>QLNU02015003.1:115068722-115125830 GCA_006491805.2 Dysdera silvatica | reverse complement strand
GTTTTATACATCTGTTCAGTTCTTTCATAATATCGCCATCTATAGAAATCAGTTGGCCAAGATAAATATATGAATCAGAAATTTCTATCTCCATGTTGCAAACTTGTATTTTTGTTTTCTTTACGAAATTATTAAACATGATCTTAGTTTTTGTAGGTTCATCTTCAGTCCAACATCTCTACTTTTAGTCGAGAGCTCTAGTACTATGTCTTGGAGTTCTGACGGGTTCGTTGACAAAATAATAATATCATCAGCAAACTGCAGATGATTTAAATATTCACCATTTATTTCTATTCCCTTGTTACTCCAATTTATCTGCTGAAAAATCATCTGTAAAACTGAAATAAGAGTGTTGGTATGGTTTAAAAGGTATATCTCTGCCTCACATCGTTACCAATTTTCATAGTTTTGGCATCTTTATGTAACATAAATTTTGCATTTGCATTTTTATACACACATTTCACCATGTGAATGTACACATCCTCAACGTGTGTTGATCTTAAAGAGTTGATGACCACTGACGTTTTAATAGAGTTAAACGCCCTCTCATAGTCAATAAATGCCACAATGGAAATTCATATTCATTTGTTCTTAAATTACCAGCACTTACATTCCAGCACCTGGAGACTAGGGGCCATGGTTTCTGGTGTATTAGCATATTGGAGGAATTAGCCATAATTTCACCACGCTGGCTAGACGGGTTGGTGAATTAGCCCTCCCCTTCCGCCTTTCTATCCGTGTAGCAAATATTAATTTGCCACATAAATAGAAAGCTCAGCCTGCACCACTTGAAGGCGGGGTAGGACACTAGGTTACTGGCCTGGCCGGTTCCACACATCGTCACATACGTTCAGCGTGTGGGTCTCCTTCCAGTTAGATACCAGCAACCCTTTTGCAGGCCATATATATATATATATACACCAAAATGAAAGTAAAATCAAAAATTCTGACAAATATTTAGCATAAAATTATACATAATGTTTTCCATTATTATGAGATATACATTGCATTACATACTAAATATCAGAAATAAGCATAAATGCAGATTAATAGCCATACATGATGATACCATGAAATTATGGCTAATTCCTCCATTATGTTGACACACCAGAAACCATGGCCCCTAGTCTCCAGGTGCTGGAGTGCTCCTGATCAAGGCAGCGGTCAGTGTGGCATGAAAGCAGGGGGTGCTAAGAATCACTGGAATGGCCCAGGCTGCCGTTTGTTATTGACCTTGGCTACGTTTAATGGACGATCCCTTGCTTCTGAAGCAAAACTTCAGGAATTGGAAGAGGAACTAGACAAGATCAAATGGGACATTGTAGGACTCAGTGAAGTTAGAAGAAAAGGTGAAGAGTTGGTGGAACTTAAAAGTGGACATTTGTTTTATTATAGAGGAACGGAAACTGGAAGAACAAGTGGTGTTGGCTTCTTAATCAACAAAAGAATTAAAGACTGTCTTCTGGAAGTTGAAAGTACATCAGATCGAGCAGCGAGGCTTGTTGTTCAACTAACCCAGCGATACCAACTTCAAATAGTACAGGTATATGCACCAACATCAAGCCATACCGACGAGGAGGTAACATGCCAAACCAATGGGATTCTGCAACAGTAATTCTTTTGCATAAAAAAGTTGATAAACAGTATTTGAAAAATTGCCGATCAATTTACTTATTACCTGCTATTTATAAAATCTTCACAAAAGTACTAACACATCGCCTACAGAAAAAATTAGATGCAGCTCAACCAAGAGAACAAGCTGGATTTCGAAGTGGATTCAGTACAGTGGACCATATTCAAGTATTAAGAGAATTAATTGAAAGAACACATGAATATGAACTTCCATTGTGTGTGGCATTTATTGACTATGAGAAAGCCTTTGACTCTATTAAAACGTCAGCAGTCATCAACTCTTTAAGATCAGCAGACATCGAGGATGTGTACATTGACATGGTGAAATGTGTGTATAAAAATGCAAGTGCAAAATTTCGGTTACATAAAGATACCGAAACTATCAAAATTGGTAAAGGTGTGAGGCCGGGAGATACCATTTCTCCAAAACTTTTTACTTCAGCTTTACAGATGATTTTTCAGCAGATAAATTGGAATAACAAGGGAATAAAAATAAATGGTGAATATTTAAATCATTTGCGGTTTGCTGATGACATTGTTATTTTTTCAACGAACCCATCAGAACTCCAAGACATGGTACAGGAGCTCTCAACTAGAAGTAAAGAAGTTGGACTCAAGATGAACCTACAAAAAACTAAGATCATGTTCAATAATTTCGTAGAGGAAACAAAAATACAAGTTGACAACATTGAGCTAGAAATTGCTGATTCATATATTTACCTTGGCCAGCTAATTTCAATAGATGGCAACATTATGAAAGAATTATTGTGAAAAATCATTATGAAAGATAATATTTATGGTACTGTATTCAATTTGGGAGAATTCATGAATTACGTAAGCACCTCGGGGGGTGTTACTGTTGTCCTTATTTTCCTATGTTAGTCAATGTTAATTTTTATTACAAGGGGAGAGCGGGTGTTAAATGGCCAAAATATTGCCTGCGTAGTACTTGAACCCTCCCATTGATGCAACACAAATAAGTTTGTATTATAAAAAGACCACAAATGGAGACCTAACGAAGTCCAATACAGAAAATTGTTCATGATATATGTATTTTACCTGCAGATTCATATTAACCCTCAAATTAAACATATAATTATCATTTCATGCGTGAATAGAACCCGTCTTCCCATTGCAAGAAAACAAAAAAAAAAATTGTGTGCTGAAAGTTGTGCTTTTTATACGAATTAATTCGTTTTTACGAACAAATTACGAGTATATTCCAGTTCAATGAAACTGGCATGCTAGAAATGCTGTGGTTTACGTTAAACTGTCGCAGTAACTTGGTACTTAGTGAGTTTTCAGCAGGGGTGATTACTTGTGGAGGACCTCGTGATATTCAATCGAGAATTTGATTCTTCGTTAACTTCTAACTACAGTGTAGCAGGAGCGTATCAATTAAAAAATTATTGGAGATTCAAGCATCTTTAAAGCCTGATACGTTAGCTATGTCTGCTTTGCCCCCCCCTCTCTTTCTAACCCTCATCTCCGTTTCCCTGCTTTTTCCATTCTTTCGTTTTTTCTGTCGCTCTCTCTTTTTCTGCTTTTTCTTGTTGATGTTCTACACAAACGCGGATGGAGCAGACAACCGAAATTCGTCTACAATATTTATTCTTTTCATTTCCACAGTTCTGCGGGTCCTACTAACAAGAAAAAAGAAACTCTCCCACCGCGCATCTATCTTCTCAAGGCGCCGCTTTTTGATCACTCTTCAGTCTACATTCTGGTGTCTTTGAGTCGACTGTGCTTATTAATTCTAAAACGTGATATCCCAGTGTGAGCTAAACTTTTTACATTAATGCTGATTTTTACGAGCGGATCAGATTTTTTTTGTTTTTCTTACAGAATACGAGAAACGCTATATGTTCTAGTTTCTGGAAAGAGAGCTCCGTCACTAGTATCGCTACTGTTGTCTTTCCATGTACCAGCTAAATTGCTTTTAAACCCCCCCCCCGGATGCATAAAACAACAAGGAATAAAGTATTATTATTATTAATCTTAAAGAGTTCGAGTGGTTGGACGTCAAAGAAGACAATGTACTTCGTTATTCACTAGCGGGAGGATTGAGCCTCCCTGAGCCCCTCCATTTCCTGAGACACTGCGGAATACCAATCAGCCACTATAATGAGCCCGAAACCATTGATTGCATAGGACTTCAAGAATATCACGTTTATGCAGATAAATAATACGTTTATACAGATAAACACTATGTTTACACAGAGAAATACTACGTTTATATAGATAAATACTACCTAAATACAGATAAATACTATATTTCTACAGATAAATTTTACGCTCATGACTATAAATGCAGTACAGTTAAAGTATTTTATAATAAGTAGGGGTATATTTGGAGAGAATTTTACATATTGAAATGAATGGGAAAGACGATGATGATATAGACGGTGATAGATGTTGACGATGATGATGAATCTAGCACAGATTTCTCCACAATTTCTTAAAATCTTTGGTATAGTTGCATAAATTTTTAGTTACTTGTATGTGGTCTGTAGGCAACAGCTGCTAAAGTACCAAGCGATGAGACACCTTGATTACCTAATTGATTAAAAATTAGGTTTATTAATAATTAAACTACAGAATATTTGAAAACTTTTACAGCAGAATATTAGCGACTAATAAACAAAACAATTTAAAGAGAATATTTAGTTATGGCGAGTTGTTTTTCAATATATTCAATTTTCTTGATTTTTAAGAACGCATTTCCGAACCTTAAATTATTTTCTTACACAATAAATTTGTTAACACCAATTTGTTAATAATTAGGCATTCATATATATATATATAAATATATATATATGTTTAAATTCCTTCTTTGTCATCTCTAGGCTTACGAATTATGTTTTAGACACTAACATAAGTTTTAGACCACGCGAATTAATTTGCACGGGTTGATAGACCAGTAGGTAGGTAAACATTAATAAATATGGTATTTAAAAAATATGCATAGGCTTAGGGGAGGACTGGGCCACCGGTCAACCGGCGCCCTCATAGACAATAGGACTTTCGCCCTCATTGGCTATAGTACCCGCACCCTCAAATAATCCAAGGTATGTGCCCTTTGAGAGGACCCAGTCCGCCCTTGCATAGGCGTGGATATAAAATATATTTACAGAGGCCCAATTCTGTCGATGCAAGAAATGAACACTGGGCAAAATGTTTTGGAAATTATGATATAACACTGAGAAAGAGGGAAAGGATATATGAAACATATATGCAATTATATGTGAAGGAAGAAGATATAAAGGATAAAGAATATAGTTATAAAGCATATATGATGTGATATTTTTGGCAAAAATATTCACTACAATAACGATCGCTCTTTTGAGATTTTGTACAATATTTATCATAAACTCATGTCACATTTAAAACGATCTAATTTCATTTACATACTGCATTATAACGAATTTTTTCTATTCGGGGTAATGTTTTGCGGGATCCGAATGTACTATTTAACATTCGGTTGCTTCTTGAACTAGAAATTCGCTCCTGTTTTAAACTTCTTATCATGTCCGAAAACATGGGACATATACTACGTATACATAAAATAAAACTATACATAATAAATTACCTTTCCAGCCATTATAGCATTTTAATATAATGGTGCAAATTCGTGAAAGGCGGTGCTTCCATTTTTATGTAATTGTTTTCAAAATAAATTGCCTTATATAATGTAAACTATTCCTTCAAAATAAAGTGGAATCCCTTCCTTGTTGTTTTGAAACCTCACAGCATTTTTTTGATCAAAATATTGCAAAACTGAAGACTTGGCTCTAGGCAAAAGCATAAAATGCTGATGACATTAGAAGCTTCCATGACAAAATTTAGTTGTAAATTTAAACGAAATGGTATTATTTTGGACGAATAAAAAAAATAATAATTTTCCTTAGGCGAAATTGACAATAATTATTCCGTTTGTCATGATTTCCCAATAATGGACCCAAATAAAGATATATTATCAATTTCATCTTCTATGTAAGATTTTTTCTACTTCATCGATCCGTCTTCTCATGAATAGCGGTCGACTATTCACTCAAGAAAGGGAAATCCACGTTCAATTGTTACTAATGGAACCTGCGCTTTTGTAGTCGTTCATTGCTAATATGATATCGAAAGTGTTTTCCTTCGGAGGTAATTGCTCTTCAGAAATAACCGAAATAAGATACGCCTTCTCATAGCATTGAATGCATGACAACTGATATTGACAAGAGACGCTCGAAGAAGGTATTGTTTTACTGGTTCGGCATGAATCTGATCACTTCCATTTAGTATTTAAAAATGAGATAGTTATATCTTCATTTATGCAGTGAGAGGAACTTGCAATTTTTCTTCTCTGTTGGAATTTCAGTTCTACAAATGTTTATATGTTTGTAAATCATACTTAATAACCAAGTACTTCGATATTTTGTCTTTCTATTTCTTCGTAAGCACCCTTTTAGAATTTTAGAATTTAAGTAATGGATCATTTCGTTCAATATCATAATTTTGACCCAAGTGAGAGACAAAATTACGTTATCAAAGATATCCCATTTCCGAGGTAATTACGCACGTTCAATTATTTGATAACTATCTCAAATTAACTATATAAACTATTATTGCCAGTGAAAGAAAAATAAATGAAAATTAATTTTCAATGATTACATTGGACAACAATAAATTTACTTCTGAAGTTATGGATTTGATATGCTGTACAAGAATATGGCCATGAAAAAGTTTTATTGGCTCTCGTTGCTAAAATACCGCTATTTCTGATATAATAAATAAAGAGTAAATTATTATAGTGAAAGTACGAAAATAATAATATTATTTGTTTTTTTTCATATTATATACTATAGTATTAGTAATTATACTAAAAATATATAATTAATTAAAATTTACTATTATAATGGAAGTAATTTATTTAGCATATCGTATGACATTCAACTTGATGTTACTCATAACCAGAAGTACTGTACTTTCACAAAAGTTTTCCTGCACAAAAAAGGGTTTTGAAAAACATTAATGAACTAATTAGGAATTTTGACCAATTAATGATGAAATTTGGGGATTAATAATGAATTCTGATGAATAAATAATGAATTGTAACGAATTGATGATAAAGTTCAACGAATTAATACAACTTTATAAAATCCTTAGCACTTACAGGGTATTTGCCTTGGAGTGTATCAGGAAAATTATCATGTAACACCATATAACATTTATATAGCCATGTAGATTTCATTTCCTTTGACATGTTTTCTTATGGAAGTAAAGCGACTCTGCTGAATATACCGTAAATCTCGGTAAAATAACAAAATTGGAGCAGCTTTTATTGAAAATCTGAAAACTGCGCTCATTGGGTTGTTTTACCAAGATTTGTGATATGTATTTTCTTACATCAGTTCTGTGTTTCTTCCTTAGCAACGACACCTAACGACAGATATAATTGAAATGATAAACATTAAGTAAGTCACTTTGAATTTCATAAAATATGAAAAAGAGTTCAAAATATGAAAATTTATAAAACATTTTGACCTATTTTAAAAATTTTAAAAGCTTGTAGAAAATCTTTTAAATAAATTAACATAATTACTAACCATATAGAATAAATGCAAAACAATTTTTATGGTGCAGTTCGATAAAATCATTAACACGATAACACTGCTGATAGCTATTTCGATAGCGTTAACCAGCTACCGTCGTCAGAGCGAATGGCGGCTTCTGTTTATGTCCGTGCTGTTGGTCGGTGTTGCCATCACGTCGGTTGGAAACTTGATTGGGCGGAGGAGTAAAGCGTATTTGTGGAGACGTCTTCAGCCGTGAGACCCAAAAGGTTTTTCCAAGTGGATGATATAGAGTTACTAGGGAGTTGATCATTAACTGCAATATTGATGTTTGCTAGGATGTGAAATGCTTCGAAGAAACTGAGATCGAGTGTTGAGTTGACTTTTTTATTAATACGTGCATTGGAGAATAGAAACTGATGTCCGAATTCCCATGAATGTTTTGCCAGAGCCGATTTATGGAATTCTTGCTTTCTGACATAAGCTTCGTGTTCATTTAGTCTGAGGCGCAGTGCTCTCCGTGTTTGACCGATATAAATTTGGCCACACTGGCACGGAATGGAATATATGCCGCAGCTGTCAGAATCCGGGATGTTATCCTTAAGATGAGAAAAGCCTATTTTGTTGATCGGAGTGAAGGTAACGCGAAAGTTGAATTTGTGCAGGACAGCAGCGATCCTAGTAGAAATTTTCGGAACATAAGGAATGCAGACAATGTCCCTAGGAGCTGAAGAATCACTGGAGAGAGAAGAGGCCGGTTTAGGTTTAGTGAGTTCTTTAAAAATATGATCAATAATTGTTGGATTGTAGCCACGGTATGAGGCAATTTGTCGAATGTAGCTGATTTTCTTAGTCAATGCGTCACTTGTAGAAGAGAATTTGATGACATGAAACACCAGCTAATAAAACGAGCTCATTTTCTGGCTTCGTGGATGAGCCGATAGAGCGTGAGGAAGAAGGCTAACGGAATTAAGTTTTCGGTAGATTCGGACATCAGTTTCTATTCTCCAAGGCACATTATTAAAAAAGTCAACTCAACACTTGATCTCAGTTTCTTTGAGGCATTTCACATTCTATCAAACATCAACGTTTCAGTTAATGATCAACTCCTTAGTAACTCTATCTCACCCACTTGGAAAAATCTTTTGTGTCTCACGGCTGAAGACGTCTCCACAAATACGCTTTACTCCTCCGCCCAATCAAGTTTCCAACCGACGTGATGGCAACACCGACCAACAGCACGGACATAAACAGAAGCCGCCATTTCGCTCTGACGACGGTAGCTGGTTAACGCTATCGAAATAGCTATCAGCAGTATTATCGTATTGATAATGTTATCTAACTGCACCACTAAAATTGTGTTGCTTTTATTCCTATTGATTAGTGCAGTGTGTCGCTATTAACATAATTACTAACCATATTTTTATTTTTGACGCCCCTCCCTTTTGACGTATCGAGCTATATATATCCCTTGCATAAGAAACTCAATACAATGTTTTGTATTGTTTGTATGTGGGCCTGACACTGTACTTCATGACATAGAAATTACATTAGACTTCAAACGAATCACTTTGTTAGTGCAAAATTAGCATAACGCCGCTTAATTACTTTTGCATAAAATTGGCGGAAATTTTCGCCAAAGCCCAAATTGGCGCCGACGGCAAAGCCTAATTAAAACTATTTACAAGTTAGTAAGAACACATAATTCAATCGGCAATTCAAATTCTCAATTAATGATCTTCGCTGCCAGATTCATAATTGTGCATCGCAGTAGAAGAAAACGGGAAATCTATTAACTTCGTTAATTTGAAACATCTATTCTTATAATAATTCCGAAGGGAAATTTTGCGTGTTGGGCAAACAGCAGTTTGCAAGATTTTGCAATCTCTAATCTTTGGCAGGGACCTTTCATTTACTGGTGATGTTTAGCGGAAGAAAATTAAGCGTGTGATAATTGCACGTGCTGGGAAAATATTGCAGCTAAAATTATTGGCGCCTTGTTGAAGATACCTTAAGTACAATAGCGAACTTAATTATTGGCAGATAGTTCGTTTCTCATCGGCGATGATGTTATACGAGCATGAATACGAAGCTTGAACTGGCTTCAACGTATGGATATATTCCAGAATATCGACAAGAATCAATTTCATCGTAGCAAGATATTTTTCTCCAGTAATTAGTGAGATGTAGTTTGAAATTTTTGAAGCTAAAGAGACACTACGTGGGGAGGAAGAAGAAAATGGATCAAATATCGAAAATCCTTTTGTTCTACTATCAAGAAAAAAGACGAAAGAAAAGAAAATGTTTAAGGCATCAAAAACGAATTTTGAAATTCAATAAAATTTCTGAACTAACGTCTTTATCGCTGTTTAGGCTTCAAGAGTTTCGAAATGTCATATTGAACTTCTGCAACAGATCTGAAAACTGCGCGCAGGGTAACTGAAATATATTTGGAAGAAAGAAAGGCAAAAGTTCACATCTATACGAGATGCAACGTAAGTAATAAAAAAGCGAACCAAAAATTTTTGCAAGCAGAATTCGCATTTCATAAAACGTTCAAATTACATTTAAGTAAAATCTGAGTTCGTCCATATGATAATTACATGGGAAAGCAACACAATCCAATTTAGTTAATATTGAACTGTGTTGACCTCTGTCAGAACCAGAGTTTAAGCTGCAGTCGCATTTTTCGCAAAATGCGACGAGTTGCTCGAAAATGCGAAGAAAAAATTATTGCCCATCGCGAAAATGCGACAGGCATTTTTAACCACAGTTTATTCTCTGAAAACAGGATTCCTCGATTCCAGAATATCCGTTTTGCACTTCAGCGATCTTTTCTTGTTCCTTTTTGTTTCCTCTTCAAAATTCTTAACAGCACCTGTTAAGCATCGTTGATATAAATAATTTCATGGATAGGGTTCTTGGAACAACGAAAGCAACTAATATTTTTTAGCATTTTGCTACAACTTTTTTGCCCCATTTTAGCATTTTTGCGACAGCATGTTTTGAGCCAGCTTAAACCTTGATTGGAGCTGTTATCTCGCAAGCAGGGCAAAGAAACGATGTGAGGGATATAGCCACTGGGGCCGGTCATACATTGCAGCAAGGTTCCAGAAACCCTACTTGCAGGCCCGTATCCAGAGGGGGGATCTTAGGGACCGGTTCCCCCCGAAATTAAATTTTTAATGGGACTTGGCTACGGCCTTGCATGCTGTGATTGTATCGATGCATTCTAAAAACATTTTGAACCCTCGAAATTAAATTCTGGCTACGGCCCTGACTACATGGAACATATTCCTTCTTTCCACTTCTACTTCCATCCACATAATCTTACGTAAATTTCTGTCGTTGCTAAATAATAGCGTTTCAATTTCCAATAGCGAGCTTTTCATAGTGCTATTCGCCTTCGCAAGTTTTACTTTAACTCGGGGTGCCAAGTTAACCAAGAATGGACGCTAATTGTGTAATGCCCAATATTAAACGTTACGAAATATTTTCTTATTCATTGGGTCAATGACGAAATTTCACTAGTTTTTGTAAGCTCTGGTCAGTCGTTGTATGCTTTTGTTAAATAAATTTTAATATTTCACATTGGGGGCTTGCCAATCAATTCTACTCGATTCTTCTTCCTGCGACCATTTATCCCGTCATGTTCCTGAGATGAAATCAAAATCTAGGGAGCATATCAACCAATATTTATACATAAGTTGTATTATTTGAATTTGAAAATTGGCAGCACCATGACAGTTTGGTGCCTTCAGTGGTCATTGGACGCTGTTGAAAGGAAATATAGTTTTTAATGAAATCAGAGTTCCTAACTCTTTTTGACATACTACACAAACCAACAAATAATATGTTCCTTATCGCTCATTATCAAATAACTCATATATTATTTCAAACAACGTTAATGTATCAAAAGTTTGATCTCTACTCGCTACAACGTATCAAGCAATCAATTTCTGTTCTAAAATATATGAGTTAATGTCGATTTTAATTGTCGGAGTTGATTTATTCCATCTTAACGCCTGTCGTTTCTGTATAAACTACTATTATGTCATTGAACCGAGCTCCAAATTCTTGGCACTAAATGAAATTTATTGAAGATATTTTAAGGCGGCGGCTGAAATATATTGATTTGTGAACTGGAAATTCGCGATAACCCGAAAATGACAAATGCATCCGACAACACATTCGACGCTATTTAACGCCGGGCGAATAGCAACAAGATCAATCAATTAGGATTTTATGTCATAGTGATCCATCATCTTTGAAGGCCCGTTCGCGTTATCCATCAGTCTGGACTTTTATTTGGTCAAAACATCGAAGAAAATCGATATATTAAACACCATCTACGATGCTTTCTCAGTCTTTGTTAAGATTCATGCTCCAAAACACACGATGCCATGCGATACATCAAAATCTGGATAGCTTTCCATGAGCAGTATTCTGTTTTTTCAAGCAGAATTCTTATCTAATAATAACAGCAACTATAATAATAATAATAATAATAAATTTAACCTCCAAATATTTTTTTGAGTTTGATTGATGTCTTTTTGTTAATACATTTATATATTCCTCATAAATTGTTGTTATGCGTATTTCGAAATATTTTCTATTAATGTTTGAATTGCAAAAAGTGACATATGAAACAGGAAGAATATAAAATTTTAATAATTTACTATATTTATATAAAATGATGATGACCAAAACCTTTGTTATTGAAACACATCATTTACTACTCTTTCATTATATTCCTTTGTTCAGTTATTGTTTCCATTCTGTTATTTTTGGCTCATAATTACATTTTCTTTAGATGGTAATTATATGTCATAGTTCTTACAGTATTATGTTACATACATACAGGTACGTATATGCATGCATGTGTGTGTGCGTACGTACATACATACATACATACATACATACATACATACATACATACATACATACATACATACATACATACATACATACATACATACATACATATATACATACATATATATATACATATATATATATACATATACATACATACACATACATACATACACATACATACATACAATTATATAATAAAAATTAATAATAAAGTAAACAAGTGAATAAAGAATAGATGAAAAAATACAACGATGAAACAAAATAAAATAACTCAAAACTTAAATAACAATTAAAACATGAAACAGTTTTATGAAAACTATTATATACCAAAGCTGAAGGGATTTCTCAAGGGGATACCTCCAGCGAAGGTATAAAATTGGGATGTTTCTGCAAATAGGCCAAATTAGAGATCTGTTCTACCTATTTTATTTTCTATTTTAAAAGAGTTCATGGAAATAACATCAATACACAACTGAATCGAACTGATAGAATTTGTGAAAAAGAGGAAAAATTTAATTTGGCAGTTTTGATCTTGAAAAGATTTTGAAGGAGAACAATGTGTCTAGTGTTTTCATTTAAGATTGTTTTCTGGAATATAAAGGATTTAAAAACTTTTAGTTGGATATTCATACTTTTGGGCTATGTTTTAGGTTTAAGGCTTTATTTATATTTTTTCACTTGTTAATTTTATTTCAATTTTGCTGGGTTTTGTAAATTGTTCAACTGGTTAGCTTGACCAGTTTATAATTTTTGTCGATATTATTTTGTGTAGATTTCGCGTTTTGGTAATAAGCGTAAATCTGTATCTAAGCCTTTATTTATTTCACGTGTTAATTCATTTTGGATTAGTGGTTCTGCACAAATATTTATTGAAGATATGCTGTAATTCGATCCAGTTAAAACGTTATATATTAATTTTTTAAATGTTCAGAATAGTTCGCCAAAAGATAATTAAATTACAATGAAACGTTAAATAAGTTTTGTACGCCATTTTGTCGGAGGAGCCCTTGTGGGACGTGTGCACACGTCTAAAGTAAGATAAAAACTGATTTGACTTTAGAATTAGGAAAACAATTACACGTACCGTTGCCAGAAACTGAAATTAAAATTATGTACATTTAGAAAACATGTAATAAAAGGAAACAATTTGGCATTTTGCCAATTTTAGAAATTGAACTTATTTTAAGTTTGCTTTTCTTGCGTTTCTAAGTGGCAACAGTTAAAAACAGCCTGCAAAGCGAACTAGAAGTTCTGTTATGGGAGCCCACAGTTCTTATTCTTATCTTTTTATTATTATATTGTGATCTATTGATTTGTTCTACAGAATGGGGAATGTCGAGGATAGAATAGGCCAATAGTTTGCAGTATTGGCAGAAATGTACTAATTTTATAACTTTGCTGGGGGTACCCCACTTTGAAAAAGCCCATCCATGTTGGTATATGATTTTTACATAAATTTGTTTCATGTTTTAATACCTATTTTAACTTTGGGGCTTCTTATTTTATTTCTGTAAATTGTATTTCATTATATCATCATCATCATCATCATATTCAACCATTATCTATCCACTGCTGGATGAAGGTCTCTCCAAATGCTTTCCACACAAGTCTATCCTGAGCAATTCGCTTCCACGTCACCCCAACCTGTTTTCTTATTTCATCCACCCATCTAGTTTGAGGACGTTTTCTAGGTCTTCGGTGGTCTCTTGGAATCCAGTTCAGAATTTCTGTTGTCCATCGTTGATCAGTTCTTCTTGCAATATGCCCAGCCCATCGCCATTTCAGCCCTTTTACTTTAACAATGATGTCCTCTACTCTAGTTTGCTCTCTCACCCAAGTGTTTCTTTTTCGATCTCTCCTAGTTATTCCAAGCATGCACCTCTCCATGCTCCTTTGCGTTGTCTGTAACTTTCGTATTGCTCCAACTGTTAGACTCCATGTCTCTGATCCATAAGAGAGGACTGGCAATACACACTGGTTGAAGACCTTTCTTTTTAGACACAAAGGCAATTTCCCCTTCAGGATAAAACTGTTTCTTCCAAATGCACTCCAGCCAAGTTTAATACGTCTGTTGAGTTCTTTCATAATGTTGCCATCCATTGAAATCAGCTGGCCAAGGTAAATATATGAATCAGCAATTTCTAGCTCAATGTTGTCAACTTGTATTTTTGTTTCCTCTACAAAATTATTGAACATGATCTTAGTTTTTTGTAGGTTCATCTTGAGTCCAACTTCTTTACTTCTAGTTGAGAGCTCCTGTACCATGTCTTGGAGTTCTAATGGGTTCGTTGAAAAAATAACAATGTCATCAGCAAACCGCAGATGATTTAAATATTCACCATTTATTTTTATTCCCTTGTTATTCCAATTTATCAGCTGAAAAATCATCTGTAAAGCTGAAGTAAAAAGTTTTGGAGAAATGGTATCTCCCTGCCTCACACCTTTACCAATTTTGATAGTTTTGGTATCTTTATGTAACCGAAATTTTGCACTTGCATTTTTATACACACGTTTCACCATGTCAATGTACACATCCTCAATGTCTGTTGATCTTAAAGAGTTGATGACTGCTGATGTTTTAATAGAGTCAAAGGCCTTCTCATAGTCAATAAATGCAACACACAATGGAAGTTCATATTCATGTGTTCTTTCAATTAATTCTCTTAATACTTGAATATGGTCCACTGTACTGAATCCACTTCGAAATCCAGCTTGTTCTCTTGGTTGAGCTGCATCTAATTTTTTCTGCAGGCGATGTGTTAGCACTTTTGTGAAGATTTTATAAATAGCAGGTAACAAGCTAATTGGTCGGTAATTTTTCAAATCCTCTTTATCACCTTTTTTATGCAAAAGAATTACTGTTGCAGAATCCCATTGGTTTGGTATGTTACCGCTGTTAAGACATTTGGTAAAGAATTTTGCAAGTATGTCTTCTACATATTCTCCAGCTTCTTTTAGGATATCTAATGTAATACCATCATCACCAGGGGCTCTTCCTTTCTTCATATTTTTTATTGCAAATGAAACTTCTTCTTTTAAGATTTTAGGAGCTGTTCCTTTTCAAAAGATAGGTAATAGTCCTTTTTTATTAAAATAAGGCAAGAGGAAATTTAGTAAGTTTATCCCCTCTGAAAATGCAGGAGTGGGGACAAAAAATGCATAAAGACCAATATCACTGACCATCTGGCGGGGAGAAAAGTAGTTTGAACCTACCTCAGTTTCTGATTGGATATAATCCAGTTTTTATATTCGATTTTGACCAATCAAATTGTTTCGAAGTTTGAGGAAGAGAGTGTTGGTTAATTTGGGAAGGAGAATAAGTTGAGAATTGGGAAGAGAAAGTTGAATTAGTTAGCCTCGAGAAGGACTTCTGAGGTCCCGTTTTAAGGGTCTCAAAGGCCGTTAACGTGGAAGTAGGACCTACTCATTGTAAAGGGCCCGCTTAATGAATGAATGAGAGAGCTCAGATTGATAAACTTCTGAGCTTTATTAAAATAAAGCAAAGGAAAAGTGCTGAAGTAGTGTCCAGATGTAAAAATCGAGGGACTCATCTACTGGGAAAAAGTAGGAGCCAGTCCTGGAGATGCAAATCCCTAATTCTATGTCTCCTAGAGAGCTATCCCAGCTAGATTTCAGCTTAAATATAATTATTAATTGTATTAATGATAGCAGTATAAAAATAATAAGGATATCTGTTGCAGAGGTGCATATTCAGAACACTAGTGAGATTAAATGCATATTGAACCGATACGGAAAATCGCTATGCTATATAAGTTGCAATTAGATATGCTCACAGCATGTGAAGCAACATGATATATGGCTACTGTTGTATATTTTTTAAAGAATTGTCTATGATTTTGTGACTAACTTAGGCCTATTAGTTTATATTAATGTTTTACATTTATCAATCTATTTGAATAATCAATAATTAAGTGAGGAAATGTGTTCTTTGCCTTGTTTGTAGTGTTAGTACCTAATGAATGTTTTGTTTATCTTAAAAACGCGTCGTAGTCAAATCTTGTTTACAAATTAACTGCCCATGTTTAGGTAATAGGGTGGTCAAAAAATACCTTAACTTAGGTAGGAGCATGAACCAAAAAGAGATTATTTAATATCAAAAACACAACTCAATGATGGATCCTTTTTGGTCGAAATGATCAAAACATCAAATGAATATCTTCAACACCCACGGATCCCGTGAGCCCGTGATATAATAGACTCCATCCCAGAAAAATTCGGTATGGACTTTTCTCAATGCCATTGTTTTATATATCGCTCATCACTATTTGTCTATTAATTATTAATTACTATTTAAATTCATAACTATTTCGTCAGTTTCTCTGCCTGTGATATTCTGCTGCATAACGGTAACATCAAGTTTAATATTCACCGAAAAATAATTTAATCTTTCGTCGAAGGTGGAATGATTTATCTTTATCCATATATCAAGCTGTTTTTAAATACTTGATGTAAATGGCGACTATGACGCTAGAAATAATGCACGGGGTATGAAGGGAAATTCAATCCCTTTAGACAACGTTGCGGTTCAAAAAGAGTGAAAGGATCCAGATGTTTAACGTCCGCTTTTAATGAAGTAAATCTGTCAGTTTCGAGGTAGATTACCTCCGTCGTTATTAAATAACAGAAGGTTTTGTAACACATTTTTCCCAACGTAATGGCTTATATCCCGCAGAGGGGACGGGACGATGTAGCCATTACTTGGTTAGAAAATGGGCGAGTGTTTAAAAAAAAGGTACAAAACGGGCATTAAAGTATTTTAGTATGCATGGAAGAATCAGCGGAGATTAAATTCAATTTATTTGAAAAACCTAAATAATATATAAACACAATTTACGCCGGATGGAATTCCAAAAGGAATTACTTGTTTTGGGATAAAAGAAGAACATTTTTCAAAAAAAGCGGATCCCATTTTGCACTTCAAGCTACTCGGGAAATCGAAAGCCATTTATCTTCAGGTTCCTGCAGCTCTTTTGACATTATATCAACTATTTATTTAACGAATTTTTAAATCCCTCGTTAGCAATTTAATGTGGGTTGTAGATAAAGGGTTGTGTGCTCGAAATGTAGACCAATACTCTCTATAATTGCATTAAATTTCGTTATAATGTATTTTAAAGAAGCAGTTTCACTGCAAATAGAGAAAATTTCCATGGAGGGTCTTTCAAACTTTGTGTGTTATCGATTGTTCCCTGTATTTTCAAGCCTTGTCGCCTACAAAAAAAAATAATAAATTCATGAGGCAGAATTCGCATTAAACATATGTGTATATTCGAAGAATTCGTTATAAAAATAGAATATATTGAGTAGCTTGAAGTAATTTGGTTGGTCGAATTCTTCATACCGCCAAAGCAGCAAATGTCATTCTGCGGCATACAAGATGAGAGGCTATACTTAAAGTATTAAATAGAAGATGAGGTAGAACTTGTATAAATGTGAAAAAGTAAAAAAGTATCAAATAGACTAAGAACGAAAGATGTAATAAAATCGAATGAGATTTAAAAAATTAGAAATGATAGCAAATTTTAAGAATCGCATGAAATGTTATGATGGCTAAAATAATTTCAGTTGAAGGCTAAAGACTGTTGTTCTTTAAAATTAGTGAAAAATTAGATGACAAAAGAAGCAATAAGATCATATTCGTAAGAAGAATAGAATAGTAATAAATATGAAATAATAAATTGCAAAAGGGTAAAGAAATTGAAAAAAATTCGAAGAAATGTTGATGCATGTTAGGAAAACTTGGAGTAAAAAGAAATTCTTTGGTAGAGAGGAGATAGATAACATATCTTATTATTATTAATGAGAAAAAACTCAAACGATAAGGAATTCACTGAACATCGATAAACATTGATCATTAAAAATGATCAACGCTCGGATTATGTGCACTAAAACACGAGAAAAACATGCATACAAATATGCACTAAAGCCCTCAAACTATGCATGTATATGCACATAAAATGAGTAAACATGCACCTAAAATGAGTAAACTATGTGCATAAATATTTTTTAACTTATTTGAGAAGTATATGTCTTGTGTTTTAAAACAAATAGGTTTACTATTAACTGCTAAGGAAAATATTCGATACGCGTAAAATTATATGCTTTATACAATACAACTTTCATTACGGCATACCACAATGTGGTTTCTCGGTATTCCGAGCAACTAAGCTTTGTCTCTTATCATTTAATAGCACATTAATATATCATATATCATTCATATGTCATTCACATATCATAGCACATTCATGGCCAAAAACGCCTTTTCCGGAACTATAAAGGTTATTGGACAACATTTATAAAATGATGCGGATTTTCTATTAAGGATAGTTTATCTGTGATAGACTATTAAACGCGGCTATGGTTGCTACAAAATTATGTGAAATTTTACTTTATGCGAATGTTTTGAGCTAACTGTCAATCTAGCACAATAGATAGCACAAATCTTCGGTTACCCTAATAAAGATAATGGATATAATTATACTATGACTGTATTTTTAGTACCCTGGGCATAATTGAACGTGTACGTTAAAGAATCCCTTACCTTTTTGCTCAGATAAGGAGTAAGAGGAAATTTTAGTTCCAGCGTTGTCCGGAAATTTTTCGGATGAGGGAATAATAAAATTCTTAAAATTACTAAAACCCTTAAAATATGCATTTATATGTACTGATGCTAAAAAGGTCTAAAATACGCAATTATATATGCAGTTGCATATAATCCAGGCACTAAACAATAAACCTTGTTGATCAATGGAGATTGTTCAAGGATGAACAACAAAAAGTCCTGTCTGGCTACTGAGGCATGGACGCCTATATGAGGGGGAGCAGAGGGGGCTTGACCTCCCCCAAACCGTCGTTGTTTAAAACTGTGATTTTTCCGATTCTGCTTAACATTTGCTTTTCAAAAGTTTTACAGTTACACTTTAAAACAAGGTGCTTTTTAATTCATTACTAATCATCATACAGTGTCATTTATATATTTGTAATATTTTAGTATCTTGTACATACATTGCTTTGAAAATAAGTAAGGGCATTGGTACAATTAACAAAAATCAAACATTTTTTGACACCAAAAATCGTTTGTCATCTATATCATGCATTAATTAAATCCCATCTACAATACTGTACTACTATTTGGGCCTCCAGCTCCTTTTCCTAGCACAATAGACTGGTTAGATTACAGAGAAAAGGTCTGAAACTTATCTATAATCATATGCAAAGTGGCATATGATTATCTATAATCATATGCCACTTTGCGATAAATCATACATACGCTTTTCTCAAGTTACTTAACATAAACGAATTGTACTCTTTCAAGGTTCTTCAAATTACGTTTGGCACAATTAACTCTAACTATTATGTTCAACTGATACCGTTAAGAACTTCTAATCAGATTCTCTACTTCGGAAAGATCTAAAGGGATCCCGATACATATTCGTATTGAGCTCTCCAGAAGAAGATTGGGTTACATTGCCTTTATCCTCTGGAATCTACTCCCAATTGAAATCACAACAATTGATTCTACATCAACTTCAAAAATATGATTCGTTCATTCTTACTTGCTCATGGTCTTCCATAGGACGGTTGAATATGGGATGTTCTGTGGATTTCCTTGAGGAATGTGCTTTTTGTTTATGTCCAATATGTTGATTTTTTTGTATGGGGGTGTGGAGCTTTCTTTAATGCTATCTCCCTATATGATTTTTTATATTAAAGGTATTTTTCTCTTCATATATTATGTATTGTATAAGAGTGTTTTAAATTGTTCTTTTAAATTATTGTTAGAGTTTATAATTGAAACTATAATTATAATTGAGTATTATTGGCGATTGTACGATTCTCTTTACTTCATGGGTGACATCGGCTCTGTCAAACGCGTTTTGTCTGATGCTGCCCTGGCAAGATATTCTTTTGATCCATTATCATGTATTGTCATGTATGACAATACATGACAATACATGATCCATTATCATGTATTGTCTTTATGTAATGCCTTTATATAGTATCTCGCCAATTCGTTAAATAAATAAATAAAAAATACAATAAAATGTTTGACAGCTTTGAAGTGGTAATGATTTTTCTCAATCCCCTAGAAGTACTCACATGAGCGCCACTGCAATGAGGGGGAAAACTAAGAACTAGGGAAACGCCCTACGTTCAGACATATGAATGAAATGATAATGGTAGTGTTAATAAATTTATAATTAATAAATGTAGAGTTGATAAATGTATAATTAATAAATGTAGAGTTGATTAATGCATAATGAATAAATGTATTTGATAAATGTATAATTAATGAATGTAGGGTTGATTAATATATAATTAATGTATGTAGAGTTAATTAATGTTATATTAATGTTATTTAGAGCAGTGGTTTTCAAACATTTATGCTCGCACACTTTTTTTTATCCAGTCTTAAGATGTCATTCAACTCCCCACCATGTAAGATTTCTTGACTAAAAATATAAGAATTGCGAATGTTTGGTTCTACCCATTTGTATCCTCAATTAATAATAATAATAATTATTAATTTATCTCCTACGACGGCACACCAGGATATTTTTCTGCACATATCGTTTTTTACATCATTATGTTACATTCACATTTACACATTGTATTATATCATTACATTATACGCAAATTCGCACTGTCACATTGCAATATTTTGGAAAATGCGGTTGAACAAGAAAAAATCATACAGTAAAACACAAGACATTCAACATCATAAAAATAGACTGAATAAACAAGAAAGTAAAAAGAAAATTACATCTGGCAAATTCAGTATACAGAATCAGGAGCAAACACATATTTATAATCACATAATTATACATGTAATTACACACATAATTATATACATAATTACACATAATTCACATAATTATATATTAATTAAAACACATATTTATAGTGAAAATTTTCACCCCCACTGAAACAGCAAAATTCCCCTTTGTGGGGGGAATTCCTCCTTGGTTGAGAATCTTCGAATTAAAATAACCAGCAGAGAGTCTGCGAATTACGTAACTATTTCTGAAAAAACTTTGAATAGATCTACATGAAACCTTGAAAAGGTAATGGCCGAATATAAGATGGTTATGATGATATTGAAATAAAATATATATTGTAAAGTAGTTTTGTTGTTTTACATCACATATTCGTTTTTACTTAGAGCAAACAGAAACTGATTATTTGAATGTGATTGCTTTTAGTCTCCTGCCATATGAATAAACGTTTTTATCCTCAATGTTTCAGTATTGAAGTAACTAGTTATTTCTTGACCACCACTTTTAGACCTTCGTGATATACTATGTAAAGCCCGAGGCAATAAAATGTAATACATAAATAAAATACAATAATTGTCTAATACTTTAGGGTTTTAAATATTGAAAGTACCATTTTTCAAATTTACGCCGTATTAATAAACTTTCATGAGCTTTTTTTATCCAGTAAACCTTGCGAAATCTTAGTACGTTACACGAACTATCATTTTGTCTTTCGATTTTTAATTAAAATTTTGTAGAATTTGGGAATTTTTACGAGAGCCATACATCAAGGGTCATTAGAGACATTTAATAAAATTTCGGAACTTTAACAAAATTGTAATACCAATATATCGAATATCATTTAAGTGCTATGGATTAGCTAGAAACAAAAAACAAATCGGTTAAAAAAAGCGAAAGACGATCAGTAAAATTTCTTCCAGAAAATAAATTCGGACGCTTTGCACACCATGTAATTTTTACGCTTGAACGAACATGGTTTTTCATAAATTAAAATCTATAAATTGAAAGCCAATACACTTTTACTTGGTAGTTACTGAACAGAAAATTGTGTAAATCAAAAATTATTACACTACTTTCTCGCAAAGGAATTCGACTCGGTCTTGCTAATTTCATTTCCGTTATTACTTGAAATAAATTAGAAAAGGAGATAGAGTAAAAACTAATAGGTTTCATAAATTTTATTTTACATAGTAAGTGTATATATTAGGGTGGTCCTTATTCATTGTGAAGATTTTATTTTTCAAATTTTTCAACTGATACAATCTCGAATTATTCTCTGCTATCAAAAAATGATTTTTATGAAGTTTCAGGCATGCATATTTAAATTAATGCGTACCGCTGAGAGGGGGAGAATGATATCCCATTTCCCTTAAAATAAAGCATGCTCGAATATGTAATTGTAATTTATGTAATGTTTATAATCAAATAGCGTATATTTATTACAGTAGAATTTATTATAACTATTTAGTTAGTATTATAAGCTACACATACAGGATACACACGCACACAGTTATATTAAAATATTTAAAATGCCGAAATAAGTGTTTGTTTCTTAAAATCCTCATATCGTTTTCCATAATGAGATACGATTTGCAAAATAAACTTTCTGATCTTCTGTTGCTTTCAGCTTCTCATTATATTCCTCAATCAATTCCGCGCCCCTCTCCTCTGTATCCTTTGCTACTCTGATTTTTCGAATTATCTTTTCCGTTATGGTATTCCTTATTTGTGCTCCACTCTGAGGGTTCTTCGTTTAGGATAAATGTATTTATATTAAAACGAGTAAAAATCTTTTGATATCTGGACCTACGAAGGGCTCCAAATCTTCATTCGCAATATCTTCAAGGTTATAATTAATATTTTAAACTAACCTTTTCATACGGGGAATTCTCTATATCTGATTCATCGCGTTCTGAATTTTTGACACATCTTTTGCTTTATTTCCATAGGAACGTTGTCATTAAAAAAAGCAAACGCCACAGCTTCTGGACTTAAATACCACAAATGGCGTAAAAGATTTTCTAAAGCAGCTTGATATAATGCTTTACTAAAGTTTTTATACTCGTACAAGTTTTTTGTGAAGTTCCAATCTTTTCCTGGAGCTTCTGCAATAAAGGGTTAGTTTTTCTCGTAAATTTTCACAACGAAAACATATATATATCAAACAGAGCTCTCTCTCCATATTTGCATAAATTTGGAAATCTTTCCCAAATAAAAACATTCTAACGAATAAATGATGTTATCAATCCAGCTGGTGTGATAGATTGCTCGAGAATAATAAAAGAATATATTTTCTGTTGGAGATTCCCCCAGGAAAATAAGATATAATTGTGCAAATTCTTTATTGTCATTCATTACATGATTTACCAATATCCTTATCTATTTAATCATAGCAGTTTTATCATCAGCATAATCAAATATTCACGCATAATACAGTATAATATATCGTAGACTGGAAGTGAATTGTGACAGTTTAACAATGCAGCTTGCAATCAGCATGATTTATCAGTTACATTCAATCAGGGTTCAAGCTGTAGCCACATTTTTCGCAAAATGCGACGAGTTGCTCGAAAATGCAAAGAAAAAATTATTGCCCATCGCGAAAATGCGACAGGCATTTTTAACCACAGTTTATTCTCTGAAAACAGGATTCCTCGATTCCAGAATATCCGTTTTGCACTTAATCGATCTTTTCTTGTTCCTTTTTATTTCCTCTTCTAGGTTCTTAACAATACCTGTTAAGCATCGTTGATATAAATAATTTTATTGATACGATTTTTCGAGCAACAAATGTAACTTATATTTTTAAACTAGTATTGCTACATCTTTTTTTATTATTTTAGCATTTTGGCTACAGCATGTCTTAAGCCAGCTTAAACCCTGCATTGAATACCTTAGTGCCTAATATGGTTTATTGTCCGCGTGTCTGGATGGCTTTATAACGTCAGCCTTGGTCAGTGCAGAAAATTGCTTCCTGTACTCCTTAACAACTAGCAATAGTACTGTTTCTGTTATTCGCTATGGGAAAAGAAAATAACTATTGAATTATTACGTAAGTGCAACCCCTCGCTCTGCATGGTCGTTGACCAATTTTTCAGATTTGACAAGAGTTGGATTATTTCTGTATTCCTCCTGGAATCTCCATTTACTTGGATCACTCTGCAGAATCACACAGGCAGACCAAGGATCTTGGAAAAATCTCACCGTCGAAATTGTGGAAAAACCATGCAATCCTTTCCTTTTTGAGTCCTGGAATGGTTTTATCCATTCTGAAGGAACATTTGACCCTTTTCTTTCTGAGAGAGCAACTACCATTAATTCTTTTTCTTCCATTGAAGCTTCATCACCAAAAAATCCAAAGCCAACCAAAAGTTCAGGTAAATGCCAAAGATGATGATGACCAAATGCTGTGGTAGCTACCTTAACTACATATTTGTTTGAGTATTGAGACAGTTCACAGAGCAATCCGAGACCAGTTCTTGGTGATGCAGTAGAAGATGGACTCTGGAACCAGTATTTGATATAAATTGCTGTTACAAAAGGTACATTTCCTTTAAATGATTCCATATTTATTCATAATGCGAAGGGCCATGGGACCTTCGTGCTCCTGATCTTTGTTGTAGTGGTTCATTCTGGTTAAGAAAGAGACCCATCTTAATTGAGTGAATAGCCCTAGCCATCCAGCGGGCGCTATGAACTCCTGGATATAATTTGATCCTGGATATAATTTGATTCTGGATATAATTTGATAACGACACTACACACTATTAAAATAATTGAGAAGGCAACAAATTAACACAGTTGAATAATAAATTTAATCGTTAACACCTGAATCGTTCGTTACAGGATATCGAAAGTTTGTCCCATGGGATGAATCAGCACCTTAGAAGATAATCGACAGTTCAAGACAATCATCTCGTGGCTGGAATTTCCGCAACACTGTTACTGCGAAGTCAGTGACACTACCTTTCCAGAGAGTGATCGATACTGACATGTTCTCATCGTCCATAGCTGTTGAAAATGACACTGATCTAATTGTGGCCAGAAATTCTTGAAATGGTTAAAACGTTCCATATTTGGAGATTTTGAAACATCATACAGATAGAGTTTTTCAAACACGACCTCTGAGATGTGGTAACGGCAGGCTAAATTTAACATTTTTCTGCCAAGTTACAATCCAATGAATTGAATTAACTCACTGAAATTCACAGGTGATTATATTCAACATTATCACATTCGCAATAGCCAAAATTACCAACATAAAACTCAAAATACAAAAGTGTAAGCAAACGGATTTATACAAAGTGGTCTACCTTAATCTTAAAGAAAAATCAAACAGAATAGCAATTCAACCCGTGTTTTTTACCAATTTCTTGCAGACTGCTTCTGTTTCTGTAAAATTTCTGATTTGATGACTTTTTTTCTTAGCTTCTCAAGTCTTCAATGAGCTTCCATAATGCTCCAAAATTCATTACAAATGGTGGCGCCCTCTATGCTCAGAAATGGCAATTAATTATCAATCCCTTATTCGCTTATTGTAAGTGTCCGATTAGCTAAGTAATCATGTAAACGTAATTAATAAAATTAAGTTAATAATTTCATAAAATTGTACATGAATATTTTCAACACTGTAACAATAAAAAGAAACAAATTCTAATGAATTCGCGAATGCTCATAGTACAGACTTTTGCATAAAAAAGTGGCTTTTAATTGAATTTTAGTTGAAGTGGATAAGTCCTAAATATTGTTCTATTAAAAAAAAAATTGCATATACACTTCCTATATGAGGCATCACCAAATGGCACCATGGAGAAAGACATATAAAATACTAAGTTGAAATTTTAACATTATGGATGGAAGCACCCTAATATGTACGTTGAACGTATAACATGTACTGCCATATAAGAGAGTGCCATATTGAAATGTAACCTTCCATTAAAAGGTTATCATCTACAGGTATCACTCACTGTGAGCCGCCATAATTATTTTTTATATTTTATATATCACGCAGGAACACGATAGTTACGTTGTGTCAAACTAGGTGTTAGTTAGTTATATTGTTATTATTGTTAGTTAGTTAGTATTGTGTTAGTTCAAAGAAATTTTCCTTTGTAATTTAAATGCGAGCTACCAATAAACTCTGTTTTTTAAAACTTGTTTTTCTTCCTTTACTAATGACTATCTTTTTAATAGTCTTCTAAGACTTAGGAAGCATCATTAGGTTTTTGTATATTCTTGCCTTAATCCACCTTTCCCTTTTCATGATAATAATATCTTTATCATATTCCACCCCATCTGTCAGTTTTCTTAGAATTTTTCTTTAAACCTATATCCATATCAATATCCCTAGTCCACAATATGAATGATTGCCAATCATTTTCTGCAGGAGAATTCTATCCTGTACCATCCCCTATCTATGCCTTAGAGTTCCATCTTCTGCTTTTATTTATTTACCTAAGGCTTTGAACATTCTTTCACTTCGAACGTGTCTACCGAAAATCTAATTGCCAATATCAAATTATCTGCATTCGAACGTATTCTGTTTTTCTTCTTCTTCTTGCATTAGTTTAACGATTCCTCTTGTATACTTAATCATTTAGATTTACTTTGCTTTCGTTCTTGATGCCTTCATCGTCTTCTTCCTTTCCATCGGAAACAAATCTGTTCTCTTTTCTTCAGAATTTCAAAGAATGAGCTTATTCTCATAACTCTTCCTAGCGCCTTTATTTGACACAAAATTTCTAACCCATAACTTGATGCTTTCATTTGAATAAACTTACCTTAACTTTACTTAGAATGCCATCAAAATCCGCTTCATTTAAAGATTATTGTTCAGTAATGCATTTCTAAAGTTTTCGATTTTATGTCTATTTGTTAGATTTTATTGTCTTTTTTTCTAACACTACCGTTTAACAGTTAGGCACCTTTTTAGAAATTTAATTGCGTTAATCTGAATTCATGAAATTCAGGATACATATTTTTGTTTATATCATCTGCAAAAGATTAAAAGGTTTTCTAAATAATGCTGGAAAACCTGCAGTTTTTAACTGAGTGAGTGATTTTGTAGTAATTAAATTGGTTATTTTTTAATACGTTATAAAGCGATTTTTACATCTACATCTGCTACACTCATATTTCTTTTCTGGGTATAAAACCAAAATTTGGTGATCGTCCATGAATAGGAAATATGGGCTTCCTTCCGAATTTTTATGAACATTTTACTTAAATTCGCAAAATCAGAAAACTATTTTATCCAAAAAAAATTTTTGTACTCCACTGAATTCACTCAAGCATTTTCTATAGCCGATATTTTCCATTTCAAAATTAATTAAAAACAAAAACAAAAAAACTGTTGAATTTTTCCATCTGTCATAACTTTTTTTTTGGTTCAATTTTCGAATTTAAAATTAATTTAATGCTGATTTTCAAAGCAATTTTCTTTATCGCTACTTAAAAGAATCCTAGGGATACTAGAATTATTCAATCATTCATAATCAATTATAGATGTCATCGCAATTACAACCGTAACCAATCTTAATTACAATCCTAATCAATCGTAATTACAATCATAGTCGATCATGATTATCATTAAAATTAATCCTACATATCACTTTAACTAATCCTAATTATCATCTTAATTAATTGAAAGCATCTTCATGATTAACCATAATTATCATTGTAATTAATTATAGTTATCATTATATATAACCATAATTATCGTCATGATCAATCATAATTATCATCATGATCAATCATAATTATCATCATGATCAATTATAAGTATTAAATCGGAACTTTTATCCTAATCATAAATATCTTCATTAATCCCAATTATCATTATAATAAATTATAAGTATCATTACGATTAATAGTACCAATTTAATCAATCATAATAGTCATTGATTGATCATAAACTTTTGGACTTGCAACTGTATTTAGGTAAACTCGAAACACGTACTAGCATAATATTATCATTTAGGCTTCATGCCCAAGACTTTATGGGAGGCTACCTAGGACGAAACAGATATCTGCACATACAGTCCATATATTCGCACACAAGCAAGTTATCAAGACAATGAACTAGAGATATGGGACTAATCGTTGAATTATTTAAAAAAATTAACTCACTAAAAAGGGTAGGAGTTAAAACTAACTTACTGAAAATTGAGCTCTTACTAGACCTAATTTATTTTGTCGTTATCTTGTAACAAAAATAAATATTTAGCTAATTATTAGTGGTACAATTAGCACAATTTAAATTTATTTTTATTAAATTATTATTTATATATTAATAAATTAACAAATATTTTCTAGCAAATACTTCAAATGGTTGATTGAAAAATCTGTAAAATTCTAACTAACGAAGGAATTGTTTTAAGGGCCATTCGCATCCCGAATCGAAACGTATACTAGTAGAAAGCTATTTATGAACAGTGATGGGAATCGAAAGTTATTTTGCGGAAATGAATTTATGAAGTTTTATAAATTTTTAAATTTCACCTTGAAATACTGCTTTTCTAAGAATACGTAAGTTAGGCAGTGAAGTCAATCATAAAGGATATCGATCACTCTTCTTTTATCGCGTTTTTCCAAGGCTAGTTTACGTATTAGGTGTGTGCAAAAGTTCTACCCGTCTTTGGAGATGCAAAGTATATGAATGAATTGGATGTCGTACATGACGCTGTGATGACTGGAGTTTTCGACCAATGAAACGTGTAGACAGATATCATATAAAGGCAAGGTGGTTGTAAAAGTAAATCATTCGTAAAAAAAAACTTCAAGCGGTTTAAAATGGCAAGTGATAAGGAGCATAACAGACATTGTTTGTTGTACGAGTTCAATACGAGTAGTACTGCATGCCCCAGCATTCCGAAATAGGCGCTAAATATACGGGGAGGACGCGTTTGACGATAGCACATGTCGCCGCTGGTTTCGGAAATTTAGAGACGGAGACAAAAGCTTTAAAGACCAACCACTTTCCCAAAGCCCATTAGTGATTTCTGAGAAGATTATGGGTCAAGCCATATCGAATGTCGCACAGCCAACAACTCTTGAGTAATTATCGAAAACGTTATCCCTACGTAGAAAAGTGGATGAAAGATGAATGAGACTTGAATTCATCACAAAGTTGGATCAGTCTGTAAAAAATGATAATAATATGGTCAAAAATAGTGCAATATAATTGGTTTTAGATGCATTTTCACATCGTCAAAATAGTCAATTACTTAATCCTGCTCAAAGGGGTTTTCTTTTTTGCATAGCGCGTGAAAAAACAATATCTCAGAAAGGTGAAAAACATACCGAAGCCCTAGTTTAATTAGCATTTTCAGTCGTATATACTCATGAACAAAATTGCCCATATTATCAATGAATGAAGAATTAAGCGTAAAATTATTAACATGCTTACGTGAACTTTAAAGTACTTTTGGATCAAATACCTAGCGCAAAATGTTCCGTGGTACTAACGTTTATGTTACATACATAAAATCTGACAAAATGAACGAGGAAATTATGAAAGACTGGAATACAAATTGCTTGATTTTCCTTCTAAACCTACCTTCGTGTATTTTTTTAGATTCTTGGGCTGGATCAATTGATCCGTTACATATTGTAACTTACAAAATAATTGTATCAAACTTAAGATCCCTATAGGTAAAACAGATATCCTACGGGCATGAAACGCCTATTTTTTCGCCAGTGCAAATTTTTTATTAAAAAAATCTTAAACTACATTAATGTAAAGGAAAATTTAATCGGTCTAACTGAATGTAATGAAATACTAAAAATTCATTTCCTACTTAATAATCAATTTCAATCGGAAAAATAGAAACCTACACTTACGATATATCTGATCAGCTTGCCACTACACGTTCCTTTCATATCATGATATACAAAATTTTTTTTTTAAATCGTAAGAGTTTTTAAAAAACTAATAACATGCAACTTTTGTTTCATATGTTAATGAAATCTTTCCTTAAGAAAGCAATAAAAGAATTATTAAAGGAAATTATAGCTCTCACACTCTCTCTCTCACACCCTTTTTCTGTACATTTGGGAATTTTCCAATCATATATCGAACGGAGATATCATGTCAAGAAGTTACTGACATTCAAAGGAGTTAACTCTCACGTGTGAGTCACGATCGGTGAACCAAAAGAATTGGTTTATTGATCTGTCAACGGAATCCATTCTAAAATTAATGGCCACAACCACTGAAGCGCATCGCAAATACTAATCTTTTAACAAATTGTTTAAACATTTGTGCAAATAATTGCATTAAAAATAAATTAAATACTTAATTAAATTAAAAATCAATTAGCGCTGAAAATGTTATCCTAATTTTCTATTCGAAGTTCTTCCCCAAATTTTGCTAAACTGACGAAATTTAACAGTTTTTGATATTAGTTTATCATGATTGGTAAAAGTGATGACGTCATAAATGTGACTAGGAAAATGTTTTTATTAAAAGTTTCGAAAAACTTTGTAGATTTAAACTGTGATATATTTGTTTACGTTTAAGGTCTTTCAAGAGATTAAAATGCCATGCTCGAATCGTCTATAGGTCGAGATGAATTGAAACTCCTATAGAGAAGAAAAATGGCGACAATTTTTCAATGTACTCATGGTATATTAATTGCCTCACTTTTAGATATTGAAGAAAATCGATCAGGTTTATGACGAACCAGCAAAACAATACTTCCTTAGAAGATCTCCAGTCAATATCAATTGTCAAGCATTCGGTTCTATGAGAAGGCGTATCTGATTTCGGTTATTTCCGACGAGCAATTACTTCCGAAGGAAAACACTTTCGGTATCATATTGGTAATGTACAACTATAAAAGCGCAGGTTCCATTAGTAACAATTGGACGTAGATTTCTTTTCTTGAGTGAAAAGCCGGCCGCTATTAATGAGGAAACGGATCGATGAGCTAGGCAACTTCTTACAACGCAAAAGAAATTGGCAACATACCTTTACTTTGGCCCACTATTGGGAAATCACAACAGACGGAATAATTATGGTCAATCGCCTAAGGAAAATTATTATATTTCTTTATTAGTCCAAAAACAACGTTATTCTATTATAAATTAATAACTTAACGTTGCCATGATAATTTGCAATGAAGCTAATCTTTTATGTCGTTGCCTAGAGTCAGATTTTTAGCTTTGAAATTTTCTGATGAAGTAAGTAATTTAAGGACACAAAGGAAATGATACTAATTTTTACAGGTATTAATGCAAAGTTCACTTTGCATTAGTACAAGGTAATTGTTTCAAATATATTAATATAGATCGCAAATTAGTTTTTACGAATCTGTATTTTTAATAAGATATTTTTACCCTTCTTCGTACTTATCAAATCTTATAAACGTTGTATACGAAGAGAGAGAGAGAGAGAGATAGCATCATTCATGTGTTTTGGTGGTCGAGCAGGTTAAAGAACTTCATTCTATACAGGGGTTAGAATTCAACACCGGGGAAGGGCGTGTCTGTTTTTGTTCTACATCAGAAAAGCTTTAGTTTAAGCTAAATCAGACTGGGAGTCAGAAATGTTATTCATGTGCAGATTTTGTGGGATTTTATGCTCATGAGAAATGTTCGAAAATGAGCCCTCTAAAATGAAACTCCCAAGGAAAGAGAGAGAGAGAGAGGTAACCCAAACATGAAGGGTAAGCGTAGCTGTGGTGGAAGAGGGTATGTTAATCTCGCTTTCTCTTGCACTGACGTTGTGGTAAAATTATGCTGTCATCATGTGCCTATAGGATATATATATATATATATAGGTGCAACCTCGCGTCTCTCCACTCGTCGTGAGGGGTTTCCGTCGGATTTCGTCCCAGGTATTCAAAAGTGTCTCACACTTTTGAACTTTATGTCGCAAGCACAGAAGGGGACAACACCGTGACTAAAAGAGTATTTTATTTGCACTGGAAATAGCTGATGAAGGATGTAATACAACAAGGTTTTTGTCGCTCTAAAACGGGATTAAAATCGTACATGATCGAGGTGGGAAAACTTCCACCCCAAAATCAAATGGCCGGGGCCCACACTGAGGAGAAAGAGAGACGGGCGTGTTTTCTCACTGCTCTCTCTTGCGCGTCTCCTCAACTCCCGCCGCAAACGATTTCCCTCTCCTAGGATGTCCTTCTCTTTTCAGGAATTTCTAAAGGGTCTGTTTTGGTTTTTATTTTAGGATGGAGTGCGACATCACATCACAGTAGCAGACAAAATTAAAAGAGAGGATAAAACATGGGGAAAAATCAACAGAAAACTGTGGCAAAACAAGACATTTGTGAGAACTCCATGTCGCTGTAAGGAAGAAGAAGCAGTATCATCTCAGGGTTAAAATAATCATCAAACATTCAACACACAAAATCGCCGGAGCGTGTATTTTTTAATTTTCTCGTGGATGATAAATTTTGACGTTCACGCTTAAGCTTAGACTCATGGAGTCAATAGAATTGAGTCATCAAGCGTTTACATTCTAAAATATCAATCCATCCTTCTCTTTTTTTTCTTGATTCGTGCACAAAGGTTTGAAAATAACCTGTGTTTCTTGTATGCATCCCCAGTAGCATATATATCTATATCAGTTGCACATGTACCATTTATCCACTGTGGCATTTATGAAAAATACCACGCGTTAAATAGGTGAGGGGAAAAAAGAATATAGAAACACATTTTCACGTTTCTTTCTCTCATGAGTAAGTATACTGATACGCCGTCTCAGTGAAATGAAGATTTATATACCTAACTGCGACCTTTCTAGGGGTTACAGTCAATTCTCCGCTATCAATAATCTAAGCCGTCGCGAAATCCAGTTGCTTTGATCGTCACATTAAGAGGTTTCTCCACACCGGCAACTATATTTAACCAGCAAGTAAACGAAAAATACTGGACCATCACAACTCCTATTGAAGCGCAGTTTCTTTGACTTATATTTAACCTGTAAACGCTTGGATGATTCGATCTCAATGAAATGTTTTTTGCAGGAAGCTGTGGCTTTATTATTTTTTAAATACGTTTTAAAAATTAATTTTCTACCTTGAGTAAAATGGTTGAAATTTTTGATTGCCTTTTAATGGTTTATTTGGATTTTACAGCACTAAACACAATTTTAGCTTTGTGTTTTCTAAAAAAATAATCATTGTCTCTCTCGACCTTATATCTCTCATATAACTTGCATTTTTTATGCTGTATATATTACTTTATACTCCTGTTTATATTACTTGTATATTATTGTATATACCACTTGTTGTATACTACTGTAGATACTACTTTGCACATTATTTGTATATTACTTCACACTACTGTATATGCAACCTATATTGTATATTATTTCGAATATATATATGTAATATACAATTTTTATATGGCATTTCACAATTCCTTATACATTCTGTTCTTTGCTCACTTCTTTCCAAATATAGGAACTATAGCTAGAAGTAAAGTGATGAATAGTTTGTTTGCGCGTGCAAATGGAAATAGTTGGACTGTGTCAGTAAGAGGGATAATTAATCTTTTATTTTGAAAACTGACAACAAAGGAGTGTGGCAGTTGATCAACAACGAAAAAATTCAAACACTTTTCAACTTTTGGTCAGGGTAACCGACACTAAAATAATATCAAAACCCTCTGGAAAAAAAAGAAAAAAAGGAAAACAGAAATGCAATCCATTAACAATGAAAAAAAATGTGAACATAGTATTTGGTGTCAGTCCACCAATCACAAATATATGGATAGTAGCCGAATTTTTTGACAAAGAGAAAAAGAAACGTGTTCAAATGCATTAAAAAGGAAAGAAAAATATCCGGTTTTCTGATGTCTGTAGACATTAGGCGTTGATTGATTACATCGTTAAATCCTAAAGGGCTGAAGTTTCAGAACAAAAGGAAGAACGAATGAAAAAAAATGAAGAAAGCAGTAAGATAAACTTTTTGGAAAAATTTTTGAACTGTAGTTGCAAAATCAATTTTTGACGATCAACTTTAATTCCATTTTTTTTCTTACACTCTCGCTCTCTCTCTTATGATTTTCTCATTTTTAACATTTAAGTAGCGGTTGGTGCCTTCCGAGAAGAAACAAATATCGTAGAAAGAAAACGTCTATATTGGAGAAAACGTCGTAACATCGACTATACGTTCAAATATACTCATAGAGAATTATAGGCGAATTCAGGAAGTGGCAAGCTTTCTGTTGTCTCTTCATAAAAGATAGATATACATTGAAATACATTATTTATAATAACTAGGACACAGATGTTGATGGTATTTTCATTTTTTGCATTTGTTTTTTTAGTTCATTTTAGGCGATTTTCCTCTTGTTTTAGGTCATTTTTTGCCAATTCTTTCCTAAAACTTAAATTTTCCTAAGAATTACAAACATGTTGCAATAACCAAAACTATGATTTCTAGACAAAAAAAAGTTTCAACGGTTTTCATTGTTCATCAAATACGTATATCAATCGCAAGCTTTTAAACTTTGCCTTTAGCGCCATTCCCAAATTATTTCAAACATATGCTAACTTTTATTTCAACCCTTACACTCTACTGTTGCAAAACTAAAATGTATTTTAGAAAAATAATCTGGGCTTCAGACCTTGAAAAGAAATATCTTGTGTCTTAACTGGACAGGCAGAAACATCCGGAATTGATCAAAAATTTTCCATAAAAATGGACGCGTTTTCCTCAAATACGACGTAAACAACACGTGTAATTTTCTTTCTGCGAATAACTTGGAAAAATATAATACAAATTCTTTAGGGAGATTTTTTATTAATCTTAAAGGAACTTTTTCGACTTTTTAGGTCATTTTTCCATCTTTTTAAGGGCAGTGTTTTATCTTTTAAAGGACAGTTTTTCATCTTTCTAAGGACGGTTTTAAGGAATTTTTAGGTCATCAACATCCGGGCCCTATTAATATCATAATGAAAAGGTGTAAAAGTGCGCGAGAAGCTACTGGTCCGTCATGCTTCGATTTAAATCTGGGATTGAAATTGTATATATATATATATGAGAGCCCCTTCTTTGGTTTGAAACTGAGTCGTCCTTGTATATATCAAGGTTCCTGCGCGATTTAAAGGCAGGAGTATTATTGTGCACAAATTAATTACCAAATCAACGTGCAGTTAGTAATTCCTGTGTCAATGAAGATTATGATGAAGTGATTTCGCATTACTGTTGGATTTCTATATAGAATATCTGACATACATATTTTATTAATATATAATGAATATGAGCTTTTACACTTATGCTCGTATAGCAACCTGCTTCCATCTCTAGCTTAGCGCCCTTGATGTGACTTGGAATTTCTATAGACACTTAGAAGTTTTCAGATATGTGTAAACCTATCTCAATCTATTGTTACCTTAAACTCTGAGTAGGGGCGCCAATTCTATGGCGCCCAAGTCCCTAATGTCCCAAACAGACACTTGTGAATATACAGCTCTCACAAAACTGATGGACAACATATATACATATACATAGAACATAGTCGAGGGTGGACAATATAACATATAAAATGCTTTTGCTCATGTTCATGATTGTTCACGTTTTTTTCTGTCCCTGTAAAGATGTAATTAAATTTTATTTCTGAAAAGAACAGGTTTATACTTTATTATACATATCGCCATAAGTCTGCAGTTGTAATAAACATCAATCAATTGAAATAAATAGAAAAAATCTATTTGTTGTCCATTTCAATTATTAGTTTCAGGGCCGTCAAAAGCTAATGAGCGCCAGTCTCACTTCGACTAGCCCCTCCAGACCCCTTCCCTTGGCAGTGGCATATTTTCCTTTTTGATGGGGAAGGGGTCGAACCCTCCAAATAACAAAAAGTATGAAATAAAAACTCAATACTTTTTGTACTTACTTATTACTTAATTTACAAAATTATTGCTGAAAAAAGAAACTGACGTAAGCTACCAATACTTTTTTTCAATAATCGAGACAGGCTAATGAAGAATAATTAAAAAACTGTACATTAAAAGTGTACAAGCTCTTATTAATCTGGATTTAAACAAAAAAAAATTCTGGCCCTCCAACTAGCAAACAGCTCTATGGCTTTTCAAAATTTTCTGTTTTTGCTAGATCACATTCCACCGTCAGTATTATGATTTAACTAACGAAAAAACCTCACTTGTTCTGGCTTTCGTCAGAGAGCAGTGACATCGAATATCATTCGATGTAATGAATTTATGATATTATGATTTCGTAATTAATGAAAGGCCCTTTTTCACATGATTCGTATTCATGTTCATGAGCATCTCTATCATATGAATGGAGTCGGCGGCTTGAGACATGAGCTTTTACACATGATTATAATCGCTTAACGATGCACTAAGTTTTCCAGACCCTACAGTTTAACATTAATATATTCTAAGGTGTGTTTCTTAGAATATATTCCTACACATATATACCGGCACGCAAGACCGTAACCGAGAAAATTCTCGGGGACACATTATTATTTTTTTTTTATTTTTAAAAAAAAACATCAAGGATATCGTATTAAAAATATTTTCGGGGCAGGGCCGCCCCCCCACAGCACAGGCCCTTGCAAGGCCCGACCCCTAGTCTTCATTCGGGTCCCCGGGTTGCAGCTCCGATGCCCCCCCTCCCGTCGGCAACTATTGGGTGTTTCCTGTAGTTAAAGTTATAGGAGTGATTGTAAAGTCTAGTCTCTTAAGACTGAAAACAAACAAGTACAAGGTGATGGACAGCAATCCTGTCCTTCTTATCTCATTTCAACTCAGCTGGCCTTCCAATATCTTCTTTGGGATGGCGTTGTTAGACTATAATAATTTAATCATTTATTAAACATATCACATAACAACATTTTGCTTTTACATAACGACATGCAGCTGGGAAAAAAAACTTCCTTTTACGACGTACTGTCTTTTCCCGGCATTCGTTTATAAAATATGACAATATTTATATCTTCATCCCTGTCATTCCACTATTATAAATTTTACCTAATTGATATGTTCAGAAAAAAGAGGAAAAATGACACTTAACTAGACAAACAAGAAGACAATTACAACACAAAAATCAATGTGTGTGCCAAGGAGAGAAAGATTTGGGCAAGACAGGACGTTGGTGTGTGGATGCCGAAGGCATGTTGCAATCCCAGACAAGGTACATAGTCTGTCTCACCAACCAACATAGGTGGATGGGAAGGAAAGGGAGAAGGGGTAGTAGATGCAATGAATGCAATGTATGCCACAGTGTATAATTAATGTATGCAACTGTGAACCGATTATGCCACTATGTATAATTAGTGTACGCAACTATGGAATGATTATGCCACTATGTATAATTAATGTATGCTACTGTGGACTGATTATGTCACTATATATAATTAGTGTATGCAACTATGGAATGATTTTGTCACTATGTATAATTAATGTATGCAACTATGGACTGATTATGCCACTATGTATAATTAATGTATGCAACTGTGGACTGATTATGCCACTATTTATAATTAGTGTATGTAACTGTAGACTGATTATGCCACTATGTATAATTAATCTATGTAACTGTGGACTGATTATGCCACTATGTATAATTAGTGTATGCAACTGTGGACTGATTATGCCACTATGTGTGATTAATGTATGCAACTGTGGACTGATTATGCCAGTATGAATAATCAACGTATGCAACTGTGGACTGACAAGATGTTCTCTTCCATCGTAATCTACTTTCGGTGCATTTCCTTGTTTATTTAAAATCGTCTTATTACGTAAAATTGTCTTGCATATTGCGCTTTTGAATAACTTGCTAAAGCAGACCAAAGTGGGCATATATTGTATGATAAAGTTTTAAGATATTTCGATGACAGATATACTCTTCATCAAGCAATGGGCCCTTTAGCCTGAAAGATTTAATTTTATTGTCAATTTCTCTCTTAATTTATTGTTAATTCATTTTCATATTCATCTTATTTCAATTTCAATTTTTTCGTTTTCCTTTGCTTTATTTTCCCCTGGTGGTTAAAGGATCTGTTAGTTAATATACTAAAAATTAATGGAGCCATTAGTTGGTATGTTGACTACTGATGTGTCTATTTGTTTCATAATTTTAACCATGGATAAACCAAACTATCAATAAATAGAAAATAAGTAATTTTTCTAATAACAGAAATCCATTATCGCCAACGGTTCATATCCAGCGAGTTAAAAATTGCCAGTTATAATATGGATCTATGTTATTGGCACGTTATCATATTAATAACTTTTTTGCAAAAAATGCACCAATTATGAAAAAAAATAATATTAAACAAAGTTTTCATAAACTGTCGATTGGTGCTTTCCAGCTAAGCGGAATTTTACGTGGGTCATCAGCAGAGCAGTCAGTGATAATCTTGTTACAGCATCTTTAAAATAGCGGCCCATTTAATAAATCGCCCAGATATTAAGGAACTCGTTTATGGATAATAGTCTAGTAATTTAAAAGAGAATTTCTAGATTACTGAAGGTAGGAATAACGCTGTCGCCTCTAAGATGCAAAGGTAATGATATAGAATGTTTAAACTTTCTCTTTTTGCTGATGAGAAAGATTGTTCAACCTTTCTGCAGTTTTCGTTTCAAACATATAACAGCTTCAAAATATTCTGGTTCACCAATTTAAAACAACGTACATAAAATAATATCCTGTTTGACTAACTCTTTTTACTGGCCGATAATATGGATCATGTGATACTTTTGTGCTTACGAGTATCGTTCATTATTTTAGAATTTTACGTTTCTTTGTTGCTTCAGAACACAAGCGAATATATTTATTTCGGGCAGCAGTGCCCATAAAAATGCCGAGAATTACCCATTTTATAACTTAATAGACATAATTTATATGCTGGACAATAACCTATGTATGATCTACAATATCAAGTATTCCTGAGTTTTGCTGCTGATGTCGTTTTATAGCATGAAGTAAATCCTCTTGTGACACTTATATACATGCATCTGCGCCAATTCTCAGACTAATTGCCCGTACTAAATTTTAATATATACAGGGTGTCTGTTAACGACGGTAAGAAAAGTATATAGCGTGATTCCTTGCAAAATTCTAAGCCAAAAGACGTTAATGCGAAAATGCTGGGAAATTAATATTTATGAAGTTATAATGAATTTAAACCCAGACAATCAGAGAAAAATTGAACACCCTTTTCTTGGCGAAAACCACTAAGGAAACAAGTTACTAAGCCGTATACTAACTAAGCGTGATTTCATGATGGACCACCTTAAAGTGTTCACCACCAACCTCCTCGAATGTAAAAAGCTACATTTTATATATATTATCGTCATCATGACACATAAGTAGAATGTAACTTTTTTACTTGAATGGGGATATGGTGAATACTTGGAGATAGCTCAAATTTGAAGTTACCGCACTATTTTATGTTACTGCAGCATAATATGTATATAAACATTTACCAAAATATATAGGGAAATATGTTTTGATAAGCAATGGGTTTCAATAAAATAAAATTTGGCATCATTATACTAACAAACTGAATGCACACATTTACATATTTGTATTAGAGTTTTCAACATATAAAATAATCCTTCATGTTGATATAGAAAACAGAAATTATGAGAGGTGTTAACTCGCCCTTTATTGGCACCTCATCTATCATAACACCATAATCTCATCCAATATCAGCATTCTACGTAAAAATCAACTATCAGTATCCATACAGATTTAATAATTACTAAAATCCCTGCTTATAAGTTTAATAAGTAATAATATATAAAAATATTTCAAATAATATTAATGATAATGTATAGTTTAGACTACGAGACGGTCTTTCTGAGTAGGCAAAACCGATACAGGCGATTTCGGATATAATGACAACTCGTTTATAACGTCAACATTCCGAGCTCCCCTCATAAGCGTCATAAGAGCAATGTTATTTTATATGCATTATAAAGCTTTGCGGGATATTCCGCCGCGTCTGTCTATTAAAAACACTTAACGTTTCACTCCGTGTTATGCGGAGCATCCTCAGAAGAAACAGCCGACCAAGTTTCCCCTCTCCATAACGTTATTTTGTCCTGGTTATAGCGTCAAAATGAATCACCATTGGATATTTTAATGGGGCCACTCTATATTTCCTGTACATATGTGTAGAGATATTTTCTTTAGTTTTACAGCCATTCTTTTTTCTTCTTTCTTCTTTAGCAGGTTTTAACCCTATCGTCTCATTTATTCATTGATAATGGATGACATTCTGACCTCTAATTAGTTCTTTTAGAACGCTTTGATCGTTCTTAAACTCTTTCCCGATATTTCTTCTATTTATTCTCCTCACTAATCGCTCTCACCCCTGTTTTTAATAAAATGAACTCGCTCACATTACTTTTACGGACAAAACGCCTACAATGACTGTTTGTTTTTTTGATTCCGACTTGTCCATTCACCATTATTAGTTCATAATTATCCTTAATTTTTAAAATAATTTGGGAGGGCTTTTTCGTTGGAAGACAAAATTTTCGTCATGAATATTTAATAATAATAATTTATTTTTTACATTTTCATATTTAAATATTTGATTCAACCTAAGAGTACGTTCCATACAGTAACAATACTTTTACAAAATTCAAGATGATATATGACCATTTTAAAAGTATTATTTTCGGTTCAAACTTCCAGATTTCGCCGGTGATCTTTTGAATGATATTACAACAGGATTCGACGGAAGCAATTATCTCTCTTAAAACAGAACGGATTTACTCACCTATTAGTTACTTAATAAATCACTTGCTTGCATGAGGAGAATTGCCAGATAGTAAGTTAATCCAATTAAGTCTGTTAACTTAGTTAAGTATTTCACTATAATTTATATGTACGAATGCACACAGGCATTAACAAAATAATTTTCATACACATTGTACGCAATTTAAAAAGCTTCGTTGGGACTAACTCAGCAGGACTATTAACTTGCTAAAGAGAACGTCATTTACTGCAAGCATCCAAACAGTTATAACATAATAACTGAGGCTACCATTGTTTAATGTTCTCTCTCTCTCTCGCCTGTTTAGATTCTTTCGCCGCATATTTAATAAAGTGATTCTGCTTCAGTCAACGCGCGAAAGCCGCGCATAATTAACGGTTATGATTAATGATACTGATGACACAACGCTGCTGGACATTACCGAGTCGAAACCAGTATGATCACAATGCAGTTTTATTTGGGAAAATAGTCAACGATGTTGCGTTGTTCACTGACATCTTCTCAGGAAGCCCAGAAATGCTATCCAGCTAATTAAGTATTCTAGTAATCCCACAAACATTCCTTCATTAATATACTTTGTGACTTCTATAACCAGCATTCAAGTATTTTTGTGCATGTTTTGGAAAGTGTTAATACGTATAATATTATCCTGAGAATTCTGCGCACAATAGACACCGAGAAATAGCTTATTTAAATGCTACTTCTGATTTCAGGAATTCCGTTCTATATACGTATATTCATCAGTTGGTTAAGATGAATGTATATGAATCGGCAACTTCTAGCTGCATGTCCCCAACAGATATTTTTGCTTTCTCTACGAAATTATTGAATGAGATTTTAGCTTCTTGCCCAAGTTCATCTTGAGTCCACTTTCTTTAGTTCTAATTGAAAAATCTTGTACCACAGTTTGGAATTCTGGTGGGTCCGTTGAAAAAATAAATATGTTATTAGAGAAATTCATATGCTTTGAATATTTATTATTTAGTCCTTTGTTATTCTATTTTATTAGTTGAAAAATTATTTGCGAAGCTAAGGTAAAAAGTAAAATTTGGAGAAATGGTACCTTCTTACTTCACATCATTACCAATTTTGACATAATAAAAATGTACGGCTCACTGAGCGTAAATATTATATAAAATAAAATACATAATCGCAAATTAAATTAATTAAACCCTTGATAGCTATTTCGGAAGCACTTTAGGCTTATTTCTTCAAAACCGTAGTTTCACTACCATGGTCCACATGCTAAAAAATGTATCGATGCAAACACGTAGTTATAAATTATTTCAGATAAACCAGTTGTAAGTCCGTAGTTGTAAGTCCGCGTCTCTTGATATAGGACGAATAAAGTATCTCTAAATGAAGGACATAGGAAAGGAAGCTTATCGTATGAAAAAATCTGTGGTGAGTATGAAATCTCTTTCATTGTTAACGATCAGCTTCCGTTCAATTCTATGTCCTCTATTTGGAGAAACTTCATTCGTCCCATAGCAAAAGACGCGGCTACGGACCCACAACTGGTTTACCCGAACTAATTTATGACTAACGTGTTAGCATCGACAGACTTTTTAGCATGTGGACCACGTAATTGTAACTAGGCTTCTGAAGAAATAGGTGGATAAAGTTTGATGCGGCACGGAAACAGGTCGTGACGTCACAAGTATTTCCATTTCGGTGCTGCAATTGCTTAGGGAATTTTTTTTGCAAGCGTCTATATTGTGCGCATGCGCCTGGACTTAGTCGACCCAACTCGCTTAGACCTTTGCAGCTGTGTGCAACAAATCGTGAGGTATATTTTTCTATTTTCCTATGTTGCAATAGGTAATTATAATAGTGCGTGCTTATTCAAGTTTAAATTTTACACTTCGGGATACCGTGGAAAATTGAAAGTTTGTCATTTCTTTTCACGGGTAAGCTAAATGTATAGTTGAATTATTTATTTATTACTATTTTTAGTTTAATTTATATTCCTTTCAATTTTCATATGTTTTTCCTTCGGCATTGCAATTATACAAAAACGATCATGTATAAACTGCTTATATAAGTATACACAACTTCCATAATTTTTCAAACTAATGTAATTAAAGTTAAAAAAATACGTTTTATGTCTAAGTACTACATAATTTTATCAATTTATGTCGTTATACGTGTAACTACAACACGATTGAGGATATAAATACCAGCTTACTTTTCGAAATAGTGAAATTAAAGAACGAAGTGTGTTTGCAAATCACTACTTTAGCAGAAAAATGCTAACAATCACTAAATTTAGTACCAAAGCTCTCAACTCAGTAGTTGCAATATATGTGACGTCAAAATGACGACACGACATGATCTGTCTCTGCGCTGCATGAAACTTTACCAATCGAAGAAATAAACCTAAAGTGCTTTCGAAATAGCCATCAACAGTTTTATTAATTTAAACTGCGATTGTGCGTTTTATTTCATATAACTATTTTGACATGGTTGGTACTTAAATAAATCGAACACTACGCAGATTAAATCAAACAACAATATCAATCAACGTTTATTGGCGTAGTGATACCAACGCCGATGGTATGGCGTGATTAGATGGTGAAACGTTCGAAAGAAAATAAACATTTCTGCCTTCGGTGGGACCTGAACCCACGACCTTCCACTTGCCGGGCGGAGGCTCTACCCACTGAGCTAAAAACGACAACATTTCATCCCCTACGAACGTATATAAAGCCTATTTACTGATGCCGGTTATTTCGCAGAATGGTGTAGTACATAGACTACTATTTAAACCAAATTGCAAAGAGACTGGTATTAAATTGATCGAAATGCACGTTGCAGCATATAAACTCATGTTTGTAAAAATTGCAACACCATGAAGGAGTCACGTGACTGAGCTGAAACTTTCAGGAAATGCAAATTAGGGTATGCTATTCAAATGATTAGAATTTCAGAGTCATCACGCATGCGTGGGCTGAGCAGCGCCCTCTGAACTGCTGATGGATCCGTATAAATAGAGGGCTGTAGCGGGGCGTGTATGGTTATCTGCTAGTGGTAAACGTTACATGAGACGTCACTATGCCTCTACGACGAAAGAGGGCGACATTTCAGCAAGTTACGGAGTTTGAACGGGGACGAATGATCGGCCTTCGTGAAGGAGGGTTTTCTTATCGTGCAATAGCAGCTCGTATGGGGCGTAACAGCAGCACAGTGATGCGAGTGTGGAAGCAGTGGGTTCAAGAGAACCAGACAACTCAGAAATCCGGGAGTGGACGCCGAAAGGTGACGTCAGCACGGGATGATAGACACCTGGTCCGCATGGCGGTGACGGACCGTTTTGCTTCATCTGGACAGTTGGCAGAACGTTGGTGCACTGCTACAGGTGTATCATTGTGTGCTTCATCAATTCGTCGGCGTCTACTGCACCGTGGACTGCGTGCAAGAGTTCCTTTATACAGGATCCCCCTGACGCAAAACCATCGGCGCCTGCGGTTACAATGGGCTCATGGACATAGAGATTGGCGTGCTGATTGGCAACAAGTGGTGTTTTCTGATGAATCCCGTTTTAATTTGGGGTACAGTGATGGCCGCATCCGTGTTAGACGCTATACAGTTGAACGCCACCTTCCGGAGTGCGTTTTCCAACGTCATAGTGGACGAACCCCCAGCGTTATGGTCTGGGGTGCGATTGCGTATCATGGACGATCTCAGCTGCTACGAATTGTGGGTAATCTTAACAGCAACCGGTACATCAATGAAGTTCTGGAGCCCGAAGTTGTTCCCTTCCTTCAAGGCATTCCCGGAGCTGTATTTCAACAGGACAATGCCCGCCCACATATTGCCAGGAATGTTCAAGACTTCTTTTCATCACAACAGATACAGCTTCTTCCTTGGCCTGCCTATTCGCCGGATATGTCGCCGATTGAACATGTGTGGGATTTCGTTGGTCGGCGTCTCGCTCGTGATCCTCGTCCCATAGCTACTACAGATGAACTTTGGGGTCGCATACAAGCAATCTGGAATGCTCTTCCTCAGGCACACATTCAACATCTGTTTGATTCCATGCCACGTCGTATAGCATCACTTATTGCAGCGCGTGGTGGCTTCACCAAATACTGATTTTCGACATGTAATATTGTTTTTTTGCTTTGTAATTTTAATCGTTTATTTGTATCAACACAGGTCGTTTGTACATTAAATTTCATTCAATTCGGACGAGTCCTTCATGGTGTTGCAATTTTTACAAACATGAGTATAAAATCGAACGCTACGCAGATCAAATTAAACGTTGATTAATATTGTTGTTTACTTTAATCTGCGTAGTGTTCGATTTATATAAATACATATGCTGCAACGGGCATTTCGATCAATTTAATACCAGTCTCTTTGCAATTTGGTTTAAATAGTAGTCCATGTACTACACCATTCTGCGAAATAACTGGCAACAATATATATACGTTCGTAAAGAGATTAAATATTGTCGTTCGTAGCTCAGTTGGTAGAGCCTCCGCCCGGCAAGTGGAAGGTCGTGGGTTCAGGTCCCACCGAACGCAGAAATATTTATTTTCTTTCGAACGTTTCACCATCTAATCATACCATAACATCGGCGCTGATAATGCTTGGTATTTTTATGAAACCAAAATTTTCCAAGCGTATGCCTTTATGCAAGAGTCGTAAAAGTCAGAACGATACCGATACCATTCGAAGCCGTATTGATTTTTATATCGATTATAACATTTTGATGAAATTTTTGAGATTCAAGAACGAAGTCATTTTAATTTATTTCTAAACATTAAAATACGTATCTGGTGGAACTAATAACAGCACGTATTTAATAATTCGGTTCCTGAGATAGCGGTTAATGTTTATATGCAGTTATTCAGGGCATGCGTAAACAAATTCTTCTTAAAAATTAGGGGAATATAATCTTGTATAGTTTGCTGCACTTCATGACTTGAAAGTTGTTCTTAGAAAAACTGTTCTGAAAGTAATATTTCAGATAAAGTTAAGAAAGAGACAAGAATTATGTACACTGTCTGCCAGAGAAATCGCCACCATGAAGGAATGCTCAAACACAGACCAAACTGCACACAGATGCAGAACAAATGGTTTATATACAGATAAGGCTCCAGCGGCCTAGCATATAATATGAATCGAATAATCAGTAAGAAGCGGGATATATAAGTATTAATAATAATATTAATATTTTGATTATATTATATAGAAAAATATTAATATTAAGAAGCATACCTTGGACTTCCGGGGGACGCGAATGTTTGTCCATTCGGAGGTAGGAGTCCAATCGTCCAATCAACCTCTGGTGCCTGACATATGAATTTTACTTATTTTTTGATAGAAAGTGATCACAAAACCAGTAAATTCAAGGGTTTTAAAAAAACGAAACGATGAGTTGCATTTTATTTGCTAAGTAGGTGTTAACTTTTTATGTAATTGAAAATATTTAGCTTGGCGAAGCAATGAGAAAATATTTGGAATCAGTTTCACAATCCTTAAATTATAGACATGCTGGAAATTGATGAATGTTTTTGTGTAAGGCAAGAATTGTCAATTGTATTATAAAAAATAACAATTAAACAAAATTTGAAATGAAGGTTAAAGGATACTTCATTTGTCTATACTTTACTGGTCTAGATATTTTATACTTTTTAGCTAAAATGTGCTTGAAACATATTACGGATAGAGTAGGAGACGGAAAAAAAAATATTCAATTGGCAATAATTGAAAATATCATGGAAGTAAATTTTAGAGGTAAAGATAAAATTGATGAATGTGTTGGAAAAAACTAAGCACAGAGGAAAGTTACACATCGAGTTCAGGTCCAGTGAAATACCGTCCAAATTATTGTAGTTAAGATGAACGAAGATATAAAACAATTTCGTTTTAAACCCTTTTAATTTTTCTATATTAAAAGTTCATAAAGATTTCAATTTCTTCTAAAATGTATACGACTTCTAGCATATCGGACGAATTGCATTGGAAAGTTAAAAAATGATTTCGTTCCAAAACATTCCAATTTCTATATATTAAAAGTTTATAAAGGTTTAAATTTCTTCTCAAAATATATAGCTCCAAACGTATCGGACAAATAGCACTGGAAGGTTATAAAACAATTTCGTTCTAAAACCTTCCAGTTTCTATGTATGAAAAGTTTACAAAGGCTTCAATTTCTTCTCCAAAATATACGACTTCTAGCATATCGGACAAATAGTTTAAATTTCTTCTCAAAATATATGACTTCAACATACCGGACAAATAGCATTGGAAGTTTATATAACAATTTCGTTCTAAAACCTTCCAATTTCTATATATGAAAAGTTTACAAAGGCTTCAATTTCTTCTCCAAAATATACGGCTTCTACCATATCGGACAAATTGCATTGAAGGGTAAGCGTTAGTCGGTCAACTGGTGTTTAGGGACCGCAATTTCAGCCAGAGCTCGCAAATATTGACAAGCCCTTCAAGTTTGCCATTGAATATTCCAGTCCGCTCCGCAGGAAACACAAAAGCTTGTACAAACATTGTTGAATTATTATTGAACTACTTTATTAATCCGACAAATGCCCAACCGATGGTTAATCAGCATTCATGATTAATAAATACATTTATCGATGTTTAGTGGCAACACGACCAAAGTGCTATTATCTCCATCGCTCGCCCGCCTATGCACCAAATCATGGTATTCATGTATAAAACATCCATTCTCATGTAGAAAATTAGCTCGCTCTGCTGGATATCAAACATACAGCGTAAACCCAATTTGCTCTGAAGCTTAAGCCGTTTTAATTAAATTTTCCTGTATAAGTTGCCACGCGTCCATAGCACCATCCCTCAGAGAATAAATATTTTAACGTATAATTCGGTCCTGCTGTAGATTAGAACAGGCGCTCTCTCGACCACCACACAGCTAATATAATTCAACTGTTCTTAGAAAACTTTGCTTATTAGCAATTTCGTAACGCCCACTTTATTAGCATTGCTAACGGGAACAAACACTCTCCCAGCTCGTGCCGGTAATTATTAAGAAACTAATCAGAAGTTTCTTGCTGCTCTTGATGCATAAGAATTCTAATTTCAGAGAGACGTAATGAAATTTCCTGGTCCGGAAAAACACCATAGAAAAGCATCTCCTAACTTTCTTGAGAAGCACTCCGCCGTTCCACGTTCCTTGATAGTAAAATTAGTTCGTAACCACATGCATCTCCAAATTTCTGCTGAAAGGAGCACCTATTATTAACTTTGTTAGCCGTATAATAACATAACCCTATTAACTTGAGGTATAAATACAACACTAATAACAATTTAAAAGTATAATAATAGTAAAAGTATATTTAATTTCTAATATATAATTTACCCCGGAATAGCCGTACCAATCGTATTCGTTCGAGTTCTGCTCAACCGAAAAACTTTGTTGACATCTCATATTATAGATTATTTAATGCACTATCTTCTTGTATTATGTAAAATGCTGTAAAATATGAATAACGTGTTAAAAGTGCAAAATCAATTTCTCTCTTATTATAAGTTATACTCTGCACGCTATTTCACATCAAAAGAAATCTTATTCAACCATGCTGTTTACCAGAACGCATTTTGTGCAACAAACAGAACCAAAGATATCAGGAGGTGGATTTTAACAAATACATAAAATCTCCCACCGTCTCCCGGTTGAAAAAACAATTCATGTTTTCGTGAAAGGTTACTAATTCGAAGAAAAATTAAAAACAGAGACATAAACAAAATGTTGTTCAATCTTCGCATAAAAGTCAATTTTTTGTTAAAAGCTGGTTCTAACCGCGGAAAGGAGTCGGCAAAAACATTTATTCCGCTACCTAAAAAGTTACTACCTACTAAAAAGTTACAACGGTCCTTCTGTGAAAGAAATAGAACCTCTCCTGCAACATTGCAATAACAGGTGTTTCAAATCATTGACTGAATGACTCACTGAACGATAATGCCTGTCTATAATGAACGAGAAGATCCGTTCATTGATTCGATCATTGACCGATATGGCACACCGTCAATTCAAATGTATCGAATGGTGTCAGTTTAATTACGAGTGTGTGATATATGAGAGGAGACGGCGGGATATGTTAATTGCTTTCTCGCAATGGGTAAATTTCACTGTAAAATAAATGTTTAGCAATCCTGTTGCAACTTAACACGATTTTTAACAAATTAGCAAATTCACCTGAACCCCACAATTACGAAGTTAAACCCATGCCTATCGTAGTAATCAGTAGCTTGGTTGACAGAGCGCCTGGACGGAAAGTTGAGGTGCACAGATTCGGGGCTTTCAACTCTCTTATAATTCAAAAAGAACTCTCATATATTCCAAGTGATATCAGTTTTCTAAAATCATATTTACTCTCTTAATACTCTTAAAACTCTTTACTCATTTTCAGAAATTCTTAATTAAAAAAAGCAAAATTGGATAAGAAACATGTAATACACATTTCGTTCAGATCTAAACTAAAAGGTTTATATATATAATTTAAATAAATGGGAGCACTTGAAAAAACTTTATCGAGCAGTGACTAGACAATGACTGAATATTAAACATAATGATATATGTACATTCTATATATATTCTGTACATATTTATTCAACTGACTCTTACAGTAATTTTTGTTTTGAATATTAGTAAAACACTGACTCTTGAGAAAGAATGGTGTCAATAAAATCTCCGGAAAGATCGCAGAAGAAATATATGCCTATTCTTCTTCTTGGAATAAACAGGATATTTCTAAAATATTTAATTTAAATATAGTGTGTGGGAATGTGTTTTTGCGTCGATATTTTCACTGAAAAATAAGTTACGACTATTTTGCTAGGAATGCCATCTAACTGTAAATTTATGGATCTTGTATCTGATGATAGATCTTTCGAGTACAGTGGTGCTCTATACTACGAATAAATTGTATATAATAGTCTTCGCTGAAATTTTAGAGACGGGATCTTTTTGGTATGAATTAATGAATAATAGAATTGCAAAATGAAACATGCATTGAGTTGACGATGTATATGTTTACAGTGAAACCATCATACATCAAAATTGATGATTCCAGATGAAAACCCGATATACACTTGTATACAAAAACGATCTATTTTATATACACATGTATTGTAATTAGAACTACATTTTTTCTAGTCAATACACCCATCTTTATAAATAAGTCAATATGAATTATATCGTGCACAAGTTACACCCATTACAAGTGCCATTAACAAATACCATTGACAATTGGAGGAAGAGTTGCTAGGAATATGGGTGAAAAAAGTACTTCTAAAGATATTCGGAGCAATTAATGGAAGTGGTGTATGGAGAATTAGCAAAAGCAGTGAAATACAGGTATGTAATTTATATAGAGAACATGGGCTTGCGACAGAAATAAGGAAAAGAAGACTTAGATAGCTAAAGTACGTAGAAAGAATGGAAAAATCTAGGATGGTTAAGAAGATTATGAGAACCAATTCAGTGGGAGGAGGAGGAAGAAGAAGAAGAAGAAGGAGAAGGAGGAGGAGAAGAAGAAGAAGAAGAGCTGGGCTTCCTAGTGGAAGGCGCCTCGATGAAGTGGAAGAAGATCTGGGAAGAACGTGAATAAGAGAATAGCGAAGAAAGGCCTTGGACAGAGGAAAATGAATGACGAAAATTAAGAAGGCCCAGGTTCTTCAGGACTTGTATTGCCGAAGAAGTACTATTTTTGTCTAGCCAGCACGGTTCTCCATGATTTGTCGAACCATGTATATAAGCAATAACAATATGAGATCAAAAAGGCTTTAAATTATATTGGGATTTTTGTGAGGTGAAAAACGATATTAGATAAGTTATGTATACATGTAAATAATATTATTCGGTGATAACTTTTTTAGGTGAACAGCACAGTGGATGAATAATGCATTGAAGTCAACAAGGTCCGTATTTAAAGTACATGTATACAAACACATATACAATTTGCTAATAATTGTCTCGATACACATATAAATCGCGTATTTTGAATTCTAATATGAGTTGCGTGGAGTTGGTATGGACTAGAGTGGCACACTTGTCCCTGCTACCACGAGAGCGGATAATTGCATTACTATTCTCGATAAACAGCGGTTTCCTACACTATGATAATCATACTGAACAGGGAAATGATATTACAAGGCAAGCAATGCATCCTGCCGAAAACCTTCAACTTTTATGGATCGGTATGAAGAGATCGGTGTGAAACAGTTGTCCTGGCCCGCACAGAGTCCTTATCTCAACCCTATCGGACATCTTTGAGAGAAAATAGAATAGAGGTTAAGGTTTAGATCATCACGCTTAAATTCAGTGCGGCTTTTCAGGAGGAATGGAGACGGATTACACATAACGTATCACTCTGAAATTTATTGAAAGTTTTCCACAAACAGTATTGGTGTCGATGCAATCTAAATGAGGACATAATAGGTATTGGGGTCAGTGTTTTGTGTTCAGATAATTAGGTTGTTATTATCTGGATAATTATTGGTATAGTATATATCTGTTAGGCTTAAAATAGATAATTCTATCAGAAGTTGAAGACTTTAAAGATTCGACAGAAAAATGATAAAAATGGCAACCTTTCGGGAAAATTCGGTGTTGCATAAAATATTTCCACGTTTTTTTTTGTAAACGTTTGAAACTAAGGTGCGTAATTTGATTTTATACGAAAGGTTACTTTTTATAAGAATAAATTTATGAATTGGTGTTACTCAAACTCTTTTATTTTAGTCTTTAATCTTATAACAGGATTTATTTATTATTGAGTTATAGCGAGTACCGCTTTTTTATAATAAGTATAAGTATAGTATAAATGAAATTTTTGTAAACAAGCAAGTAAAAGAAAATTGCCTAAGGTCGATATTTAAATTTAGCGGGTTTCAATTAACATTAATTCGCAACTCTCTAATCCGCAACTCTCTAATCCGCAACTCTCTAATCCGAAACTCGCGAATACGTAACTCTCTAATCTGCAACTCGATAATTCGAAACTCACTAATTTACAACTCTCTAATTCGCAACTCTCTAATGCACAACTCTCAAATTCGCAATTCGCTAATTTGCAACTCTCTAATCCGCAACTCTCTAATCAGCAACCATCTAATTCGCATTTCTCTAATCCGCAACTCTCTAATTCTCAAGTAACTCGGTAGGTTTTCAACGTTAACAATAGCCATCATTATTGCATTTACGGAAGACCTTTACCTTGTCCTTTTTATTACGTGCGTACAGAGAGACAGACAGACAGAAAGCCCAAAAGCAATAGCGGGTTCAATATCTATTGAAACCCGCTAATAAAATCTCGTAGTGTATTGTGGAGGCTATACACTTATATGTAAATCTGTGACAAATAAAATATTTATCATTATTTACAAGCTTACACTTTGGAAAATGCTTTGAATATAAAAATTCGCATATATATCAATATGCGCATATATATCAATATAAATTTAGCCTTATGGAAGTGACAGCGAAATGTAATGCTTCCATTTCAATAGCATGCAAAAGGCACTGATGACAGCGCTCGTTTGGCATATACTCCCACTCTACAGGGCGCCAGCTTTTTAGGGCGCCGATTCGTTATAACAAGGGTTCAAAATTACCGTATATTCATGGTTCAATGCAAATTTAAAAACAAAAATGATAAAAATTTATTCTAAGCAAACCTTCAAGCTTCTTAATATATTGTCATTCGCGGATAGATGGCGTCAATTCTCGCAATACATCTGTGCGATGTTTTTACATTACCTGACTATTTTTCTATATTTCTTTATTTACTTTTTATTACTTTTATTTATTATTTTAATTACTTTTTATTACTTTTTCTAAATTTCATTACAATTGAAAATAGAAAATGAGTATCATAAAGCGTTAACTTTATTCGAACACAAATTTATTTTTGTAAAGAGAATTATTACATTTCATAAATGTTAGACATTCTTTAAACGTACAACAGGTTGAACGAAGCAACGATTTTTGTAAAGAAACAAAAAAATCGAGAATTTAGAATCGATTTAAATAAATTATTTTGCATTTTAAGCATTAGATGATAAATTGTTCGCAAAGAAAAGAAAAATTTCAAGGTGCCTGGTTGGAACCGAACCCACGACCTTTAGGTATCCGGCCAGAGGCTCTTCCAACTGAGCTACAGACGATCTATCATCCTCCCCTTTGCGAGCGCATATAAAACTTCAAATACAGACGAGTATTTTTAAATGGGGCAGTGCCTGGACTGCTTTTTAAACCAAATCGAATCGACGTCAAAGAAGCGAACTTCCTAGAAATCGAGATTTGCGTGATATTAAATCGCAATGATTTTGATTCCCACCGGGTATCGTGATTTTTTTTTACGAGCAATGTATCATCTAATATTACCACATCATCGACTATGGTGTGAAAAAATTTTCTCGCACTTAAATTCTAAGCAATGTTTAAAGTTTAACCTTTTTTTACCTAATTAAAAAGGAAATGATATTTCGAATATATATAATGATACTGTAATATGTTATAATATAATAATTATGCGCGGCCATATGCGGTGCTTCTTTCGTATGATTAAATCTTATTGTGGCTCAGTTGTTAACAGAAACGTGAAAATAAACATACGTGGCAAAATGTTATGAGCGGTTAAAAAAATGGCTGACTTTCCGCTTTTCCAGCTTTATATAATGAGAAGAGAGTGAATAAAATAATATTTCCATAACACCTGTCATATGCGCCGCGAGTGACAGCGAGTTCAGGCAGTCACTATTGTAATAAAAATTCAATCAGTTTATGAGAGCACTTGTGTTATATATACACACACACGATTTGATTAGGTTATAATATAACATTATGCAGTATGCTCACCCTTATCACCCCACGCCTTCCTACGTAACCTGCCGCCTCACAGAAAAGAGTTCTCTGTGTTAAGCAAGGCCGGCGCGCGTACGTATATATAAATTACGTTTTCCTAGGTTATTGCTCATTATTCATTTTATTTCTAATTTACCAAGCGCCTTAGAAATAAATTGCAGATGTGTCCAACGGAACACTTCTATGAACGTCGACAATTTTTCTCCCTACAAAGTCACAATAAAACGAGAAATGAGGAAAAGCTAGGCCTTAAATTTCAAAGCGCGTGGTTTTTCTTAGGGCCCTGAATAACAAAAAACCCTTTGATCTATGGGAAGAAAACGCTTATCCAAGCGTACATTTCGGCTGAATGCTCTCTGTTAAGCTTCATGTCTCCTTTGTTGAAGGACAAAGGAAACGGTAAAAACTTTGAAATTCTTCTGCCGCCATCCTCAATTTTTTCGAGTTCCTTCAAATTGTTATTTTAAGTTGGTCGTATTGTCGTCATCAGCATTAAAATTTTATGGAAGCAGTATTAAAACGAATATCAACACTTAAAATTTAAAATGGTCATATGAAATCATTATTTTGCAGCTTTTATTTCATAAAAAAGCAATCAATTTGTTTTATTTATAATGCATTTGATTGTAAATGGACTTGCAACGTCATGGAGTCGGCCATCTTTTCCTCATCATGAAAAAAAATGTTAAATCTTATTGTTTTAAATTTTTAATTCTAATTAATAACCACCCTTTAAACCTCAGTCGATTCATTGGAAAACCAATGTTATCGACTTCCAAATTTACATTTTAATTGTCCAACCAAGATTCGACAAATTACAGCACATCGAATTCCACCATTCCACCCATTCGACTAAATCCTAATGATTTTCTTCCCAAACTCCAACGTATATTCACCCAATTCACCTCGGGGATATATCGTTGGGTGCCCCTATAACATGAGAATCTTGGACTTTGATGTTATAGAGTAGCGTAACATTTTTAAAAGGTTTTTAAATCCCTTTTTTTTAGTAAAGAGAAAGATTCATAATTTTTGCCAACCGTATATAATAATGCCTGGGTTATTTCACAGTTGATTGTACCTCCTTGTTTCAAGAATTTAATTTTACTGAAAATTTCAATTATGTGGTACTTTTAAATATTGGATTTACGGATTGTTGCCTTTATAAAGTTTCTGAGGCGAATTCAATACAATTGGACCTGTCTGAGTTTGTTCTATTGGAGTTGGTGATTTTGAAATTGACATAGATTTTAATGAGGCATTTACAGTTTCTTCATTATTTATAGGGCTGAATTTTGGACACTTTGGTTTAAACCAACATTTTCCACCTGCATGTTTTTCTTTTCTAGTTGTATTACTGTTTGAAACATTCGGACGTTTGAATTTTATATCACATTTCATTTGATATTTGTGATATTTCAACTTGTTTTGATAGTTTTTCCACAATGATTACAAGTAACGCTTCCATTGCCTCTCGTTTTTTCAAAAGAAGCCCATAAGTCTCTTTTTGGAGACATTTTTATAATGGTTTAATAACGGATGCTATAATATTTTTAAGTAAATTTATACCACTTACGTGTAAAATGATTTTTCCTCCACCATTTAATTAAAACGAAAAGGAAAAAAACACAAATATGGCAATAAAACTTTCGTAGATGTATATATATTCTTAAATTATAAAACAATTAAAGTAAATATAATCTGTTGACAACATACAACTAGAGTAAAAGAACTATCTGCCACTAATTAACTTTAGAATTGGGGCTAACACATTTTCAAAAAGATACAATACCTATTCCTCCACTCAGGAGGGGCTTTATAGCAATAATAATCTATGTTCTTAAAACATCGGACTTTTACCATCAATGGTGAAAACGCCGAACATCGAAAGTAAAACATCGACCACTGATGCGCATCGCTACTGGTAAGTCCAGAGCCGGCACAAGAAAATTCGACTACCTAGACGAACTGTTTGTGCGCCCCGCCCCCCCTCCCGTAAAGGAACTGACAACCTAATAGATCTATATCTTGCAACAATCAAAAATTGGAAAGAATATAGTACATTCCATCGTCTCACTACAGTTCCGGTTAAAACGAAGTAGAATAATTATATCACATAACCCATAAATAAATGATTAAAAGCAAAAAATAATCTGGGATTTTGCTGTTGAAGGAGACAATTGTAATTCTCAATGCCTTGTAATAATGCACAAAGATATCAAAAAGGAAGAAGCATCCTCCAAGCCTCTGGTGTGGCAGCGGTACTGCTTGCACCACTGAAAAGTGTAGCGGTAGTGGGAAAATTTTATTCAGAGTTACGTAAATTGGTTGAAAGAAAATTTGTTAATGTAAAAAAAAGCAAGAAGTTGAGGGTATGGAAATAAGTGGATAAGGAGGACATGTATAAAGAAGAGTAAATATTTGTGAAGGCATTTAATCATAGACAATATATTCAGTTCTATTTATTGTCAAGTTTATCTAAATCATTGTAGAGTTCTAAGTATCTTAAAAATAAATTTATCTTTGTGGCACCGTAGGCTGCCGCTTAGTTGGCCTTTTTAGTTACCCCGGGCCTATGTAAGCAATGCATATAATAGCTTAAGCATGCAATAATACAAGTATGTCTACTTTTCTTAATTTTTATCCTTTCTTTACTTTTCGGATGGCTTTGAATTGTCATTCCGAAATTTCCGAAAACTCATGATTTCAAAATCAGTTTCATTATTTTCACTTAGTTTGAAATTGGCATGAATGAATTATTAATTTTTGGTAAAGTTTCTCAAAAGGGACTGCTTTCTGATTTGCCTTTTTAATTTTTCTGGAGATAAATCATGAAACATTAGGGATTTCCAGTACTTATCAGGGTATTTACTATATAAGTTATTTTATTACAATGAGCAATAAGGATAACAAAATGAGAAAACTTTCGCGTTTACGCCAAGGAATTACTTAGTATCTTTTCTGTGTTTTAACTGTTAATAATATAATAGTAATCTTAATGAAACCCGCCTAATTTTTTAATCTCTAAGACTGGCAGCCATAGAACTGTCAACACGTAAACAAATTTCATTGGATTAGCCAAACGTTGAACATGAAACCACGCCGTTTCTTTATTGGATCCCATAAATCATTATTAGTTGAGGATTTGAAAGGCTAAATGAAAATGGAATACTAACTTGTGACAATGACAACGAATCAAAGGCACCAAAACGGCTTTGTCCATACAGGGCATTGACGAATGTGCTAAAGGGATTTTGAATAACTTTTGTTTCCGAGGAAATGGCAACAATAACCTCCGCCATTTCCCTTTTGACGCGAAATCGCTCAACCGCTTGACTCCATAATCTTGCACAAAAGAATTTATTTTCTTGGGACATAGATTAATGGTACATACATTTGTGAAAAAAAGTTTCTTTATTCGCATTTGTAAAAATCGTAATTTCAGATCATACGCTTGAAAACGGACCGTAAGCGAATTACTGCTTGTAACATTTTATTTTGGACAATTTACTTTGAATGCTCCATAATACACGTTTAGTATACGGACTTTTGATCGAGAAAATGTGGACTTTTATATACACACACACGCAGGGAAACTCCGTTAATGTGACTCTTATTGATCCGAACTTGTAGATCAGTTTTCCTCAAAGTG
>QLNU02015003.1:115040871-115062861 GCA_006491805.2 Dysdera silvatica | reverse complement strand
AATAAAATGCAATAACTCTTTAAAAATTTTGACAGAGATATCAATATGAAAGTTGGCGGTTACCCAGACTTCCATCTGTATGAATGAGTAAGCGAATGGTCTGATTTTGGCCGTATCTCACTGACAGCATGGCCTATAAATTTCAAAAGTTGGCTTTCTAGAACTTGGAAATTGTGGTTGAAAAATCTGGGCTCTGCTTGGAATGGAAGCAAGTCTGATTTGATTTATTCGTGGTAGTTTTCGGTATCTTTTATCCCGTTTGAATGAAAAGCCAATATGTAGTCTTTTAGTTCAAATTAATAACACCCCAATTTATTTTAAATATAAAGCAACGATGTATACAATAACATACATATATTTTATTAATGGTATTTCATTAAGTACCCATGCTATGTCGGTGTTACTGATATTAATTTGTTTTCTTTGTCTTATCATGAATAAAAACAGCCTAAAAATTGGCTTTTATTCAATTATTATATTTTATAAAATATTGCTCCATGATTACAGATAATAAAATTTAATATATTAACATAAAATTATGATATAGGCGTATTTTCTCTACCGCCATTAGTTTCGTATTGACTGCTCTAAGCATCCCATACGCTATATAACACAAGTCAGTGTATACATTGACAGATATCTATATATACTCTTTCTTAAAATTACTTGTATATATTAAATAATTTTAATGTTTTTTTTTTACCATTACATCCAGAAAAATTGTTATAATTTAATAGTTTAATCACATACAGTGAAATTTGGCTACATAATGATCTTTTCCTCGATCCAGATAGATATAGGGTGTATCATGTTCTATCTTATCCAGAAAGATATGTTTTCTCTGTCACCTTAGGCACCGCTATATACCCTATAGAGAACCGCTGTAGAGACCGTACAACGGATTATATATCTTCTCAAATTGTATAACGTGCTCAATATGGACATATTTTATAGATCTGCTGTTATGATAAGTATAATGTCCGATTTCTGTTAATATGTCTTAGATCTTTGGGTGTAAAGGCACAAGTATACATATACGCAATATTAGATCATAAACTACTATAATTCTCTTACACATTATTTTCATGATGCAAGTGGTTCGAAAGCAAATCGCCAACATCGTGCGAAATACTAATCATAATAGTAACTTTATAGAACTAGTTCTAATAGAATTTTTTTTTCAAATTACCTAAAATAGTTTTTTGCTTTTCTTAAAGACCGAAAGAGAGTTGAATTCTTGAACCGATAAAAATTGTTTGTTCACTACTAATTACAATAATTTGAATGAAATGACCTAAAGTATCTGTATATTTATGTTGATATACAACACAATGAGGACATGTTTGTGTTTTTCTGGCGCAAGGACAGCAGAAGTCCCTTTGCGCCAGAACCCACGATTTTCTGAGGAACCCGAACCTCTGGTGCGCTAGCGACTCAAACCTGGAAATGCTCCTTGCAGAAAAGCAATCCCGAGATAGTACCATAGGGAAACGAATCCAAGTTTATGCTTAATCACTGCGGACTGTAGGGCATTGAACTTATATTTACGAACCTTTTAAGACCTAGGGCAGGTGACGGCAAATTTTAGAGGTATTGTGCCGAAGTAATACTGCGAATCCTTCCGTGTGCTCGCCTGCACTCAGCAAGTTGTGAATGTTTATTTAACCATCCAACGATTAACAATAATTAATAATAATAGTTGTTTATTCAACATAATTTTTTATATATTTTCTTGAGGTATATATCATAAACGAGGCGAGGAACATCGAAGAAATCTTTTATATTTTATATTTAAGATTTGGGTTAGAATTGGAAAAGAATAGGAAGCCGAAGCTTGTTACGGGATTCTCTTCCGAAAAGGTTTTACAATTCCGTTGAGGTTTGTTATTTTCTTAAATATCAGAAATATCGAACATTGTATAATTCATTAACTGATTTAAATAGCATTTCCGTGTGCCGACGATTAGAACATATTAATATTAATGATATATACATGATAGTTTGGGCCTCATTTAAGGAAACGGTGACAAGTGAGTGGATAAGGTTTATATATCAAACTGAAATAGTAACACAGATGGTATAAGACTATGAATTCAATTCGTTTTTCAGGATTCGACCCGTTTGGATCTCTATGGTGTGTCGTATGAGCAAAATTAATTTTTGATCTCAATTTTTAGAATTAATGCTATACTTTTAAGAGCGTTAGTGTTGAAAAGTATATTAGAATGTGAACACCTATTATAGAATATAGAACTGATATATATATATACTTCGGAAGAGTACTGTAAGAGAAGAAAAGAGGTGGAGGAGAAAATTACCCAATGAGTAACACAGTTTTGCTTTCGGAAAAGCGCAATTTCAAATTATTCCATTTCGCTTGTATAATGGAATTTGATTTATAATTAACGTAATTTTTAAGTTTTAATAATCACATTTGGAATTTTATTTTTGATTTTATATCACTTCTCGTACCAAGTGTGGCAGTCGTGCCGTAATGTGCCGACTATTGGCTTTGTATATCAACCTCTCGAAAAGAAGAAGAACTGAACGACGGTGAACAACTGAAATACTCAGCTGAATTCCAAAAACCCATCAAAGTCCGAGTAAACGGTCTTAGACAAAGTGGATGAAAAGAAAAAAACAGATTGGGATAAGACAGATTGGGAATTTCAAGGATTGCGAACTTTTGCCATTTATCAAATCAAACTCCGGGCCACGAACCGGCGGAAAAATATGTGAACTGTCAGTTCCTGCTGAGCTTAAACTCTGACTTTCTACATAGAGGCGAAATGCGGTGATAAACAAGAGTCACATAGTGGACAGTTCTTTCCCAATATATGCCGCCGTTCGTCGATCATTCACTAGTATGCATTAGGATTTCTGACGTCAGATTTTGGACTTATGCGTACACTAAACGTTTTTGTATGTAGCTTTATATGAAATACAAATTAAAGAAACATTGTATTTTGATTTCACGAAAACTGTTATATACATTTAATTATAGAACCATTTTCAGGCACAAACCTGTGTTGAATGACCAAAGACTTTAATACTTAAAACGTGACGTTTCTCATCCGTTTGTGCGAAATGCATTAGTCAACTACTATCACTGACTTCCTATCTTTTGAGGAAGACTCGCACAGACGAACGAAACATCAAGTTTTAAGTGTTAAAATCTTTTGTCTCTAACATAGTTTTGTACATAAAAATTGTTTTATAATCATTATATTTTGTTTTGCATATAAACGTTTTCTGAATCGTCCCCTCAATGTGTTTTCGGTTTTTTGAATTGTTGATTTATTTGTAAGTATAAAGTTGCTGAATTACATTTTTTTTTCTAAGATTAAAACTGATGTAATTAGTTGATGGACACTCTGTACATTACGTAAATAATAATTAATCATCTAGAAATGTTATGATGTATTATTTAGGAAACATAATTATGCCTTATATAGGGAGCATAATGATGCATCACCTATGGAATGTAACAACACTTCGTCTACGAATCATACATAATAATACTGTACCTATTAATCACATATAAGGATACATTACTTAAGAAACACAAATATTACACTATCTATGAAATAAAATGATGCATTTTCTATAAACTGCAACATACATTACTTACGAAAAACAGTAGTACATTACTTACAAAGCATAATGCTAAATTCTTTATGAAACATAATAATGTATTATCTATCAAATATATTAGTACATTATTTATGAAACACATAACATAATACCTATGCAACTTAGCCATATATTATCTTTGAGCTTTAATAATAAATTGCTTAACACTGAATCAAAAACTAAAATATGCGATATTACTTCCCGCCCACAAATCAAACGTTACTCTTTCTTTCTATGAATTTAGAAGAATATGTGCGAAGACTCATTAATTTTGCCGAAACTTGTGACGAAAAAAGAGGGTATATTAAATTGTAACAAGTATGCTCCCAAAAGCGCTCTAATGGATAATTACACAACTAATTACGTTGCTAAAGCAATTCTTAATGTGCCGGTTTTCTGACTCCGGTGCTTTAAACTGCAAGTTAATGCGTCCTTCCCTTTAATGCTCTTACGCTATGAAGAAATACTCACGCTAATATGCAGTCGAAAATCCGGGCAAGACCATTTCCCACACAATCCATCCATTACCCAGATTTCCAAAGAAGAGCATAATTATATGCGTTTTTCTGAACCACCATAGCACGATGGTTACTGAATTAAGACATCTTTATTTATGTTGTGGGAGGAACAGTATTTGCTGATGTCATGACAGGGAAGGGAAAGGTTTGAAGATTATTTTGATGGCAAATAAGCCTTGCCTCCTGAAACAAAAACTGCAGCTCCATGGAGGAAATTTATGGCATAGCATGGCATAAAAAACTGAGTTTTCCCGCTTGTTCAATGGCTATTAATGGGTCTTTTGTTTTTGCCATAGCAATTTACGTAAAGCAGCGTGCATCAGGTAATTTTTATTATCATTGCCGAATGAACATAACCATTTAATCTTTAATTTCTTATAAATGATGATGATTGAGATGGTCATAAAAGGGCTTTTCATGTAGTTAGTTTCCTCCTCTTTGTTTAATATATGAGTTACACAAAAGCATTTTATTCATAGATCTGAATGTGTTAGAGATGAATTTAAGTAATATGGCGCCTGGTGCGAGCCCAGAATTTGGTGCCCCCCCCTAAATATTAATTATTTTAAAAATAATTCTTTTCTTTTGCTTATATGATAATAAAAGCTTAGATCAAATTGATTTTGGCCTTGAACTCCGTGGTGGTTAGGCAATTTTGTCGCCCTTTCTTGGCTTGGCGCCCCGTGCGACGACGTTTGTCGTAGCGCCCTTAATCCTTTACTATATTTTAATAAATTCTATGGGAAAACATTTTATTACTTCATATATAACGTTTATGTTTATATATATATATATATAAATGGAAAATAGTGAATAATGTAAGAAGTATAGATTAGGTATCATCACTGTAGGGCGATGTCGGGAGCAGAATGCCTTTGAGCCGTTTGACAGTGTTTTTCGGGGTTTTAGTCGAACGGTTTATTGGCGTTTCAGAAACATTGTCTTGCAGATCTTATATATTGTGTCCGGCATGCGTGTATAACTGTTCCCTTGAAAAAGATTGTACATGCATGCATAGATTCAATATATTGTCATATAATTTCAATCTTCACTCTCGTCACTAGCCCGTTATTATTAATCGTAAAATTGTCTATTCATTTATACTTTCACTACACATGAATGTATATTTTGTAACTGTGGTATGATGTACATACATTTACACCTATATTGTATATACACATTTTAGTGCATAGGCCTTTATTATTTTATTTCATTTTATATAGTATGCAGATGTGGCTGTGTGAATATTGGTATTCCGCATATATTTGCACCTACTTATTAATAATTTTCATTTACTTTCTTGATTTTCTACACTTCCATTTATATTTACATTATCTACTATTTCTTATTTATATATATGAGCATATATATACCAGTGATATAGCGTGCTTTGGGAATTGTGGGAAATCTCCAATTATTCATTGAACTACTCAAATAAAAAAATTAATTTAAAAATAGATCATGATTTATTTATATAATGACTGCTTTATTCGAGAGGGAAAAGGATGATGTACCGTTGGATATTACCCTCTTCTGAATTTCCACGCTAGCCACTAATACATCTACACGTGTTCATTGAACACATGTACATAGAAATTATATATGAACAACATATGGTTAACATTATATATGAATAACAACAATAATATGGTTAAGGTAGAAATGTCAAGAGAACTCAAAACGAAAGCACGTATAATAAATAGTCAGACGTTGCATGCATGTACATATGTGTATATGTACATTAGGTATGCACATGTATATAATATATAACATAGATGTAAATATACGCACCGTATGAATACATATACAATCTTTGCATATATACCCTCTTTTGCAAAAAAACCATCACCATTAAGACAAAAAAACAGCACCATTAAGAAATTGTCTGTTTTTATGGTAATTAAATATACACTCTATAACAAAAAAATCGACGCACCAAGAAGGAGTTGTCCGATTGCGATAAAAATTGGTGGATGTGAAGAACATACATAGAAAAAGAAACGATTAAAATTTCAGAACAATTGAATGATTTATTGCAGAGTTTGACCGTTACAAAGGGAGGAAGTCAATAAGGCGTTGGTCCACCTCTGGCCTGGATGCAAGCTGTCACCCGGCGTGGCATAGACTGATAAAGATCCCGGATGGTGTCCTGCGGAATTTCTTGCCAAATTGTCTCCAACTGTCGGGCTAAATCATCAAAATTTCGTGATGCGTCTTTCTATTCCTGGATCGATTAAGACACTTGGCGATGAAAAGGCCTGGCTTCAAAAAAACGCTTCGGCGTTAAACGGTTGATTCTGGCTACTTATTGTAGAAAGTTCACTAGACCGTAGCTGGCGAGCGTATTATAATTATGAATTAGTACTTTTATAAATAAATCAGTACTTACCTGAATCACAGAGACCGAACTAGGGGAGACCCGCAGGCTCCTCCGCTCGTTGTTACGTGACTCGTGTCGTTTCGATCTCATTCTATGTGCAATGCCTGAGGCAGTATCTGATGAATCAATATATGTTTATAAGTTATAAGGTTATCTCCTTGCCCAGGGTTTTATGCACTCCACCAATTCAACGCGATTATATATTTATTATATTTAACGAACCCATATAAAAACGATTACGTAAACTACTCTTTGAAGCGCCTCCATTTTTGTTCCCAACGAACATTAACGGCGTGCAAACAGAGGGCAGGAAGCGTACACGGACGGCAAGCGGCAATCTTGGCGCCGTTAAAAACGATAGCGTCATTGCCAGTTTTCGCCTCTCGACGCAAAGTGTCTGAATTGATCTGGGAATAGAAACAGCTTCCGGGATGGTTGCAATCGCCTTCCCATAGCGTCCCAAATGTGCTCTATGGGAGAGAGATCAGGAGATCTAGCTTGCCAAGGAAGTGTTGGGAAAGCTTGAAGACAATTCATAGCAACACGTGCCGTGTGCGGCCGGGCATTGTCTTGTTGAAACGTAAGTCCAGGGTGTCGCAAAAGGAACGGTAACACAACCGGTCGTAGAATGTCGTCTACGTACCGCTGTGCTGTAACTGTGCGAGAAATAACCACCAAAGGGGTCCGGCTATCAAAGGAGATGGCACCCTGACGGGCCACACGTTGTGAGTAGTTAATACCGACGAATCCGGTGCTGTGACAGCTGCTCTGACAATTGCTCTGTCTTCCCGTTCTGTTGTGGCCCTAGGTCGACCGCTGCCGTCCCGACGCTGACATCTGCCGTTGTTGACCCACTCTTGCCAGCACCGTCCAATCGCCGCATCGCTTCGACCCACATGTCCAGCGATTCTTCGATTCGTCCAACCAGCCTCTTTCAATCCGATAGCACGACCTCTTTCAAACTCTGACATATGCTCGTAATGAGCACGAATCTTTCGGCGAGGCATTGTTACAGTCGACGTAAGATATCCGCAGTCAAAATGCAACAGAAATTTTGACCACATATTGAGAATCGCTCCTTATATACACCTGCTGAATGCGCAGTTCCGATGCGCTGGAGTTCCCGCTATTCATTCATTGGACACCAAATTTTAATCATTTGCATGTTCGGTCAAAATGTCTTTGCATACGAAATTTCATTACAATCGGACAACTCTTTCTTGGTGAGTCGATTTTGTTTTGTTATAGAGTGTATATCCAGCACATACACAGGTAAGGAAATGATAAAAAATTCAAGGCCGTAGGACCCATCAATGGCTAGGAATTGCACATTGAATGTTCAAATCAATAGTTGGTGAACCTTTTCCTCCACACCACTTGCGGTGATGCATGCTTCTATACGTCTAGGTAAATAGTGATAAGGGTCCCTAGTGTCATGCTGCTACACATGCTATCAGGAATTCCTCATTTTTTACTCCAGATCAGAGATTTTGCGGTGCCCAAATCCAGCAGCCTACCATGTCCCATACATGTTCGATTGGCGAAAGGTCTGGTGACCTTTCTGGCCAAGGAAGAGTATCAACAGAGCGGAAGCACAGATATACGAACCTTATGGGGCTTGGCATTAACTTGTTGGAAAAAGTCCCCTATTGTTTTAAACTGGCCAGCAGGATGAATAGTTGCGTCCTGATGTTGCATGAGATAACGTCCTACACCATCACACTAAGGGCAATGGCTGTATGCCTCTGTAAAACAAAGGGTGGTTGGAACCGCTGAAACTGGCACCTTCACACAAACGGATCCGATTGTCATCTGCTCTAAGACTAAAGTGGGTTTCATCGCTGAACACTATGTGATACCAATCTGCTGGCAGCTATGATGATCGGTTACGACACCACTCCAGACGACTCTATCAATGATGTGACGTTAAAGTGAGGGTAACCCCACCTCAGCCAAGCGTCGTGAAATGGTGGAAGGTGCCACGAGTGGTATGGAAGAGACCGTAGCACGTTGGATGGCGGACAATGATGCCGTTGGGTCAGCGCGGGCCCGTCACACAACCAAACAATCTTGCTTTGCATTTTGAACCTTGGCCTTCCAGAGCTTTTATTACGCCGATGGGTTCCTCGCAGCAACCATTGCTGCCAACACCCTTGAACAGCAGTGTCCGTACGGTGCAGGTGGCAGCCTATTGCTCAGTAGGACCAGCCAGCTTCAAGCATCCCGACTATGCGACCACGTTCGAAGTCATCCAATTGGTTATAAGATCTTTGACAACATAGTAACGACATTACTGGTTGCGTACCCAGGGAACTGCAATGCTGACAACCAGAAAAAATAAAACATCCCTAAATTTTACCTTTTTTTATACGATGTCATTTGCGCAGTAGAAATGCGCGCTATGATCGAAGTTAACACTCATTGGCTTTGAAAATTTAATCATTTGCATACTTGGTCTAAATTAATTATTTTTAGTGTGCTTTTTTTTGCGAAAAAGCGTACGATAGCACACCAAGACCCCGAGGAATAAGAAAAAGCCAAAGAAACTCAAAATGAAGAGTTGTACACAAAATAAATAATGAGATAATTTACGTTATAAATGGGACAGTTGGGCACTCAAAATAAAAGGAAGAAGATCGTCCAAGTACAAACGCACGTAGGCAGAATAGAGATATCTAGGGAAAGGTTAGCATCTACGGCAACTTGAATATACTGAATACATAACTTCCAATCCTCAATTTAGTAACAAATGTTCTATTAATTTGTGCATAATTGGATGTTTTGACGTTTTATTATCAATAATACCTGCTCTTGTTCCATAGTCTTTTGTTATCTAAGCATCGCAATTCTAAAACGGCTAAAGCATTCAAGAGGATTATTTAATTCATTTTTTAAAAACAAAAATGCAAAACACTATTTTCGCAGCATTTTAATGTACTGAATGAAGATGCAACTGAAAATTGATTAAAATTTATTTCTTCATTAGTTTTCCAAATTTTGTCAAAATTAAATTAAATTTAAAATAAACGAAATATAATAAATCAACAAAAAAACTTTACTTAAACATAAATTAAAAATGAAAGCAATAATTAAATTTAGAAATTAAATTAAAAGCAAAAAAATAAAATTGGTTACAATTTGTCGGATCTAAATATTAATATTTAATTGGAAACATTTTAAAAATTGTGAAATAGTTTTGTGGCAGAATTTAGATTTTTCAAAAATATAGCTTTAATAATATGTTCATATAATTAAAAGTAATGATTATATTTTTATATTTACAGTAACTTAATCGCACATATTTCATATCCTTACGGAGTTAAAGTATGCACTCCAACCTTTTTACTATGAGTGCGTCGTCCAAATTCGCTTTCCAAAACACTTTTAGTGCATAATTACGCCCCATTTAAGCCGCAACTGTAAAATAGACGAGGACGAGACCATATCGAAGAACGTCTGCCATAACAATTACATGATTAAGCCTCGTAAACAAGGTGGCAAGGTGTTTTCCTTAATGTAAACGTTATGTCGACGCAGGGTGCCATTAAACGAAACTCTTTAACGCTAAACAACAAAGTTGGGGTAATTAATGGACAGAGTTATCCTAGGGTGCCAGACCCGGCCATTACCTTTCGACTGTGAGCTTCACGGGGAGAGGAGGGAGTCCAGAAATTAATTGTCCACGTCCCTGCTGAATAGGGTCATCAACTCATTCTTTGTTAGTTTGACGACCTTACTCGAAAAGAGAAACAGCAAATTCTGATAATAACACAGGAGTGCGACATAACCGGTTCTTTAATTGCATTTTTAAGCGTAATGTGAGTAATTGCAGATGCGCATCAGCGGACTCTACTTCAATTCAAGCTACAGTGTGCAAGCATTAATTTTTAAGCTCAAGAAAATTTTTTGACTACAAATGGAGATTCGTTTATTGATGAAAGGATGACTTGTTTACGAATGTTGTATCCTAAAACTGACCTATGGTCAGTAGCGTAGGAAAGAGGACTCAACTCCATCGGTGGCTATCAAAATACATCATTTTTCTCACATTTTAATTAGGATTCAATTCAAATGGAATTAGGATTCAATTCAAATGGAATTTGGGTTCAGTTCAAATGGAATTGTGATTCAATTCAAATGGAATTGTGATTCAATTCAAATGGATTGTGATTCAATTCAAATTGGATTGTGATTCAATTCAAATTGGATTGTGATTCAATTCAAATTGGATTATGATTCAATTCAAATTGGATTGTGATTCAATTCAAATTGAATTGTGGTTCAATTCAAATTGAATTGCAATAATAGAGGGAGATAACAATATTAGATGGGGGTTTGATAATACTAATATAATAATAGATAAGTACATTTTTTAAATGGGTTATGAAACACCCAAACACTTCCGGTGTCTAATTAAATTGCCTTAAAAAGCTACAACAGTATTTAAAGCACTGAATCTACTCGAAGGCATTTCTTGACTACTTGGAACACAGATCGAAGGTTTGTATAAGTCGTTTTGATAACTAAATTTCAGCAAATTAAACATCTGTGCCCGATGCATGAATTTTTATTATGCAATGATCATCAATGCAATATAAATGATTGTACTGATCATTAAAATCTACAAATTAAATATAATAAATAACAACATAACCGACAATGTTTTTGCGATGTTAATTTAAAGGAATATCCAAGATAAAGGAAAACATCAGTATAATTCTGAAGGAAATGGAAAAATTCATGACAATTATTTCCAAACTCAATTGGACAATAAGATATTATTTTTAACTCATCGATGCCATAAAATGTTATGTCTTACTTAAACGATTAATAACTGTTAATACTGCTGTAATAGTTAATAACAGCCTTACTCAAAATATTATTATCTTACTCTTACTTAATACACAAAATATCATTTTTAACTTAATGATACAGTAAAATATTATTTCTAACTCATAATTATGCAATAAAATACTATTCCCAACTTAGTGATAACATAAGATATTATTTCCAACTTAGTGATAACATAAAATATTATATCCAACTTAGTGATAACAGAATATTATTTCCAACTTACAGTTACGCACCAAAATATTATTTTTATGAACTATACGCAACAGGGTATTATTTTTAACTCAATCACAAAATGAAACAATATTTCTAACTCAATTACAAAATGAAACAATATTTCTAACTCAATTACAAAATGCAACAATATTTCTAACTCAATTACAAAATGCAACAATATTTCTAACTCAATTACAAAATTAAACAATATTTCTAACTCAATTACAAAATGAAACAATATTTCTAACTCAATTACAAAATGAAATAATATTTCTAACTCAATTACAAAATGAAACAATATTTCTAACTCAATTACAAAATGAAACAATATTTCTAACTCAATTACAAAATGAAACAATATTTCTAACTCAATTACAAAATGAAATAATATTTCTAACTCAATTACAAAATGAAACAATATTTCTAACTCAATTACAAAATGAAACAATATTTCTAACTCAATTACAAAATGAAACAATATTTCTAACTCAATTACAAAATGAAATAATATTTCTAACTCAATTACAAAATGAAACAATATTTCTAACTCAATTCACAAATGAAACAATATTTCAACTCAATTACAAAATGAAACAATATTTTTAACTCAATTACAAAATGAAACAATATTTCTAACTCAATTACAAAATGAAACAATATTTCTAACTCAATTACAAAATGAAACAATATTTCTAACTCAATTACAAAATGAAACAATATTTCTAACTCAATTACAAAATGAAACAATATTTCTAACTCATTTATACAATAAACAATTATTTCTAACTCAATGGCAAAATAAGCTGGACCGATGAAGAGAATATAACCAGAGAGAGAGAGAGAGAGAGAGAGAGAGAGAGAATAAGAATAAAATAAGAATAATTTTATTCAACCTATTCACAGTTTTAATAATGCATTCTATTATGTGATATTTTTAGTGTTACCTTGAACAGTTTTGAGGTTAAAAATGTTGACTGATGAATAGGTTAGAAGAAATAGGGGAGAGCAGAAAGCTATAGCTTGTTACATGGCTCTTCTCCGAATAGTTAATTGTTACATAAATCGGTCTCTACGGTCTTGATCTCTAAGACACGTTTTTGCAGAATTGATGATAACGAGAATTTTAAATTTTCTGTTAATTCACGGCCTCATTTGAGAAACTGTGGCAACAGGCAGGATGAAGCTTTATTGATGGAGGTATTTTATTCCAAATATATATCATAACCAAAGTTGAAAAACATGGGCGCCCATATGGGGGGTGCAGAGGGAGCTCGAGCCTTCCTAGCCATTTAAAAATTGTATTTTCCCGAAACTGCTATGCATTTACTTTCAAAAGTTTTACAGTCACATTTTAAAATAAGGTACTTTTTAGCTCATTACTAATTGTCAAGCAGTATCAATTATTTTTGTAGCATTTTAGTATCTTGTACATTCACTAAAATTCTCGACAGCTTTGAGAAGGAGGTAATAATTTTTCTCAGCCACTCCCCCCCTAAAAGTACTCGTTAATTTTTCTCAGTGCCCCCCCCCTAGAAGTACGCGTATAGGCTCCCATGTAGGAAAATTTATTTCGTTTTTAAGAAGAGGGAGAGAGGATGGTATCCCTTTTCTCTTTGTTTCACTTAAGATATATTATAACAATTTATTTTATATATATTCCTTAATTTATAATCGCGTAATTAATGCGACATCCAAATATCATGAAAGAAAATAATTATCTTGTATAAATGTAATCATCATTATAAATTCCACATCAGTCATGTGTCGCCATAATGCGAAAATTGCAGGCAAGTTATTACAAATATAACGCTATTACGCTATTCGCCAACGTTAAACACAACATTCATGTTTTTAGTTAACTGTAGATGTTATCGGTTATCAGTTTTAAAAAATTAACTAATTACGTTAAGGTAATTAAGACCATAAATCAGCGATAATTCTTCCGATAACGTAAATACTTCATATTTATCAAGCATAGTTCAACGTGTGTTAGTTAGCTGTGCAATAAATAATATTTATTCGGAACATCGAGAGACTTAGTTAAATGGCATGAGGCTATCTCTTTTGGTTTAAAGGTTAAACTCAATCTTTATAAAAGGTTTCTATTAATTCTAAATAACGAGGCCAAATTTCTTTAAGCAGATGTTATCTATCTACTATCATAAACCGAAAGAAGTAATTAAGAAGTTCGCAAAATATGAATAATTAATGTTGATACAAAAGATTTAAGTTGATAAAAATATGCGCAGCATATATATATATATATACATATAAGTATGTGTTTTTATTGCTTATTTGTCTATACGAATTAATACGTAACCCTTATATACAAAAATAAATACAAAATTAGTAAAAACAAACTTCTTTCCAATAGCTGCAACGTAATAAATAAGTTTTCTATTGCTGATGACACATTTTTCCCACTAAAAATGTTGTATTAATGCAAAATGAAAAATTAATAGAATAATATCTAGTGTAAAAGCAATGAATTGTATGCAAAATAAAATTAAAACATAGCAAAGAAATATTTGGTACAGGTAAAGAAATTCTGTATTTATTTAAAGCGTGTTAAATCAATATCCTCCACAATGTCTAAATATGGTGCATTCGTCAAATATTTTAACCTCGATAGTCCAGCACTTCTTAAAGGTTACACTGTTTTTAATTCTTTAGAGGCAGAAGTAGTTGCAATATTTCAACAACTTCTGTAAAGAAGCTGTAAAATGATTTGATAGTCCTTTTTTTATAAATTGTTTTATGACAGGCATAAGTATTTTTTAAATTCTCGACAACTTTTGTAGCTCTCTCAGAGTTAGAATCTTGTAATTCAAAAATCTCAGTCGCCTTTTCAATACGCTGAAATGTTTCATCAAGATGAAGAAACGAGCAAAAGTTTCAGTTGCAGTGTTTTTGTGTTGTGACGGTCCATCCCTGCGGATATCGTAATAGATAATAGTTGTACACACATACTGTGGTCGAGCGGCAAATGTTCAACCGAAACAAACCCATTAGCTTAGGCTAAATGACCTATCCTTTATAACGAATCCTTGTCGATGTCAGATGGGTCGTTACTGATCGTTTTTTTTTAAGGTATGTCGTTCAACAATTGGGTAGTTTACACTTAAGTTTTCATTGGTAAAAGGAATTGCTCCTCTTTTGGCATGGGTCCTTTTAGGCAAAAGGAAAGCTCATCTTTAGACAAAAGGAAATGCTTCTCTTTTGACATAGATGTCTGCAGGGGCGGACCATCGATGTGAAATAATTTTCATAATATTTAGGATAGATAATAAATAGATTTTTGGTATAACACTCAAGAAAAATTTGTAAAATCATGTATACGTCGAGCAAGAACAACCTGCATATGAAAGCGAATCATTAATGAAAACACATGCAAACTAAACTATAAATGGAGATATATATATATATATATATATCTGTATGTGTGCGTGTGTGTTACCGGCCAAACCCGATTTTAGACCAAACTAGTTTATCCTGTGTGCATTAGGACAAACTCGTACTATAGTTTGTCCTAGCCCGCATAGGATGAACTAGTTTGGCCTAGGCCAATTTAATTTATTCTAAGTCAATGTAATTTGGCGTAATTTTATTGATCCAAACGACCGCTCCAGCGCCAATCTGGCGTAAACTTTAAGCCAATAGTAACGTTGCAGCCACCCCTACCCTCTATACCATACTGTACCCTTTAATTTCTCGTGTTAGTCACAAAGACGTGCGTGCGTGGTTTCATATTTTCGCTTATACACAAGAAAATATGTAAGTTACTTTCAATGTAATTTAACTCATTTTGTGTGTGTGTGGGGGGGGAGGGGAGTCAAGACTCTATGGATCTCCCCTATTTAGCCTATACCATTGATTAAATAGGATTATAATAATATAGAAGAAATAGCCTTATTTTAAATAAAATTCAGAATATTAAAAATTATTATTTTTAAAGTTAAAACTTTTCCAGCATGCATATTGCGACTAAAGAGAATTAAATCCGGAAATTTCATAAAAATTTCTTAGCTACATAAATTTTAGCATAAAACACAAGCACTAAAATATCAGGACAATCTATATAATGGGTGATTTTCCCCTTTTTAGGGGTCTGCACCACCACATATACTAATTAAAACTTAACTAACGCACTGGTTATTCAAAAGATATAACCTAAACATTTTTACCCCTTTCAAAACTCTTTTTACCATTTCAAAACTCTTGAAGCGTAATGAAATTTGATTTTCGATGGAAGAGCGTTCAATAATTTTGAGGCAGTTGAATCAACGTCATTATTACATATTAAATGCGTTTGAGAGCGACAAGGCAAATGAAAATTGGTATTTCAAATATTACAAGTATGGAAAAATTTTATTAGAGTAATAATATTTGAATAGTAATTATTATTTATTCTTCGAGACATTAATTGGCCTAGGGTAAAATCGTATGTATTAGGAATAAATAAAATAGAATCTTCATTAAGTAATTGCAGAGAAGAGGTGTTAGGAAATAAAAGTCGCGAAAAACTCTTATGAAATGAAAATGATCGTCTAATATTTTTCTGCGTTATATGCCCCCAAATAATATGACAATAATTGAGATAACAATAAATATTAGAGTAATATAAAATCAATATAATTTTACGAGGAAGAAAATTCTTAAAGCGACGAAGCATCTCTATAAAAATTCTAATTTTTGCGGCAATCATATCCATATGCATATCCCATTTTAGGGAAGACTGAAATATGACACAGAGTATTTGAAATAATTAACAAGCAAGCATATGATATATAAGTACTACAGCGGGCAGTAAATATTTTTTACCCTAAATTGTTTTGTGTGCATTAGAAACCATTGTATCACATGTGATACATGCCCCCTTCTGCCCCCAATATAGCTAATTTTTTAAAAAGAATATATTTTTGTATCAAAAGATCAAATATATCAAGTAGAGGTTTATTTTTTAACGTTTTTTTTTAAAGTCTTTTATATTCCCTCTTACAACGGAATTTGACATATGTGCACAGACATTTTTGTCTGGAGGAGAAGTTATCAAAGACAATGAAATTTGTTTGATGAGTGCTGCAATCGAACATTTTGGTATGGGTCCGGGATTCGTTCGCTGCAGTTGTAGGAAAACGTGTGCATCCAAGAAATGCCTCTATAGGAAGAAATCATTAGTTTATAATTCAAAGTCCATAGCAGTTTAGCTTGCAATAATAATTAAGAAAGAATTATGGTGCGAGTAGCTTTATAATGTGTAATAAGTTATAAATAAAACGATGTTTGTTACTTATGCACTTTTGTCAATTTGCTTTGCTATCCTTTCACAAAACTAATAGGTGAATATCAGATTTCACTTATGAAAGATATATGTAAGTAGACGAGACGAAAATTATTTTTAACAAAATATAACTATTTTTAATGAAATATGTTCTATATAAATATTGACTTGTTTTTAAAGCTCAAAGATCAATTAAATTATGCCAAATTATATTGGCATAGGATAAACTAGATTGGCCTAGGCGAAACTAGTTCAGATCAGTGTATAGCAGGACAAACTAGTTTATCTTTTGTGCATTAGGACAAACTAGTTTGTCCTAACGCACATAGGATAAACTAATTTGGCCTAAAACACATACACACTCACACACACATATATATATAAAATATATAAATGAACCTATATAAAAATAAATTGCATATGAAAAGTTTATAAATAAAGTTTAACAAATAAGTTATAAATGAAAGCATAAATGGAGTAACGAATGAAAAGATAAGAAATATAGTGACAGGAAATTTGTCTGCTCGTTAATTTTTTAACACAGCTTCTAAATTCCAAGGCATGTTTATAATGTTTAATGCCGTTATGCAAACTTAATGGTGACAGACATTTTACATATCTAAATAAATAATATAAATATATAAAATAATATATTTTGTATATCTGTCATATTTTTCAAGGAATTAAGATACTTTAATGTTAATTTTCGCCAACATAAAAAAAATAGCCTATTAGGTTTCTCACCTTGGATTTAAAATTATATGTCTTGGAGCAGTGGCTCACAATCTTTTTCAAGCCGCGACCCACTTTTATAGTAGCCAAGTAATCCGCGACCCCCTTTTTATAGTAACCAAAAGATCCGCGACCTCCCTTTGTCTGCCGCCACATTTGCATAAAAATTTTTTTTTAACAGAGTAAAGAAAACACATTAAATACAAAATTATATATACATATGTTACATTATGTATATTATAAAGTATAAAGTTAACGATCATTAGTTGAATATTGCAATATATGCAACCGTGTTGAAATATAAAAGCGTTGGAAACAGTATGAAATTCCTTATAAAAATAATTGAAAAATTAGTTACGGCGACCCCCTAGAAAACTGTTCGCGACACCCTCGACCGTCGCACCCCCCAGGTTGGGAACCACTGTATTAGAGAAATATACAGGAAGTTTACATATTATTCTATATATTATAAAACTTCACGAAGTTAACATATTATTCTATATATTATAAGTTGACATAATATTATATATACTACAACAATTTGTACTATATGTAATTTTATATCCTTTAAAAGACTAGTTATTTTTAAGTTTATTTGGATGGAAAATAAATCTATAATATAAAAAAGATTAAAAAAATGGACAAAATGTGGGTTTCGGATTTTTTTATTCTTTTCAAAATATGAAGGAGAAATCAGGTTTGGCACCAAAAGTGAAAATTTAGTAGAAAAGGGATATCGTTAAAAAGTTTTCGCCCCATACTCACATTCTCTGAATGTAAAAAAAATCAGAAATTGCTATCAATCATCTTATAAAAATTTCTGTAGTAGGAAACATGTAATATAACAAAAAACCCTTTGACCAGTTGTCACTGTGGACTAATATATTTTTTCTTTGGTGTGGATCTGAAACGTTGGTTTGCTATATCTTTTCATATTATAAAAAATGTCTAACTTTCTTTGAAGTTTTTTTTCCAATCTGCTTCCAATGAAAAGATTAATGTGTCCACCATATACACACATGTGTGTGTTTATGCATGTGTTTGTGTGTATACACGCGTATGTGAGCGAAAGAGAAAATGTCGCATCTACCCTCATCGTAGTCAATTTTATCTATTCATCACTGAATGAAGAATTTTTCACGTACACACAATCACGTCTTTTATCAAAAACTCTTCTTCCCTATATTACTCAAACCTATTTCCTTATTTTACCCGTTCATCCAGTCAGAAGATGTTTCCTCACCTTTTGATTGTCATTTAGGATACAAGTTAAGATTCTGTTTGTCTATAGTTGGTCAATAACTCTTTCGACATGCATACCCCATTGATATTTAAACTTTTGTTCTTTAATATATATATTAATAACTATTGTTTTTGGTTTTTTTTTGCTTTTTCACCCTAGAATTCTTTTTTTCACATCTTCCATGCTTTTATGCGGTAATCTTTTTACCTATTTGGATGGTTTGTAATTTCCATTTTATTTTTTTGTTAAATTACATGTATTTGAGAGCTGGTAAGACAACGTAATTGAAAAGCTTTCATTTTAAGCAGTTAGATGAGATTTTCTTACGAATAAAAGTGGACTCGTTTACCTGGCTCAATATATTTAACGCGTGCATGTAAATCCATCTTCATGCTACTATCCACTGACATATCTCAACTGAAGTAATTCGATTATTCAGGATCGCATCTAGCCAAAGATGTTTTACTTGTATACGTGAATTATATTTTTTCCGATTCATTCATTTTGTTAAATCAAAACTCACTTTCTTAAAAGGAAAGTAATTCTCCATATTCATGTACAGCGATTCGAAAACGTTAATCAATGTGTTCGTCAGTATTTTCCCCATAATTTGAAAACTTTATTTCCTGCTTGTTGTTCCTGCATAAATTTCACACATTGCTTTCAAGAACTTTAAAAACCATTGAATGCGAAATAAATTAAAGAAATTACGACTGATATTAAAAACAAATGCATTAGAATTCTGAGAAGTAGCCATTAAGAAATATATAATTAAACGTGTTGAAAGCAGACGCTTCGAAGCTACCGCAGCTTCATCTTCAGTGGAAAGTTATTGAAATCATAGAAATGTTGGAATACCTATATTCCAACCTTTCCATAATTCCAACCATTGCTTACTGAAGATGAAACTGACATAGTTCGAAACGTCTGCTTTCAACTTGTTTGTTTATATATTTCTTAATAGCTGTTTTTCAGAATTCTAATGTATTTAAAGTTCATGACTTGTAAAACTGCTGTAGGCAATAAGTGGTTTTTAATAAACTATATGATATCAGTTTGTGTTTCATAGAGGTGGCAGGCGACTAATGATGATGAATTAAGTAAGAACCATAAGATCCACATCTGCTTCTTTAATCTCACCATAATCTAAGAATCAGAGAGGGGAAAGATTTCATCATCAGATTTCATCATCATCACGTCGGATGTAATGATGAGAGCAGGAGAAAAGACTAAGATTATCAATCTACCTGACAGCTTATCGCCAGCACCTTGATGATTGTATCTGTATCTGATTTCACATTTGGAACATTCCATTTGACATTCAAATAATATTTTCAAGAGGTTATAAAGCTTTTAGATTGAAGGTGGTTGACTAGGGCTTTCGAAGACTCTATTAAGGAAAGGCACAATTTTATTTTGTTTTACATTTATGTAATGCAGAGAGTTCTTTATTTTTAGTTGTTTTATCACTGCATTTGAAAAACTGAAAAGTTTTAACTTCCCGATTTTGTTCCGTATCTGTATATGCAAAACAATTAGACTTTGCACTTGGTGGATTAAATTAAAAAACAAATCAAGGTCTGAAGCATAGTATAGAATTTCAGTAGAATGTATTATAGTAGAACTTTAGTAGAACGTAGTCATTGGCGTACGCAGGGGGTGTTGATGGGGTTGTAACCCCCATTGCAATGAAATTTTGTATATTTAACATAGGAATATATGAGTTGTAGCTCTGTAACCCCCCATTAAGCCTATAACCGCTTGCTTATAAATTTTCTGCGATCGCCTCTATGAACGTAGTATAGTAGAACTTTAGTAGAACTTTAATAGTACGTAGTGTAGTAGAACTTTAGTAGAACGTAGTATAGTAGAACTTCAGTAGAACGTAGTATAGTAGAACTTTAATAGCACGCAATGTAGTAGAACTTTAGTAAAGCATAATATTGTAGAACTGTAATAGAACGTAGTGTAGTAGAACTTCAGTAGAATATAGTATAATAGAAATTTAGTAGAACGTAGTATAGTAGAACATTAGTAGAATGTAGTGTAGTAGAACTTTAGTAAAACGTAGTGTAGTAGATCTACGTTTATAACATTAAATATAAACAATTTCAATAAAAACATATAAGGCCGATTGTAGCAGTATTACTTAATAAATCACCAGCAAAGAAAAGAATGATTTCATCCGGTGGGGCACCATTTCATCAGAACTCTCCAGGCACCTCATCGTTAAAATCGTATGTGTTGTTTTACCTTTGTTTGGCACAGAATGACCCTTGCTGTCCTTTCTCCATAAAAATGCAACCAATCACCAACTCATCAATATTCGCTAACTTGTCTGTCGTGAAGATTTACATTCGCTTCCAGAGGAGATCTGACGGCTGTCTCTAGCTCAATGAGTAACATTTAACCGGCCATTGAAGGGCTATGGGATCGTACCCCACCGGAGTCCCGAAATCATTCTTTACTGTACGGGTGATTTATGGAGTACTACGTTTATAACACTCACCTTCTGCTCATTAATTCACACCTATAAATGTTTGTTTGCGCTTTTACGTCTCAAAAGCCATGCAGTGCCGCGGCTTACAGCTTTTGTGAGGACCCTGAACCTCTGTTAACATGAAAATCCCACCCTGGACTACGATAGGTATGTAAGTGTCGCTCGTTAACACCATTGTAAGTTGAATTAAGGTTAACGACACGATATAAGAATGAGCATATGTTCTTCGACAATTCAAACCCCTTTAGGACTAGGAAACCAACCCCTGGATTGAAGCAAGACGGTAAGTTCTTTCTAAGTTAGTGGTAAGACTGTAAGTTCTTTCTAAGTCAGTGGTAAGACTTAAGTTTGTTTGTTTTTTTTTTTTTGGGGGGGGGACCGTTGGGCTTCGAAACGGGACTAACCGATCATTATCTGAAAGCATTGCCACTGAGTTATAGAAGGCCCACACCTACAAAAATGCAACTTGTAAGACAATAGTATTTGTCACTGTCTTCTGTCTAGTTGCAAGTAAGATATTATGCGGAATAAGCGCGATTTTTCGGAACTTTAGTGAATGGTTCACAAGAACGTCGCAATCTCCGAATGATTTCCATTAGTCAGGGCTTGAATTTGCCGTTCTTGATCAGTAGGTTC
>QLNU02015003.1:115025938-115040771 GCA_006491805.2 Dysdera silvatica | reverse complement strand
TTGCTTGGCATACGTAATTCAATGCCGTGAGTTTATAAATAAGCACCTATGCTATAAGCTTATTTTTTAACTTTTGTAAGAATATGAATTGTAATTATGCTTCTGAACTTGGGAAAAACATAACAGAAGATAAAAAAAATACGTAATAATATTAATTTCCTTCCACCAAAAAAGAATAATGATTAATATTCCTTTTTGCCAATAGATGGCGACACAGCATTTCATTTTTGCCCTTTTTTCTATTTTAGGCCTAGTAATCCTACGCTTACTTCCAGTTGATTGTTTTCAAATTTGAATTTTGATTATTTGCATAATTAGGAGGGTATCTGGGGTGGGGGATTTATCACCAAAATAAAAAAAAGTCTCCTAAAAAAATGAAAATGACAAATAAACGTTATGTGTGGAGAATTAGAGGGAAGGGCGGACTATTGTTCCCCTAAATCTCGAGGCTGGATGGGCCAATATTTTGTGATGAAATTATGCACCAAATTAGTTTAGTTTGGTTGCACTATCATATTTTAAAACATAACTGGCCCGGTATTCTACGACCTACTCATATGAAAAATTTATAAATACACTTCCAAGCTAAAAATTTACATACGCATTACAGCTGACAAAAACGTCCAGGCTTTATACACTGGACTTCTCAAAGTTACAGTGCAAGTTTATAGATATCCTTCAATCGCAATGCTGCGAAATTAGAGTTGTGCCGTGTACTTCAGACAGTGTAGTGTATATATATTTCTTTATATATGTTATTGAACCTACAGAAGAAACACGACATTATAACGCATATTGTATTATAGTAAATAAAAATATGGCTTCAATTATTTCCGTATTATACATTCAGAATTACGCACTGTGCAGGAAAGAAGAATATGAATACTGATATCGTCCATGCTCTAGAATAGTGGTTCCCAAACGTTTTGGACCGTGGAGACTTTATAAGAAATAATTTGACTGCTGAATCCCTGATCCTTTTGCACTTTGAAGTCTATCCGGAAAGTCCTATCTCGCTAACGTTAAATTTACCAAATTTAGGCACCTTTTTCTCAGTAACTATGCTATATACCGCTACTAAATTCGCTACACATATAAAACGTACATTTTTACACATATACCTTAATAATGAGATTAAAGGGTATAAAAAATATTTTTAAAAATTTTTAAAACAAAAACTCACTGAATTTCGCTTGAAGTTTGACTATTAAAAATGATAAAAATATTATTTTCACCACGTATTAATAAACTTAATAACAGTATATGTGAAGACACAATACATAATATGTATAAATATCAAGAACATCATTTCCAGTTTTCTGGGAAAGGTACCCGAATCTGGAAAAACGCTGTTTCGAGAAACACGTAAACACGTTAAATGTTCTTGCATACATTTCTTTAGGCGTCTATTAGTGCAAAAAATATTTAACGAACTTCTAATTCTCTCAGATAAAAAAAATTGGTATCATTATAAAGAAAAAATGTTCGAATTTAAAAAAATAAATAAAAAATAAATATTTTTTTTGTCAGATTTTGCTTCCGGGTAGTCTTAAATTGTTCTTTAGTTAGGGCCTATATGCTAGTTACTACGTTAGTTGCGCGTTAGTTAGGTGTGATATTAAGATAATTATGTAGTAATCACAATATCATGAAAAATAAATTTTTCCAAAAATTAAGACCACCTACTTATTTATAAATTGTATAAGTGGCTTAATATTTCTGAAAGTGTACTTAGTTTGGCAACCTCTGAGCTGAAATGTGGGAGCAAGAAGCGAAAGCAAAAAAATATTTACATAGTATGATATCTATCTCTTTCTTTCTCTACAGCAGAATAGGCAAAGAAACACAATTTCTAAATCTTATAAAGAAAGAAGAAAAAGCTTGGTATATTTCAGATCCCAAATTGTTTTTTAGCGAGTACTGTGGGATTTTGAATTTGGCCAGAACGCCCCATTTAATCCTCCTGGGTAAAATTTTCAAAACAATATGTCGTTCTTAAAAATGAACGCCTATTCCAGAGGGAGTTGAAAAGAGTTGGTGTGTTTTTAAAACAGCAATGGAAGGACATTTGTGATGGATGCGATTCTGTGCAGTTGTATATTTTTTCCTCTCCAGTGGCTCCGCATATCCCAAGTTTGTATTCAGGGAACAAAAGTTGTTGGGAGTACCATTTATTCAGGTAAATTATTTATATCGACTCACACTTTATCAAAGGAAACCAGCATCTGAACTCATATGTTACATACGCAGCTGCTGTTGTCGGAAACTACTCTGGGATATTTGATGAAACTGTACATTTCCTCGTTATAATCCACAATAGAGTTTGACAAGTCGTCTTTCCATAAATCGGTATATTGTTGTGCTTTCAATTGATATATTGTCGCACTATAATTGACATTCTGTTTCCATAAATCGGTATATTGTTATGCTTTCAATTGATATATTGTCGCATTATAATTGACATTCTGTTACGTTGTTAACTATGTGTGTTTGTATATTGTCATATTAATTACAAATTAAGACATTTGTACGTGTAACTCTCAGATATAGAGTAATGTAGGATCTTGGGGCCGAAGTCTTTCCAATAATTTGAAATATATTGTAATTTTGTATGTATTGCAATTTGTAAATATACATAAAATGTGCTCGGTCTCCTAATAATTTTGTAAACTCCACGTTGATGAAGATATAACGACATATTTTTACATATTACTTGACATATTGTTATACGTATTTTGACATTTTGTTGTAATTGACAAAATTACAAATGTTAATATGATATAATGTTATTAAAATAATAATAATAATTATTATTACCAATGTGTTTTGGTTGTCTTCTAATAATTTGATGTATTCTATTTAACCATCTTGACATACCCATACTGTGACAAGGAAAGTGCTTCAAAGGGTGCCAATATTGTCCTTTTCGTACCAATATTCGAGCTCATCTTCATCTTTCCTTTCTCGTCGTTGTCACTATTAAGTGTCTCTTTAGAATCTGGGGTTGGTGGCAAACATGAAACTAAGAATTATCCTTCTCTGCTTCCATGGATTATTCCTTATGTGTCGTCAGAACACCATAAGGAAGTAAATGCACACCTCTAGAATTTCGATTTATTTACATCGACTGTATAAAAATTCTCACACCCCTAAACACAATAGCAAATTTAAAAGGCAAAATAGTAAAAGAAAGGTTCTACAAAATATTCAAACAGAAACAGTAACTTGACTTCGTTTGGCGCGATTTGATTTTCAATTTAAATAAATCTAAATATAGTCAAACAGTGTTTTGGATTAGAAATTATTACATCCTCCCACCTTTGGATAAGTGTGTTATCGTTTATCTAAACAAATTAGACGATAGAAATTTTTCCTTCCCTGAAGTTAAATATCGTTTCTACTTTCACCAAACCGTTGAGGAGGTTTGCTAACTCTTCCACTCTTAGTGTTTAGAGTCTCTCGTAAAAACCGGGGTGAAGCATCTTGATTTATTTCAGTGTCCATATCCTCCTTTGTTTCAGAACTTAATTCCATAGGGTAAATCTTTTTTGTGGGATGGATTATTTCTGCAGTCGATGCTTTCAATTTGACAACTCGGATACAACCATCCTTTCCTGGGAAGACTTCAATGACTTTTGCCATCGACCAGAATGTTCTTTTCCCCATCTCGTTTTCAAGTAACACCACATCTCCCACCTTTATGGGTACATTTTTCTGCAGATTATTTTTTCTTTGTGTAAGTAATCCCAAATAATCGAAACGGAATCTCTCTCTGAAATGTTTCCTTAGTGTCTTTAAATAACACCATCTTTCTTTCAAAATTTGAGAGTCGATCAAATCAAGATCTAATACTCCCATCGTTGTGATATCTTGAAGAAATAGAGAAGGTGTTAACGGGAGTAGATCGTTAGCATCCTCTGACAAGAAGGTAAGAGATCGTGAGTTCAAAATTGCTTCACATTTGCATAGAACACGTAATATTTCTTCGAACTGTAGGGCAGCTCTTCGCAAAACACGTCTTAGTTTATTTTTTAACATTTGGACAAGACATTCCCAAAACCCTCCCCACGAAGCGGCAGAAGGAGAAATTTACTTCCAAGTGATTCTATCCAAATTAGTGTCGGCTTCCTCCACCTTCCAGTCTATTCTCTCAAGTAAATTATTAGTACCCACGAAATTGGATCCGTTGTCGCTGTAAATTATTTTTGGTCGACCCCGTCTGGCTATGAACCTCCTTAAACTAAGAATGAAGGCTGATGTAGATAACGAGGTCATCAATTCAACATGAACAGCTTTGAATATAGCGCAAGTGTGAAGTACAATCCATGCCTCTTCTCCTCCTCCCCTTAGTATTACGGGACCCGTATGATCCACATCAGTTACTTCAAATACTGATGCTTCTCTAATTCTATCTTTTGGCAAAGGAGCTGGTATGGTTAGTGCGTTTTTTGTTGAATGTCGTTTGCATCTCACGCAATGAAATATAACACATTTCACACACTATTTTCCATTAAGAATCCAAAATCTTTCACGTAGTTTTGTCAAAAGCATCATTGAACTTGAATGCATTCCTTTTAAACGTTCTTTCAAGAGAAGTAATTCTGTCAACTTGTGATTACCAGGAAGAAGAATAGGATATTTAAAATCAATTGTATCATCTCCCTCTATTAATCACGTTCTTATTCTTAAGATTCTCTCCCCTTCCATTTTAAATATATCGAAGGACTTTAACTCTTTTAAACGTTCTTTTGAAAAGACTTCCTTTTGTCCTCTTTCAGTAATTTTCTTTTCAGCTTCATCAATCTCTTCGGCCGTAAATTTCCTTCTTTTTCTTTTGTCGAGCTTATGTATTGAATTATACAGAAATCTTAAGATCCAACTAATCATTCTGATAAGCTTCATATAATTAAAAAAATAACGAAAGAAAACTTCAATTTTCTCAACAATGCTTAACATTAAACAATAATATAAATCAACGTTTATTGGCGTAGTGATACCAGCGCCGATGTTATGGCGTGATTAGATGGTGAAACGTTCGAAAGAAAATAAATATTTCTGCCTTCGGTGGGACCTGAACCCACGACCTTCCACTTGCCGGGCGGAGGCTCTACCCACTGAGCTACGAAGGACAATATATAATCTCTTTACGAACGTATATATATTGTTGCCAGTTATTTCGCAGAATGGTGTAGTACATGGACTACTATTTAAACCAAATTACGAAAGCGGTATTAAATTGATCGAAACGTCCGTTGCAGCATATGTATTTAAATAAATCGAACACTACGCAGATTAAATTAAACAACGGTAAAAAGCAGGTCCCACCGAAGGCAGAAATATTTATTTTCTTTCGAACGTTTCACTATCTAATCACGCCATAACATCGGCGCTGGTATCACTACGCCAATAAACGTTGATTTATATTGTTGTTTAATTTAATCTGCGTAGTGTTCGATTTATTTAAATAAATGCTTAACATGTTCAAAATAATATTTTCTTTAACTTTAAATAAATATCCTGAATTTGCTAAATTCTCTGATTTCGGCCATTGGTCTTCAATTTGCTTTAGCCACTTAGGTCCTTCAAACCAATTTGATGAAATTAATTTTTTCACCGAGCATCCTCGTGTCGGAAAATCGGCTGGGTTAAATCGCCCGGGTATATGGCTCCATGCTCTTAAAGCAGTCAACTCTCTCATTTCTTTTACCACATTCCGTACAAAAATTTCCCATGGTTCATCTCTTTGAATCCATAGTATGGTACTTGCCAAATCGGTCCAATAAAACTCCTTCATTTCTTTCGGGTTCGATCCCTTTCTTACGGTGTTGGCTAAACGTGCTCCGACACAATAAGCTATAAGCTCTAAACGAGGCAACGGGATCTGTCTCAGAGTGGCAGTTCTTGAATTTGCCATTAATAATTGTACCGATACTTTTTGATACTCTTTACATCTTAAATACACTACAGCCACATAAGACACTATACTGGCATCACAAAAGGTGTGTAATTCAATCTCAAGTCTTCTGCCAGAAAAAACACATCTGGGAATTTGTATGGAAGATAGCATCTTCAAACTTCTTACCCATTTTTTAAAACGTTCTTCTATATCTGACGGAACTATTTCGTCCCAAGTTAATTTAGTTTTCCAACTTTCTTGTAAGAGTGGCTTATGAAGTACTGTCACTGGACAAGTATACACTATCGGGCCAAAAGTTCTTTGTGTTATTGACAGACGATTTCTTCTTGTTAGAACTTCGAATATATCAATAACGCCATTTACTTCACAAAAAAGTATATAATTTTTTTAATTCCACATAAACTCCAAGACAGGAACAGTATCTGTTAAAATGACATCGCCTTTCAGAGCAATGGTTTCCCGTCTTCTTGGGTCAAATTTATCATCATTCCTTATCTGTGTAGCTGTTTTACAAAAAAATTTGATTGTTATTTTGTGTCTACCGAAATAACATGGTTATCAACATAGAAGGAAGCTTTAAGTTCAGAAGCAATTTCTTTTTCAGGTAATAATAAATATCGATTTAAGTGATGCTGTATTACTGCACCCAACAGAAAAGGACTACAATTTAATCCGAAAACTACTCTCCTGTGTCGAAATGTTTTTATTACATTCGGGTTTTCTTTATCTCACCAGAGGAATTTTAAAAACTCCCGATCTTCTTCTCGCACACTTACTCGAAGAAACGCAGCCTTTTCGTCTGAAGTGATTCCAAATTTTCCCTCTCGAAATGTAAGAATTATGTCAGGGATTACTTCCAATAAATTTTGCCCTTTCAACAAGTGATCATTTGAGGATAAATCCCTTTAATTTTATGAGTATGATCGAAGACTGGCCTTACCTTTGTTAATGAATTCACTTTAAACACACCCTTATGTGATAAAAAATGACCAGTATTTTTATCACATCCTTCAATTTTTCCTTCTCTTAGCCAATCAAAAAAGGCGTTGTTATAATCTGCCAACTTATCTTCTCTTTTTAACTTGATGGTAAGGTTTCTCAGTCTTTTCTCCACTGCATCTCGATAGCTAGGCATTCTTCCTTATCAAAGATCCACGGAAAACTAACTTCATATCTTCCATCTTTTTTAATTGTGACAATTTTGTTAAAATGATCCAAAGCTGACCTTTCTAGATCTTCTTGATTCCTTTTTTCACAAGTATCTTTTATTCCAATAGTTTCAAGTTTCCAAAGCTCAGGCAATGTTTCTTCCTGTATTAATAGGGAATGTGCTTCAATTTTTGTAGAAGGACGTTCATATTTTCCGATAATCACCCATCCAAGCAAAGTTTATACGGCTAATAATCTAGAAGCAAGTTCTTGTATCAGTCCAGTAGAAAGACAGCCAGCAAAATCAGCTCCAACGTGTAGTTCAATTGAACTGATATCTTCATCAAAATCAGATAATTCAATATCTCTTACTTTTAATTTTCTTTCCCAAACTTCTCCTTCTAATTTAGGAATTAAGCCATATATGAGAGGTTGATCTATTACCTGCATTTCGCAATTATAACCTTCTTTCAAATTACTTACCACCAATTTATAACAATTGTGTTCTTCTTTCTTCCTTCAAAAGCCACTTGTGTGAGTGTTTTAGTTTGTAAAGATCTTATTTCTAATTCCCGCAGAGTTCGTTTTAAAACAGGAACGCTGTGAGCCGCAATCTATTATAGCCCTTACTTTTCTTTGTTTTCCTTTTCAAAATGTTTAATTTCTTAGTATATGACAAACCTTGTCCTCTAAAACAATATTCTCTGCAAAATAGACGATTCAGTTTAGTCCCTTCTTTTGCGATTGTCATTAGCACTTTTGCAGTTGGCATATTGTAATCATATGATTGAACTTTTGGTTTCGATATTACAGTTTGTTTAAAACTAGTTTTCCCAAGAGTTATGCGGTCTTCACTTTCTACTTCAGCTCTCACAAATTTCAATAACATTGTTAACTTATCACTATAATTATTCGCTTCAACATTAACCGCGTAATTTCTTAAGCATACTTTCAGCATCTCTTCTGGTATACAAGACTCCACTAGAGAAAGTAGCATGGCCTCGTATCTGTCCGTCGTCATTCCCATTGACTCTAATGCTATTAAGTGAAACTCCAATTTGCCGTATAATTTTGTTTACCTTCGTTTAAAGGTTCGCAGCATTCTCTGCAACGATTCCTAATAGTTTTCTTACATAATATTCAATGAGTAATTCTTCAGGACCAAATCTGGATTTCAAACCTTCAACTGCCTTTTCGTAATTTTCCGTCGTCGCAGAATAGCTGTCGACAATTTCTCTGTCCCTGTTACCTACAGTCATACGCTGAATTAAGTATTGCAACTTGCCCTCATTTTGCATTTGCTTGTCTTCGTGGATCCTTTTGAATTGACTCCAGAAAGAAAGCCATTCTTTGATGTCTCCTTCAAATTTCACAAGTTCTGTCTTTGGGAGTTTCATTTTTGTTTTTGTTTTTTCATTTTATAACACAATTATTTGGAATCGTTGTTTCTCAGGTCATTTAAATTAATTTCTAACATTAACTTGAATCATGTCAAGTTTTTCTTTATATCCTTCGATAGCTATATATTCTTCTTCAAAGCCGCTTGTTTCTTCTTCTTGTAACAGAACGTTGCCTAATTCATTATCCAATTTATTTAAATCCTTTGCTATTCTCTACAATAAGGTAAGTTTAATTTCAACTTCATCAGTACCAGCTTCTTCTTCTATATCTTTGATTAGACTATTAAACACTTTTGTGAGTGAGGCTCTTACGGATTTCCTCTGTTTAATGATTAAATCCATTTTTTTCTCTGTTGATAACTCAATCCATCGAAACTTCCTACCTTATTTCTTGAAAAAGGAGCCTGTCGCGGGCGCCATATGTCGTCAGAACACCATAAGAAAGTAAACACATTTCTCTGGAATTTCTATTTACTTACATCGACTGTATAAAAATTCTCACACCTCTAAACACAATAGCAAACTCAAAGGAAAGAAGGAAAAAGTGTTCTACAAAATATTCACACGGAAACAATAACCTGACTTCGTTTCGCGCGATTTAATTTTCAATTTAAATAAATCCAAATATAGTCAAACAATGTTTTGAATTAAAAATTATCACACTCATGCGCTTAGTCTCCTCCAGGTCTTTAAATCATGCATTCATTCACTTCCCACTCTGCTTCCAAGTTCCTTCTTGATGGTATTCCTCATTAGTGCTAATTGAAGTATATTGAAATTTTCACTTCTCTCGCTTTGTGAACATCAATATGATAACACAATAAGATAAATTCCTTTTAAGTACTGTATTAATTATATTTTGACATGGGTTTGTTCAGAAATCCTTTGTTATAAAATGTGTGTACTTTATTTTCATTAATTTGTAAGGGTCTGCATTTCAAAATCTGCGATTTTTTCAGCACCCTTTTCTATGGTCTAGGTCTCAAAACCGCATAGAATAGTAGGCAGCTGTAGAATTTCGGAATTGAGATTCTAAGATGCAGAATTTTCTTTTGCATAAATTTTTCCATTGTGTTAAATTTTGTCTTGGCTTGGCCAATTCCGAACATTTAATTTCTCTTATTTGGCTATTATTTTTGAAAAGATCTTTTCCTAAATATCAGCATGTATTTACTTTTTCCATAACTTTGTTTCCGCAATAGGCTCTGGTGTTTATGTTTTCCCAGCTAATGCATGTGGGAATGCCTTTAGACATGCAAATTCCGGTTTATATTCACTTATGCACTCTTTTGTAGAACATCTCCGAAAATATTTGTTTGTTCAGATCACGTCTGGGTTACCGCTTTGAATGAGTTTTCCAAATTTTATAAATGATTCTCACTTGCTTGAGAAATAAAAAAACTTTATAAATTGAAGAACGTGAGAGGGAATTTTACATAACATAAAAGCTACATTAAAAGTAGACCGAGCCTGAATGAGTTTATGCATACTGCACGGGGAAAGGATTCTTCTGTCCAGCCAGTCATATTTAAAAAAATTTAAACGTTCTAAAATAAGTACTCACACTGTTGCCAAGTACTACATTTAAAATAATGATAATATAAAAACAATCACACAAATCATGGCATAATTTTTGACGTCCACGTTCTTATGTCGAACCTGAGCTTTTGTATATGGAGAAAAATGAGTCATCGCCCAAGCCAGCCCAGAGTCGAGCTGGGTACCTCCCTTTGAAACTGGAGTTCCCTAACCACTTGGCCACCAAGGCACAAAACTGATACTCCCTTTCTTCACATTTGAATTTTATAAGGTATTATTGCCCACCTCAGGGTTAATAATATTGCCCAACTGGCAAACATTTGGCAATTGTGTGAACCACGGGAAGGGTCTTAGGAACAAATTATGTTTCCCAAATAACGATGATGAGACTAAAATGAAAGCATGTGTTAACTAATATAACTAACCAAATACAAAATAACCTAAGCATATTTAATATGACAATCTTTAAAAAGAAACAATCCATTCAAAATATGTAAACATAAACACCATATATGCACATATGCAATCATGGGCGGATTTAGCATTTTGCCGCGTCTTCCTACACCCCAAATCAGTGGTAGGAACATAAAAATTGCTACATTCATAATATACGCAAAATTCTTTTGTATTGACAGCAAAAATATTGAAAAATAAACTCATAAATGGAAATATCAACGTTAAATAATATTACCTTATATTGCAGTATTATTATTTTTTTTTGGTATATAATAAGTCCAGTTAGGTTTCATGAACATGAAGTTTGATTTTAGAAAAAAAAATGGAAATCTATCAAACACTGGTATTTACATGGAAAGCATGGCCTCTGACTTTCTTCTCAGCAAAACATCCGATTATGTCATCCTATGATATTTAGTTTTATCAGAGTCAATACACAATACTGCTGATGAATTCAATCTGTCTTCACACATGGTTGATAGCAGGTAGTTTTTAATTCTCTTAAGGCAATAAAAAGATCGTTCTGAAGAACAGTTTGTGGCAGCCATACTCGTGCATATTCTAAGTGCAATAACAACATTGAGATATACACTGAAGTGCCAGAAAAACTGGTACAGGCGTGCGTATGCAAATAACGGAGCTTTGCAACCAATCAGCGTAACGCGATGCGGTCGGCAGCGCCTATATAAGACAAGAGATGTCTGGCAAAGCTATTAGATCGGTTCTTTCTGCTACAATGGCAGGTTATCAAGATTTAAGTGATTTTGAACGTGGCGTTATAGTCGGCACAAGAGAGATGGGACATAGCATCTCCGAGATAGCGACAAAATTTGGATTTTCGCGTACGACCATTTCACGGGTATACCGTGAATATCAGGAATCCGGTAAAACATCAAATCTTCGACAGCGGTGTGGCCGGAAAAAGACCTTGAAAAAATGGGACCTTCGACGACTGACGAGAATCATTAAGCGAGATAGACGTGCAACACTTCCTCAAATTGCCGCGGATTTCAATGCTGGGGCATCGGCAAGTGTCAGCGTGCGAACTGTTCAACGAACCATCATTGATATGGGCTTTCGGAGCCGAAGGTCCACTCGTGTACCATTGTTGACTGCACGGCACAAAGCTTTACGCCTCGTCTGGGTCCGCCAACACCGCCATTGGACTGTTGATGACTGGAAACACGTTGCCTGGTCTGACGAGTCTCGTTTCCAATTGCATCAGGCGGATGGACGTGTACGGGTATGGAGACAACCTCATGAATCCATGGACCCTACATGTCAACAGGGGACTGTTCAAGCTGGTGGAGCTTCTGTGATGGTATGGGGCGTGTGCAGTTGGCGTGATATGGGACCCCTGATACGTCTAGAGACAACTCTGACAGGTGACAGGTACGTAAGCATCATGTCCGATCACCTACACCCATTCATGTCCATTGTGCATTCCGACGGACTTGGACAATTTCAGCATGATAATGCGACACCCCACACATCGAGAGTTGCTACCGAGTGGCTCCAGGAACACTCTTCTGACTTTAGACACTTCCATTGGCCACCTAAATCGCCAGACATGAACATTATCGAGCATATCTGGGATGCCTTGCAACGTGCTGTTCAGAAGAGATCTCCAACACCTCGCACTCCTATGGATTTGTGGACTGCCCTGCAGGATTCCTGGTGTGAATTGTCTCCAGGATACCTTCAGATATTACTCGAGTGCACACCACGTCGTGTTGCGGCACTTCTGTGTGCATGCGTGGGGTTGGGGGCTACACAATATTAGGTAGGTGTACCAGTTTTTCTGGCACTTCAGTGTACATTGTGCAGGCCGTTTTCGCGTAACCAGCTTCATAACAAGCTTGTTGTTACGGACGAATTTTTCTGTACTATTCGACTGGAACTTTGACAGGGTTTTCGGATGGCAGAGTCTATTACTATGGCAGGTCTGTGGTTTGGTCGCCCCATGCAGAACTCTAAAACACCTTTCCTAAATAATAAATGTTTATTCTCATTTTAGAAAATATATTGGCAAATAAGTAGTTTTACAATTTGATAACGCTTCTCAAATTCTGCCACCCTAGTCTATGACCTAGTGTAGTGTTTTGAATACGACATACGTATACGATATATACGACATACCGGTTGACGATACATACGACATACGTAGCGCGACATATACGACATACGATACGACATACGTATACGACATACGTATACGACATACGTATACGACATACGCATACGACATACGCATACGACATACGTATACGACATAATGTATACGACATTAATATACGACATAATGCATACGACACATACGACATACGTATACGACATATACGACATACGTATACGACATATACGACGTATACGACATACGTATACGACATATACGACATACGTATACGACATATACGACATACGTATAATACACTATATACACCAATTATTGAGTAAAAAAGAGAAAATCAATAAAAAATAATTATGTCAACATACATCCATATTACACTAAAGACAAAAAAATATATTTTTTAATTTATCTTCGAAATAGTTTTTGTTTTCTAATGTTTAAACTTAAAAACATGCCTTGCAAATTTTTACCAATTTTTCGAAACTTTTATGATCTTCAAAGATAAATCACCTTATCGAGAAAAAAATCGTTTTTTAAAAAGTAATGAGAAAATATAAAGGTTTTGGAATTAAGACGTCCTGATGCGAAATAACCCTTCAGGATATTCACAAGTGGGACCAATACTTCAAAGGAATGTATGTTCATTGCAAAAAAAAAATGTATTTTTATGTCTGTTGACTCTTTTAGTTTATTTCTGGTGTACGGACCAGTCAAAGCGCAAAGTTAAGATTAAGTAGAAAAAACTTATTTAAACAATTTTTATAATACTAAAGACCAAAGATCTACAAAAAATAGATGAGAATTTGGACTTTGAAGTTAAGTCATTTGTTCATAAGCAGTATTTTCAATAAGCCGAAAGAAGAAAATGTGCTGTACATTATCTACCTACTTGCCGCTGTATTAATTTATTTATTACATTAATATTTCACCTACATTTTCCGTTGTATGCTACAGTCCTTAAAGTACAATTTTTTACTATTATTAGTCACAGCACTATAAGTATTTCATGCATAGTTTTCAACTTTGCATGTCGTCAATTAAAGTATTTAATTGCCTTTTTACTATAATTGATTAAACAACAATATAAATCAACGTTTATTGGCGTAGTGATACCAGCGCCGATGTTATGGCATGATTAGATGGTGAAATGTTCGAAAGAAAATAAATATTTCTGCGCTCGGTGGGACCTGAATCCACGACCTTATACTTGTCGGATGGATTTTCTATCTCTGAGCTATGAACGAGCATGGGTTCAGGTCCCACCGAACGGAGAAATATTTATTTTCTTTCGAACGTTTCACCATCTAATCACGCCATAACATCGGCGCTGGTATCACTACGCCAATAAACGTTGATTTATATTGTTGTTTAATTTAATCTGCGTAGTGTTCGATTTATATAAATACATATGCTGCAATGGGCATTTCGATCAATTTAATACCGGTTTCGTAATTTGGTTTAAAAAGTAGTCCATGTACTACCCCATGTTGCGAAATAACCGGCTTCAGTAAAGCCTTTATTTGCGTTCGTAAAGGATTATATATTGCCGTTCGTAGTTCAGATGGTAGAGCCTCTGCCCGGCAAGTGGAAGGTCGTGGGTTCAAGTCCCACTGAACGCAGAAATATTTATTTTCCTTCGAACGGTTCACCATCTAAGCTCCCCATAACAACGGCGCTGGTATCACTACGCCAATTAACATTGATTGATATTGTTGTTTGATTTAATCTGCATAGTATTCGATTTATTTAAACTATAATTAATAATGACAATTATTATTTATCGAAATATGGCGGCAATGGAGGACACATATCAATTAATAGAAGAATGATGATGTTGATCGATTTGATGTTGATTTTAACACTTTCTGAAATTGAACGTAATAGTTGAAGAATTTACGCAGTATCATAATTTATTGAGTAGTTACCAATTGGTCCAAAAAGAATACTTCTGCCTTCAGAAGAAGAAATGTATGAATGAACAGCTAGCGTGGAGTTACGTGCAGGGGCGGATTTAGGGTTCATTAAAATGGGGTCGATTAATGACTTGGTTTATAAAATGATACTTAATTGGACCTTTACTCTGTATCTTTTTAACGTTAAATCTTCCTTTAAGTGGGGTGATGGGTCCCCCTAAATCCGCGCCTGGTTACGTGACTTCTGGACATACTTTGTGTAGCTAAAGAACATATTTACCAAAGGAAGTATATTATATATATTCCAGTACGTGTGTATTAACTGGTG
>QLNU02015003.1:115003958-115025838 GCA_006491805.2 Dysdera silvatica | reverse complement strand
AGCATCTTAAATCTGGATGTTTTAAATTTTAATATTTGTTATCTTTTAACAATAAGGTATCACGAGATAGAAATGCTGTGACATAAACAAATGGTCATGACATGACTGAGCAAGTGTACATCTTTCTCCTATGTATGGTTTAATATAACATAAATTATTATATATTATTGTTTGATCATTGACCCAATGAGAAAAAACGTAACTCGTTATTGAAACGGGATAATAATTTATTTTAACAAATTGCATAATATGTTTTTTTTTCTTTGACTGATACATACAATATCGGAATTCCTGCAACTGACATTTGTCAAATACACGCAGAATAAAATACGTGCTGCATACCTAGCAAATGGAAACTAAAAATCTCGTTTAAGGAATAAGAAAAGGACCAAAAAAATGAAACGAAAGGAGAAAAGAAACTAAGAACAATATTCGGGGCAGAATTGACATTTCTGGCACTCAGAGTTGTTTCCAAGTATATTTCTTTTCTTTAATCTCGAAATTTGGCGAGGCTTTTCGAAACAGACACGGTAATAAAAGACTCTATGGAACTGAAGAAATGTTTACATTTACCTTTCGAAACAACTCTCTCTGTATATATTTGTATTTGCGAGAATAAGAAACGTAGTCGACAGCTGTTGCGTAAACGTTTTTTTCTTTTTTTAACAGAACAGTCTCAGTGCGAAAAGAAAAATATTCCGCAAATGACAGTTTTATCTTTTCGAGAACATTTTCCACTTATTTTTCGTCGCACGTTTTCATCTGTTTTCACCGGATAACTCAACCCATTTTTCTCTTTTCAACATCTTTATTTATTTTAATTGATCTGGCAAGTTTTTCCACCATAACTTCTCCAGGCAAAGGAAAAGGAGGCGAAAGCTTACCTTCTACTGAGAGGGGGTCTTTCAAATCTTGTATACATTGGACAGTAGGAGAAAGTGAGGGCAAGCGCGGACGCAGGGGGAGTCACAGGGGTCATGACCCCCAAATATATATTTTTTCACTGTAAAAATTTCAACTTTCATGAAAAATGAAGGGTGTTATTCCAAGACCATGGCAAATTCTGTCCTTGACCCCCAAAATGAAAGTCTGTGTCTGCCCCTGAATGAGGGTGCGTACAATGCAGGCCTGTAGCCAAGCTGGGGCCAGAAGGAGGGTGGCTCCAGTTGCCCCACTGATCTATTTATATATATATATATATATAGAACAATCCCCGGGTGCCCTGTGCCCCGTGCCTTGTGCCCTTTGTGCCCTGTGCACCTTATGCCCTTCGCCTTGCCCCTTCATTCTGGCTAAAGGACTGGTACAATGAATAACTTTTGCCGATTTAGGAACTTTCAAACAAAAAGTACAGAAATTGGGCATAAAATGTACCAAAATGAAAGTAAAATTATATTTATTAATTTCAAAGTGAAAGCAGAAATAGAAGTTGGTGACAATGAACTAAAAATTGTTTATTCGTATATTCATTTTGGCCGGATAATATCAAGGGAATTCGCCGTAAAAATTGATGATGAATGAAATGAATTCGATCCATTCAATTTAGCTGAGACACCTTCGGAAGAAACAGATCCAACTTAGAGGGAAATTGCTCTTGTGTCTAAGAGGAATTGTAAACAACCAGTGTGGGCTTTACTATTTTCCTCTTACGTATCGGACATGGAATGTGACAAGAAAAGCCATACGGAAACGGCAAACAACCCAAAGGAGTATGAACTAATTCATACTTCTAATAACCGGGAGTTATTGAAAACGACATGCAGTAGAACCCCCGGTCATCTGTAAAAAAGTGCGGACCCAATTTTAGAAGAGGAAAATTTCGGATTATCAGAAATCGTAATTTTCACTATGAAGGTAAAAAGAATGGTTGGTTGGTTGTATTTTTATGGCGAAAGGAAAATAGGGGTCATTCTGCGCCAGACAAGGTCAGAATGTACGAATGGCTGTAGAAGGTAAAATGAAATTGCACCCTTTACCCAAAAATACCTATTTAGCTACAGTACTGAGAGTGAAAGAAGTCTTTAGATATGCATTTAATTGGTTTAGCAATGTCTATATGGATCCGATGTATACAAAACATATATAGTATTACCTTTCATATGGGACACCTCTATTTAAGGGACAAAATATCCAGTCCCGTGGATGTTATTTAGTGGAGATAACGCTGCATATGTCCGATATCTATCGATTATATTCATTTCGCTTTTGAGGCCGAAGTGTCCTAAAGGCCAAACGTGAGCGCCTTTGCTAGACAAGTGTTTACGAAAAATAAATAACAAAAAATAATAGCAATAAGGTCAATAGGCCATCATGTTTAACCTGGATTTCGATAATTCGTATCAGCTTGGTTTTACTGTACTTGATGGATCGAGCAATTCAAGGTTAATGTGACGCCTCTGTTAATGTAAAAATGCTGAAATCTGCTGAGGGTGTAGGCAGACAGCTGATCCCGTTATTCGGAATCTATTAACAGGGAGTGAAAGTGATCATGTATTGTGCGTTCGCGCAGACCTGACGCCTGATACCGTTAGCAGACGGGTTAGTCCATTGCAGTTTAGGGAAGGGCGTCTTGCCGAAACTGGTTTTTCGCGCGGGAAAAACCAGTTCCTCCAAGACGGCCTTCCCTAAACTGCAATGGACTAACCCGTCTGCTAACGGTATCACGCGCCAACTGAGCGCGAATGCACAGTAGCGTTGCCATTTCGTGCTGCAGTTGATTGTGTGGTAGGGACGCTCTTCCATATGGTCTTTCACGCAGGACTGAAGCTTGAAATAGGTGCATGGTCATGTACAATGTGATTTCACAATACATAGACGTTGAAAATTTCCGTAAGATCCAACTCCAAAGGGGACTCAGTTTGGCGTGCGATAATAGGTCCTTAAATTTAAAATTATAATCACTTTCTTATATAAGCAATGGCTTGCAAAAGATTTCCTGAATTAGGCCTCTTAACGTAACTTTTACTGTCATTCAATCTTTGTGAAGATTTAACCTGGTAGTGATTCCATGAAGATATAAATAGTTTAAACTATATAAACGATTGCATTAGCAAAGATATGTTTTTCAACCCACTTCCCCTCCTTCAGCATTAAGAATGGGAATACGTTCTTTAAAGCATTAACTTCACATTATCTCATTTTTTCCTACAAAATTAAAAAAATTATATTCCTATCATTTAGCGCTCTGGGTGGCCTAAATTTTTACGTAAACTGTATGATATTGAAATATGAAATATACTTTTGCCAATGCGTAGAAACTAAGTTTCAAGACGACAGCCAGACACATTTTGTTAAATGCGTTAATCTCCACGTGCCCAAAGAGTATATTGATATCACTGATTACATACTTCTTAATTCAGTCAACGAAAGGAGATGAATTTTTTCAGATGATTACCTCAACTCTTTGGAAAATACATTTATCATACTCCCCTCTCTATCTTTATTTTTTGAGATATAAATTATTCAGTGTGCCTTATAAAGAGGATGCTCGTGGAACTTGGTATCGCAAAACCGTCTTCAATGCAAACTGGAAAATGATCTGGGAAATAGATGAGGTGACTCAAGATTCCAAACATTTAGGAGCATCAGTTGTAAAGATAGCAGTGCAATCGATCAGTGACATAACAAGACAGATTGTCCCAACTTACAAGTATCGTTAAACTTAGGAAAACCTACGATTTCACCCACCCAGGTATTGCTATGTTTTCTAAGGTCCTCCTCTTTCGGTTCATGCCCTTCTTTCGGTGCCTTTTCTTTTTTTTTTCTTTGAAAGATTCCAACTTGGTTCGAGAGGCGGTTTTTTGCAGTCTAATGCTTCATCATTTACAGACGGTGTTAAAGATGTCAGAGCTTATCGTTAAGCATTCGGCCTATGTTTTCCAGTCGATTTCTTATTGCTTAAGATTAGTGCCGGTTTGATACTTTAATGGGTCCCTGGAAAATGCGGTCCTTGCCAGATTAGGTCAATAAATCAGGAGTTTTGTTTGAAGTTCATTATTTTAATATTTAGGTGTATCAGTAATGAAAATTTCTAGGACAATATTGTAAATAAACAGGGTTGCATTAATGCTTACCCATATAATATATAATTAGCGAATTTCCGTAGTGCTCCCACTCGTGGTGACTTAGACCTGGGCCTACATGGTCTGCACGTAAACCCATCACTGCTTGAAACAATAGGGGACGAAACCAGTTGGAACAAAGAGCTCTCCTAAGATATGTTGTAAGCATAATAGTAATACAGCAAAAGCTACGCATGCACTACACAAGTTAAATATATGCATCACCACTGCAAAACTTATTTTGTTTTATATTGGGCACAAAGCATATAACTGCGTTTCGAATAGATATCTCAGCACTTCCTTGATATGGAATATTAATATTATGAAATCTGTATATAACGATACTTTCTATAACGATGATATGTCTATAACGGTATTTCTCTGTTTCCGACAGGTATAGAGTGTAGTAAATTTGACCTTTCTTGTAAGGGTAAATTGCAAACAACGAGATATACCTTTTTCCAACCGCTTGAGTACTAGTATAGATAGATTGTACTGTAATAATATTTTTATTTAATACCAAGGAAAACAATTTAATATGTAATAATTATTATTGAATATCAAGGAAAACAATTTAATATATAATAATTATTATTTAACATCAAGGGAAACAATTTAATATATAATAATTATTTTTTAATATCAAGGAAAACAATTTAATATATAATAATTATTATTGAATATCAAGGAAACAATTTAATATATACTACCATTACTTAACATCAAGGAAAACAATTCTATATAATAATTATTTTAATATCAAAGTTTAGCATTCAATTATTATTGTCATCATTATTTTGTGTTTTTTTATTTCAAACTTAGAAATTAATCATCAGATGAAGCATAACTCATAGTGCAGTTGAATTCCGATTTTTTGAAACAAGAGGAGTTAACATTTTTAATTACTATTAAATATTATCTCGGATAATTTTTGAAATTCAATTTTGGGTGCAAAGGAACTAAAACATTTATCCAGGAATACGTTTAATTATAAATTACTAATATTGTAAAAAATTTCAGAAAGTATATATGTCATTAATATATTAATATATTAATGTATTAACTGCTTTAGAAATAGCCGGTAATCTTTGTTGCGATATATACACTCTATAACAAAAAAATCGACGCACCAAGAAAGAGTTGTCCGATTGTAATGAAATTTCGTATGCAAAGACATTTTGACCGAACATGCAAATGATTAAAATTTGGTGTCCAATGAATGAATAGCGGGAACTCCAGCGCATCGGAACTGCGCATTCAGCAGGTGTATATAAGGAGCGATTCTCAATATGTGGTCAAAATTTCTGTTGCATTTTGACTGCGGATATCTTACGTCGACTGTAACAATGCCTCGCCGAAAGATTCGTGCTCATTACGAGCATATGTCAGAGTTTGAAAGAGGTCGTGCTATCGGATTGAAAGAGGCTGGTTGGACGAATCGAAGAATCGCTGGACATGTGGGTCGAAGCGATGCGGCGATTGGACGGTGCTGGCAAGAGTGGGTCAACAACGGCAGATGTCAGCGTCGGGACGGCAGCGGTCGACCTAGGGCCACAACAGAACGGGAAGACAGAGCGATTGTCAGAGCAGCTGTCACAGCACCGGATTCGTCGTTATCAACTATCCAACGTGTGGCCCGCACACATGTGTCCAACATGACCCTCTGCAGACGACTGAGAGAGCGGAATTTACGCTCGCGCCGACCGTTACGCCGCTTACCTCTCACGCCTTTACACCGTCAAGTCCGATTACAGTGGTGCCGGGCTCGATCAACTTGGAACTGCGCTGACTGGGGACGTATAGTCTTTAGTGACGAGTCCCGTTTCCAACTGTGTCCTGACGACAACCGCAGACGTGTCTGGAGACGTCCAGGGCAGCGTGGGGATCCTGCCCTTACTATCGCACGCCACACATGCCCACAACAGGGCGTTATGGTCAGGGGGTGCCATCTCCTTTGATAGCCGGACCCCTTTGGTGGTCATTTCTGGCACACTTACAGCACAGCGGTACGTAGACGACATTCTACGACCGGTTGTGTTACCGTTCCTTTTGCGACACCCTGGACTTACGTTTCAACAAGACAATGCCCGGCCGCACACGGCACGTGTTGCTATGAATTGTCTTCAAGCTTGCCCAACACTTCCTTGGCAAGCTAGGTCTCCTGATCTCTCTCCCATAGAGCACATTTGGGACGCTATGGGAAGGCGATTGCAACCATCCCGGAATGTTGACGATTTAGCCCGACAGTTGGAGACAATTTGGCAAGAAATTCCGCAGGACACCATCCGGGATCTTTATCAGTCTATGCCACGCCGGGTGACAGCTTGCATCCAGGCCAGAGGTGGACCAACGCCTTATTGACTTCCTCCTTTTGTAACGGTCAAACTCTGCAATAAATCATTCACTTGTTTTGAAATTTTAATGATTTCTTTTTCTATGTATGTTCTTCACATCCACCAATTTTTATCGCAATCGGACAACCCCTTCTTGGTGCGTCGATTTTTTTGTTATAGAGTGTATATTTTATACCCCCCATATCTATCACCCCATTTGTATTGATTGAACTCTTAAGCCTACTGGAAAACATGGAAAAAAATATTTTTGACAAAAATATTAAACCAAAATTTATTCGTGTATAGCACCATAAAAACATAATATTAAATGAGTGTCTACTAAAATGTAGTACTACATAATGAAGAAATAATAATAAATTACATAATGAATTTTAATAAATTTCTATATATAAATAGAAATAGAAATTATTACTGTATTGTATTTCATTTGTATATTGCATTCAAATGAAATGTGAAGTAATACTTGCGGCTGGTTGATCGAGCAACTTCGCCTGTTTCTGCCATCTATGATTAAATGGTCGACATGCGTTTCGACTGCCAAAGTACACAGAAAAATTGCTACTTTAAGTAACAGATTTGCTGTATGAATAATCAGGAGTGTTATGCATAGGCAAAGCGGTCATTCATGAACAAGTTAACCAACTCAAAGAAATATGGCCATCGTTTTTCATTTCTCTACACCTTTCTTTCCGTCTCATTTGCATGCACAGTCGTTCGGGGTAACCTTAAAACAAACTCGCATGTGTAATAAGAAATGTAAATCTCAACTTTACTTCTATCTTGCTACAGAACTCACGCCTCTGAAACTTACACATGTGACCATGAAAAACAAAAGCAACGTATAAAAATTTGGACTCGTCACAACCGCAAACTTAACACATATTTCGTATCCAAAAACCTCGTCTAGCCTCTAGGGGAAGAGGTTGTTTTTGCTCCCTGGGTGGCCTTAAAATGTTATTTATTGAGGTTGGTGTCAACCCAGGTTAAGTCGGTAGGCGAAGTTTTCTACTTCTTGAGTCAGAAGCACTTAAAAATGCTCGTTACAGTGTAAATTTTCTTATCACATCAGCATATTTTTGTACACGGTTTATGAATTATGACACAGTGGACTAATATCTCTATGCAAAGAATCGCAGAGTGTCTGTTTCGAAATGCAGCCTAGTGCGAATCAACCCCCTTCCTTTGACAAAAAGCAGAAATAATGGTAATGTTTGTAAATTATTAGAAAAATGCAAAACATGTTACATCTAAACATTCCTTCTTGACATGTAAATTTTGAATTAAATCAACTACCATATTCTCCATAAGCAAGAAATGGATTTATGACGATAGAATCACCGTAAATTTGTATACAATAAATTATATTAACTAAATAAGATAATAAAGTAAATTATATAAATTATAAAAGTAAATTATATTGATTATACAAAATATAAATTATATTAATTATGAAATGCAAATTACGTAAATTATAAAAAGTAATTATGTAAATTATAAAAAGTAAATTATGGTTGTATAATTATTAGAACAGCAAAAGAAGAAGAAGGAGGAGGAAGAGGAGGAGGAAAAACATGGCCGTGCTTTCAAAATGGACTCGGATCATTGTTCTTTGAGTGTCCGTCTCAGTGTTTTGACCTCTCAGCCACAGAGTGTATCTATACAAGATTTACTCCTCGTCTGCTTATTTATCAAAGTGGAAACTGTAATAACTTTTTTTGCTTCTTTAACTGAGTCAAAAAGAACGGACAATTCTAATTAAAATCTCTGTCGTGGATTGTCCGAAATTATTTCATGCAGTTTTGATACTGTAAAAATGCGCAAGTTCATGTTTCGCCTATGGGGGATCCAGATCTATTAAATTTATATAGCCCTCTGTTGAAACTAGACCCAGCTGCTGTACGTTAAATCCATTGGGATACTGTCTCCCTGTTGGCTGCTAGAAAGCGCACGTTCGATGGCTATAAGCTTCAACAAGCCAATTATAAAAGGCCAAACAATGCCATTTTTGCAGGAGTTTTTTTTTTTTGGCTTCTTCAAATCAGGTGATTAATGATTTAAGAAGGGCGGCGTCATAAATTTTTACACCTTATTGTTTTTCACAATGTGTGAGCTTCTTTTTTATGGCCGTTCACTAACACAGGATGAATAATAACACAAAGGTGTCTGAACTGATTGAATTTGCACGTAAACGTAATTAGGCCCTGTGTTTACGGAGATTGTAATTGGGAAAAAGCGAACTGCCCATAATTGTAGGAAATGGGTTGGAATTGTTGCAAGGGACTGCGTGTGAAAAGGCAAATTATAGGGCTGTCGTCGTGGGAGCCGTAGTTTGTTAAACTACGTAATTAACAGCTTTGAGGGAGGTTTCTGATAGTATTATGTTTCCTCTTTTATTACTTTCTCATGATTTAAAGGAAAACTTAACTTCAACTGAATACCATTCGACTTACACAAGCTACTAAATCAATATGCCATAGCATCCAATTGCCATAAAGCCTCATATATAACGGAGAATTATGTTTTTTTATATAAATATACATATCAAGATTTCGTTGCGATGTTCATGGTTTCATTAGTATAACGTTTCGACTTTCTTGTGTAAATCTTTCTAAGCAGTCTTCGTTTTAACCTCCAGGAGTTCAACATTCAAATGTAAGTTGAAATCATAAAATCTACAGGTATTTCTTTTATCACACCATTTCAGCATATATTTGAAGTTTCTGCAGTCTTCTTTTCGTGGTCTTCTGATGAGATCTTGCACCGATCTTCTAATGAAGGCTTGCACTGTCTTCTGATAAAGACTTGCACTTGCATAAATGTCCTGATGAATATCTTCTTATAACGATCGGATAATAACGAGCGTCAATTATAACGACCAACCTCTTATAATGACGGCCATTTTGCAAAAAAAGTTTGATTTCCTATTTTATTTTTTAAATTGCTCATTTAGTCTGGGATTCAAAAAAGACTTGTCCACAGGAAACGCATTGCGAAATTCTATTTTCCTGGATATATCTGGGAAGACGCTAAATACGATTTCGATATAAACGAAATTCTATTTTCCTAGATATATCTGGGAAGACGCTAAATACGATTTCGATATAAGTGGGTCCTACTGTATTTTACTTCTCCCAAAATCCCTTTCTAGAGGAGGGATTGAATTAGCTTTGTGACAGAACATTATATATCGTTAAACACAACAATGTGCCTTGACGTCAAATTGGTGGGTTTCAGTCCCCTTGAACCCCCCCTTTCCAGCACCACTGATTCACCATAAACCTGAAAGTTTGCATATAGCTGTGTCGTGGCTCAGAAATTACGTTAAACTTTCCGTCCTGCTCCATATGACACATAGGGAAATCTTGAGAAATAAGATACGCAAAGAAATAAAATTTTCAAATTCCAAAGTCATAAAATTTTATGTGATTAAAATTATCATGTGTAGGCCTATATATCTACATATAAATAACCTTTTGTACGTAAATAATTTTTGTCTACACTCACCATCATTGTTGTATGCAATCGTCGCTATGATCTTTAATTTTTATAATATATATATATACCTTAGTTTAAATTTACTCAAATTAACATTTATTTTAATTATAGTTATATCTAGGAACATTATATTTGAAAACGTTTAATTATTCAAAAAAAAAAACTGCCAGATAAAATATTTCTTTCTTTTTTCACTCGTGTGTTTCTGTATTAAAAAAAATATCCTGATTTGTAATTAATGAATATATTTTCTTTTCTGATATTCGTTGTTTCTATACAATATTGCACTACTACAAATTTAACCGTTTTGGTAGTTTAATTAAGTTTTAAAATTTAAGTCGATATCTTATTTAAAGTGAAACACTTTTATTAATATTGGAAAGCGCATGAATTCATGTAGAAGAAATGAAAAGAACATTTGAGATCTATTTATAATTTTCCTTCATAAGGTTTATTTGCTAATTGACGTCTCAGGACTAAGTAATGATGTACGCAACAACTTAAATCCCGTATCAGCATACATTTACAGGCAACTAAGACCGTTGGAAATGAATCCAAGCGTGTCAGCTCTGTTTTGCCACTCTGATCACTGGCTAAATGAGACCTTCTCTTATATGGGAAGAGAACGGGGAATTATGGATAATTAATTAATTAAATTAAGAATAGGACTATATATAATATATATATATATATACACAAAATTTTAATTATGAAATAAAAATGGTCTTGGAGTGATTTGCCATTAATGACATATTACAGCAGCACACTGGGTGGAATATGTCATTAATGACATATTACAGCAGCACACTGGGTGAAATAGAGGACTATAGTATGTTAGTTTGATTCCAATTCGCAATGCGCATCATTTTATTTTTATTATTTTATTCAACTAAACAGAAGTTGTTCAAAGTGGAGGCAAATTATATGGGAGTTATATGTATTATATTCTAAAATAAAATATTAATAAATATAATAGGCTTATTAAAATTAAAGTTCCTTACGTAGGTGCCCGGAATTAAGTTTTATCAATGATTGGATTATTTAATATATTTCATTATTTATAACAATTGAGATTAATCGAATTATTTATGATGTTGAATTAATTGAATTATTTATAATATTGGATTATTTTGTAATTTATTATTTTTTATAACATGTATAGTCGAATTTGGTTTTAACGAAAGCCTGGCTATAACATCAAAACCCTGAAAGGCTTTTACGAGCCTTTTTTTCAAGCTTGCATATCAGTTATGATAGCTAGATTACAGCTACCGCTTCAAAGTCGTTATAGTCGTTCGACCGTGTATATATTTTCAAACTGTAGAGTATATTAAATAAAATTGCCTAAGGTCGATATTTAAATTTAGCGGGTTTCAATTAACATTAATTCGCAACTCTCTAATCCACAGCTCTCTAAATCTGCCACTCTCTCGCCACTCTCTGATTCGCCAATCTCTACTCGTCACTCTCTAAATCATCACTCTCCAATTTGCCACTCTCTAAGTGACCACTCTAAGTCGCAACTCTTTAATGTGGAACTCTCTAATTCTCAAGTAACTCGGTAGGTTTTCAATGTTAACAATAGCTATCATTATTGCATTTACGGAAGACCTTTACCTTGCCCGTTTAATTGCGGATAAACAGATAGACATATATATCATATGAATTTATAAATTATATGTAAGGAAAAAATGTAGGTAAAAATACTTTAAATTTACATCTCACCCCACTCGTTTCTCTTAACCCGTTACCCAGGACCTTATGATTAGTAGGATTTTAGAACTATAAGGATAGTGTATGGCACCTTTAGCGCTAAAATGATACCAGTGATTCGGAAACTAAGATTAGTTGGGATCTCAGTAAATTTGTTGGGCAGAGTACCAACAATCGTTTGAACAAAATCATCAGAAACACTGTGATCGGACCGAAAACAATTCTCCTCCAAAGGACTTGAGATCCCCCGTGAGTAAAAAAAAAACATTTCGAATGAGGCTTTTTTACGGCTTCTTGATTTAAAAAGACGAGTTTTACCGTTTGGCTGATAGTGGATGGGTTACCAGCTTGCAACAGGAAACAAACGACAGTTGGCTGTAAACGTTTTTAGAGTTTCCTCGCATCTACACTTTGTAAAGCTGTAAAAGGCAAATAAAGCGGATTTATCTCTTCTCTAACTTACATAGTGTCCATGGATTTGTTTATAGAAAAGATTTTCAAATAAATTCACAGAAAGATATCTACAAATATATTTGCCAAAAGATAATTAAAAGATACGATTGCAGAAAGATTTTTAAGGATAGTTTTACAAAAAAGTTGTTTAAATACAGCTGTACTATTTAAAGAAAATTTTTATTGCATTTCACAAAAAATGTTCAAGGATATAGTTATTAAAAATATTCAAGAATTTATGAAAAATGTTTAACTACACGCATATTAGAAATATCTAAAGACACGTGTGTAAAAAGTATAAAATGATCTGTTTATAAAAACAATTTAAATTTGTTTACAGAAAATGCTCCTAGATATGTTTACAGAAGCTGTTCCCTAGTATGTTCACAGAAGATGGTCTCATGTTCACAAACATTTTAAGGATGCGTTTTCCGAAAATATACAAAAGTACACCATAAAAATATTTCAGAATGTGCATATGGAAAAGTGTTGTAAAATATTATTACTCTTCTCAGGGATAACACAATTGCCAAATAATGGTCAACACACAAAGCCACCGGGGCGAGTTTTTGTGATTTTTTGGTGGGGAATTTATTAGGGTAAATAATTTTTGCACCCACGTTGTAGCTTAATCTAAAGCTTTTTTAATATCGAAGAAAAAAAGACATCATCCACGTCCTAAAGTCGAACTAGGTTCTCTCCGTTGAGCGCGAAGTACTTTGACCTATAGGTGAACGAAGATATATAGCTTATTAGGATACAAATAGCCTACAACCTTGTATATGGAGAAAAAAGCATTGTCCTTGTGTTAGTTGGTCTAATAGTTAAGGCACCCTGAGCTCAACAGAGAGAAACACTAGTTTAACTTTAGGGCTGGGACGATGTCTCTTTTATCCTATACAAAAAAAAGCTCTAGAGTGAGCTTCAGCGTGGGTGTCAAAATCATATATCATAATAAATTCCATAACAAACAGTTATTTCGACACTGGCGTAAGGTTTAAAAACACGACGTTTCGGGAGCCAACTGCTCCCTTTGTCAAGTGAAGGCAGAAATTCTGCCGTCACTTGACAACATCGTGTTTTTAAACCTTACGCCAGTGTCGAAATAACTGTTTGTTATGGAATCTCCTGGTGAAACTCTGTATTGTTTCGATAATAAATTCACCACGAAAAAATCATAAAAACTCGCCCTGGGGGCTTTGTGTGTTGACCAGTATTTTGTAATGTAATGTGTTAGTCCTGAGAAGGGTAACAATATCTTACAGCCGTGTGTACCGAGGAAAGGAGCTTTGCCTTTGTTCTCGTTGGCCCGCTGGTTAAGACACCCAGGGCTTAACGGAGAGACACTAGTTCGACTCCAGGACGGGGAGGATGTTTCTTTTACTCCTGTGCTAAAAAAAAGCTCTAAATTGACCTTCAACATAGGTGTCAAAATTATTTATCATAGAAAATGTTCCAAAATACGTTTACATAAAATATAGATGTCTTTTTGTAGAGTTCTAATATCCAATAGCCATGCTTTAATGTGGTTATTAATACTCGTCTCCTAAGGATATCAGAATATAAACGAAATTTCCGATTGGAAACTTCTATTTACTGAGACGTGGCATTAAACATTAAAAAGAAAAGAAATGAAGGAAAAATCAACTTTTTTGATCACTGAAGATGCATCCCTACGTATCCAAAGAAAATAATTTAACAACAAATCAAATCCCTCAATATATATTTATGAGATTTTCTGGAAACTTTGAATTAATAGTTAAAGAATTTCAAGTGAAGTCATTTGTTCATTAATTCGATAATCCAAAACTTACCTGGAAGCTTTCTTACCATAGAGTCCATAAGCATTCCTATTACGGTAAGTTTGAGATTGCATTTAACAAATGAATCTACGTAAAGTAGGGATTTAGCAAAAAGCATACTAAAATCGGAAGAGCTCATAAAAGTCAATCTGTAAAAGAGATTGTCGATTTATATATTAAACCGTTTATGAGAATATTATATTCTTTTTTTAAAAATATATGAAATGCCATTGTCATCCATGTCAATCTAGTGTGTCCATGTCAATCTATTATGTTTTATAGAAGAGGAACGTCGAGAAAACAAGAAAAAATAAGAAAATGCTTCCTAATGCGATATCATTCTAAAACACAATTAAATTATTTACATTGTCAGATAGACTGATGTACTAATGCGAGAAATCCTAGTTTCAGCACAATTTTAGACACTACACTACAGGTAATGTGAATTTCAATATCGCCTTTCCTAGGAAGGCTTTTCACAGCAACTATAGTGCTCTCGTTTTACTGCATGTCAATCACTCTAGGAAAATTTATTGAGCATCGTACTTCTGACTGTGCTTTTGCGTTTATAATTGGGGTGGGATAAATGTACTGAACCACATCTCCCTCAACTTTCCAATTAATTTTACAAATCTCTGACTATTCGAATCGAAACAATTAGAGCAACACTTCGTTTCGTGAGTTGTCATTAGCAGAGGTGGGAGACGTTGCAATACATCGTGCCCTATGGCCAACTAATTAGTGATGCTACACCTTAACGATTACTGGAGGCAAGATATACCCGTCTGTAGATTCAAACGCTCCCGAAAGTTGGGTTTTCGCCAGCAAGGCGAATCTCTTCACCAGTCTGTCATCTGCTCCAGGCCTCGTACTCACTCCTGATCCCGGTTTTTCAGTTTTTGGCTTCCATTTCTAAAAGGCCATTAATTACGACATGATATTGGGTTCATTTACTGAGAAAATTGATCTTTCTCGTCCCTTTACTCCTGACTCAACTGACTGTCAGTTGTAAGTGGCTTCGTTGCTGCGTGCAATGGTACGCCCGAGGCTTGACGTGCGTCTGACAGAAATTTTCGGGAAGTGTTCAATTCATTTTTCCTGCACTTTTCTTTGACCGAAACCCAGAAATTCCAAGAATTTTATCGAAAGCTTCTACTTGGTTACTTTGCTTGGAACATAGATAATCAAATACATTTTATAACGTGTTTAAAATGTGGGCCACCTGATTATATTAACTTGTATTTAAATTTAAGAAATTTTAAAAAATTTAATTGATATTCCTCATTTAAATTTAAAATAAAGTGCTTGGTGGTTTAAAATTGTTTAATTTCGATAATGTTAATACTTCAAATATAATTTTAGTTTATGTTTTATTTCATATTTGAGATAAATACTTGTCTATCATTGAATTATATTTGGATACCTGTTTTTAGTTTGCATATTATTATATCATGTTCCGTTTGAAGTGTATTTTAGTTTCTATACCTTTATGTTATATAATGTTTAAATTTTTTTAGCCTTTACCTATGCAAAATGTAATTTTGTTCATAATTATCAAAAACCGTTGACTTTTAGTAAATGAAGATACAAAGTTTATACTTCACTAATGTAAGGAAATGTATAAACATGGTGAAGGTTTATAAATTTAATATAAACTTTAGCTTTAAAATACGGATTCAGCATCAGCTAAATTATATAACAATATAAAAAATTAAAAGTTGAATATTTAACGAGAAACTCTTTTATAAGTGTAAAATTCTATACATTTCGAAATGCATATCCGCAATAATCAAAATCCCATAAATTTCGAAATTAATATCCACACTAGTCAAAATTCTATAAACTTCAAAATGAATATTCACACTAGTCAAAATTCTATAACCTTAAAAACGAATGCTCGTACTTCTGAAAATTCTATAAACTAAGTAATAAATACCATGTGAGTGAAAATTCTACAAACTTTAGAACGAATGCCCATACTGGTAAAAATTCTATAAATTTCGGAATAAATAACCACACTAGAGAAAATGTTATAAACATTGTAAAAAAACTCACTTCCTAGTTCTTTTCAGTTTAGCACACTTTTACGCTACTCTCTAAACTAAGTTCTTAATTTATTTCATCCAAAATTAATGTATTTTTGTTTAAAATACTATTCCATTATCTCTTATATAGTTTCATTATCTCTATCATTGTGGAGTATAATTAAAAATCTCAATAAGACATTAATTGGTGTATATTTTTCCTCTGCCATCAGTTTAGTTAAAGGAGAATTGAAGATGTGACGGTAAATGTCAAGATTTCGAGTTTACAATGTTTTTATTTAGTTTCTTCGAAAGTATAAAGATATGGTGATTCATCATATGATACTGTACCACATTGTATACACGTGTATACTGTACCACATTGTATACACGTGGTTACGTTACATACACGTATGAGATCAAGTGTCCACCATTATAAAGAAAAGAACTCCAAGATACTATTATCTCTCTTTTGTATTTTTTACGCAAATTTTATATTTTCAGAATATGTTCATAATTGACTGCATAAAACGCTACCTGGCGAACGACCGGGATGCTATTTAACAATAAAATAACTTCGTGAGCTGTCATTAGAGCACCTCGTGCTGATCCATTGAACGATGAACGAGAAGCCATCTGGCGACCAATAGGTGTAAACTACATGAAACCGAAATTTTCTTATTAAACTATAATAATATTTCGAAAGACCAGGTACGCTATGGTAGAAGTGGTATTGTGTTTGGCTGTCATCCGAAAAATCCGGGTTCCATGGAAACAAAATTACCTAGGGGTAACCTTTTTTTTCCTACGAATTATCTGTTCGCGGTTTAAGCATTTTCTAGGCGAAACGAGTGTGACTTCTTAAGAAATTGCAGGTTCTGGCACAGCCCGTGCCAGTGGCATAGGTCCAAGCGCCCCATAGGATAACGAAACACATTATTTTCTTTAGGGCCGCATCACGTGGTCTTTTCAAAAGCCACTTGAGCCCCCCTCCCCCCCCCGTGGTTTTGGAATTGGTACGCTACTGGCATGAGCTTAGCTATATTTGCATCGTAAAACGCAAACAAACAAAAGACTGAATTAAAAATGGCCATATTAAACATTAGTGGATCAGAATTTAACGAAAACTTATTTTTAGAATATAGTGAAGAACTTAGCTGTATAAAGAGAATAATACGAAGATAAGAAGAAAGATTCAAAGATGTGGACGATCGTTTCTTGTTCAATCCTTGTTGATTCAAAGTCTTAGAAATGCAAATGCTGCTGTCTTCGAAATAAGAATGAGAGGTGCTGATATCACCATAACAAAACAATTCGGTGTACGAGCAATCTTGCCAATGAATATAACCACACCCAAAACCTCCACAGCAGTTCACTATTCTTTTTTAGAAAAGGCCAAGTTATCATCTGAATGCAGGAGCAGTAACTCATCTAGAACAAGGTGGGAAAAAAAGGCAAATAAATCAGAGTTTCTGTCTTCTAATCTGTCTTACTCAATACTTTTAAGGGTGGATGCCTGTCCGCGGTTGTACAAGCGATAACAAGTCCGATTCCTTTGGGCGGAGGGTCAGCAAAAAGCTTAAGCCTATGTGGGTGTTCCTCGCCATGGGTGCCGAAAACTGTGAAATTCGCCGTTGGATACGCCGTCACTAAACAAAGTGATGCCTAATCCACTTTACGCATTGAAAACGTTGTTATCAAGGCGTTTTTAAACTAAATCTTGGCGTCCATGGAAAATTGACCATAAAGGCAAATCTCCATGCTCAGCAGGATAACAAATGTTTGCTGACATTGCAATTATTGCGGCATTTAACATGTAGACTTCTTGCTCCACCATATACTCCTACCACATTTCAAAGCCTGTTTAAACCTTTGTACGAATGCTCTGCTTATCAATGAGTTCAGATCTAGGCCGAAATTTCTATTAGAATGAAGAGTGTTAAGGTTGCATAGAAGTATCATTAGTATCATACCGTACATTTTTTTAAAAATTTGGTTATGTTCAAACAAGAATTATTTGGTAGTGTTAAACAGGACTTAGCATTACTTAGCGTTTCTTCAGTAATTCTTGACCTTCCTTTTCAAACAGTGCAAAATTCCTTCAGAAGAAAGAATAGGAAGAAAGAAATTGGGGAATAGTTCTTTCCGCTGAATATATTTTGCAGAATTCGGAACATTAAAATTCAGTACCAGAACCTTAATTACTTTTCACTATTTACAAGAAAAAATCCTACTTATAATATAAATTAGTTCTGTCTGTAATCATGAATAATATTGCTTATAATCTAAAAAATATATATCTTTATATAAAAGCCCTTCTTAATTAATGAAAACGTCATGTTTATGATTCTAAAGGTCCTGCTTTTGTGTGTATGTGGGTGTGTATGGTGGTAGCCCTGAAAAATATATTATCTATGACTATAAAAGTTTAGTCTATGTATAATGCAAACACAACCAAGGAAATTTATTTATATACCTGTCATAGTCAGGTATATATATGCGATCACACAGCGTGTGTGCAGGTAGTCGTGTGCTGCCACCAGCTCGGCTCGTAGCTGAGCAATATACGTCTCTTCGTGAGGCGGGTTCTTTATTCCTGTTTTCTAGGTAGAAAACTAGAAGGTCGATGATGAAGAGTGAGGTAGATCAAGAATGAAGAAACAATCTAACACTATTTATTGAAGGTGATTAGTATATACCTTGACATCACAGACAAGGCAACTATAGGCACACCCCCTAAGTTCCAACGTATTAGTCAGGCACGGAAATCACACACACGTGTGTCCTTCCTACTCCTCTGCCTCGTTCGATCTGCCCTCTCTTACCCACTGTACGCAACCAACTCTTTCTCCACTATGATATAATTGGTCAGTCTTAAGACCGTGGTCACACCTGATTGGCCGATGTGACCCTTCTCCCCGTTCCATACATGTTTCCCATAAATATTCTGTAATGTCAATCTGGACCTTGCAGACCAGAGTTATTGCAATTTTATCCGCCCACATCCGGACTGTTTCCTCTCGACCCTTTTCACAAAGAAGACCTACAAGTCTCACTTTCCCATGCTAACGCCATGTGATCATTACAATACTTGATACTAATTATGTGTAGTTTTTCAGTTCATCTGGTTTTGTAACTAAAGAAATTACCCCATTGTGTTTCATGGAATTGAGGTGGGGTTTCTTAGGTGCAAAAGCCAAAATTATCACAAAACTCACGTACAGTACTCATTTTAGAAAACCCAAATAGCCATGCGGCATAAAATTAATTTAATTTTCAAGTTGCTAATTCTCCTCCTCGACACTGATATTGACAGCACATGACATAAGCCATCACAGCTTGTCCTGAATTGGAAATAAACATAACGTGGTCTCTAACTTATGGCAATTAATTGTTTTCCATATTACATTCCATGGTTTTTAAAATTTACGTTATTTGTTTTTGCAGTTAAGATTAACTTCTATTATACAATAATTTAAATTATGTTCAGTTATATATGGTGCGCAAAAATTTTTAAAACTGGGCATTATACGACCAATAATAATGTCATTACCTGAAACGTCGTTACTTGAAAAAATCCTACTCTTCATTACTTTTAAAACTCGCATATTATTTAAAATGATAAGATTTAAATTATCTGAAAGATTGAAAAGTAATGGAAGGGTAATGAAGATTTTTGGCGATAATGAAGTTACGAGTGAAACATTATTATTGATCAGATAATATCCAATTATTATCTGTTTTATGACATAATTCCAGGGGTGGACTGGACGGTCAGCCACCAGGCTCGTGCCCCTCATGACCTATAGGACTCGCGCCTCCGAAAATCCAAGGTATGTGCCCTTTGAGAGGACCCAGTCCACCCCTGTGTATCCCCCAGACAGCTGTTAACTGACAACAGCTGATTCTTTCGTCTAGGATCTTCAAAGATAAAATGCAAAGATTAGCTATTTGTCAATTAATTTGAACTTCCGTCTACGATCACTAAATCTGTAAGCTAAAACTTTTGCTGGTCAAAGAAAAATGAAATTTCGCTTTCTTGTATTCAAGAAGTTCACTTTCTTGGAACAGCTGAAGGTAATAGAATTTCTAGTCACGTATTCTAGTTTCTAAAAGCGAGAAGTAGACATAACATTTACATGTCAATAGCATGTATAAACCAACATAAAGTATGAAATATCGCCCAAGTTCCGCAGCAAATATTAACCACTTTTTATTGTAAATTTCAACAAAATCATGAATATGTATTTTCCTTCTTTTTTTGCGTTGAAAACTTGCGATTACGACGTGTTTAGGTTGGAATATTTTGTATTGTATTCATTTCTAAATTCACTGTTTTACGCAAAGCGCTGAATGCAAATCTTATAATTTATTCAAAAATATGCAGAATTCAGGAAGAATACTTCTAGTAATATTCTGCTTCTGAATGGGAAGACTAAACGTTTGAAACAAAAAGATGGACCTCGAAAATAAGAACCGTAATCCATAAAACTAGTTGCAATTTTGATTCAAATTAAAAATTTAAATAATAATTGTAGCATTTCAGGGATTTAAATTATCAACAAATGAATTTGGTAAATACCTTATAGATATAGATTATACGAGTTCATATCCGTTCAGATTTTTATTTTTAGTATAGTGGTAAATTAGATAAGCGCGTTTGATGAATTTTAAACTTGTACTTAAATCTGGGGGATATATAAAACAAAAGCGTGCGCGAGAAACCAGTTATGAAAAACGCCCTTCCCTCTACTGCAATGAAATAACCCGTCTGTGATGTAAGCTCCCTCGAATTCTAACGGTACTACTATCCAATTTTCCACGAACGAACTATACCGTTCTCTTTATCAAGTTCCGTATCAGTCCTTGTTAACAAACGGATCAATTTTCCAAATTTCTAATGTGGTTCTCAAATATATCCTAAAGGTTTTAATTGTCCGTCTCAAAACAAGGACTCAATTTTCCTGAATAAATTCAGAAACAGAACCTGCCATATGAGCTGATTCGTTGTGATTTGGACACACACATATGGCCTATCACTATAATATTTCAAAAGTATTGTAAAAGTATTATAAATAAAAGTATTGTAAAAGTATTATAAATTTTCTCCAAAATGTCTATATATAAGCTCTTTGTAAAGATTTTGGCACCACTTTAACAGACGTGGTTTTAACTACATACTAAACTAAATTGAACATATTACATAAGCTAATTAACCTAAATAAGAATAATGGGAGTTAGAACGTATAGAAAACTCTTAGAAAAATATTAAGATTTACATTTCATTCAGAGTAAATGAGGCTTTCAAACATAGAAATCAAATAAGTAAAAATAGATAATTTCATATTGTCTACAGATGCCCTTTATGGAGCTAGTAACGATCAGAGAAGCAGTTTTATTGCTATGTCTATTGTCCTCCGACAGTTGATTAGACAATATGAAAGCTTAAGGACAGGGCTCCTTAATCTTCTGATCTATAAAAATATATCTAATTTGGACTCCCGGAGTGGTTATTACTGCATTTAGTGGAAATTTCAGAATCTTATTTCTGCTGGTTGACGCAGCTGTGTCGGAACAGAGATTGCGTTATGCCTCTTCCGTTCTGCTCGTGGTAATTTCGCATCTATATGGCAGCTGGTTCACATCGTGAGGGCGGTCATAAAGAGGTGGCAAAGAGTATTTTAGTTTCCTCGAAATCTCGTAAAATACATTCGCAAAATGAAACTTACAGCGTGACATCCGGAGAACTATTTAACACAAAACAATAAACGAAAGCATTCAATTGCGTCAATTACAATAAACGCTTGTTCACCAGGTGACAGAGTTCAATTTAACGTGTTTATTCTTGGATGGGGAACGGATACTTACGAACTGTGGACATTAGAAAGTATCGTGCTTATGATGTATAAGTATGTGTATATATGTACACGCGTAAATAAATGAATGAATGAACATTTTTGTCTTACATTGAATGAATG
>QLNU02015003.1:114904852-115003858 GCA_006491805.2 Dysdera silvatica | reverse complement strand
CATATTTTATTTAATTATTTTAGTAAAATTTTATTTTATTATTTTACTAACCTGTACTTAATAGTTTTATTGAGTTATTATTTAAAATTTATTAATTTCTACTTTATTATTTTATCACGTTGCCATTTTACTGCTTTACCTCTACTTTACTAGTTAACCATTTTATATATACTTTGCTATTTGACTAGTACTCATTTCACAATTTTACCAATTTTTATTTCATTATATTAATAGAATTCATAATAATGTTTACACCCATTTATTTTATTATTTTAAAATAACTGTTTTCTCTATATTTTATGCACATGCTTTTATTTCACAATAATAAACTAACTTTTGTTCTTCATTATTTAATAATTTTTAACCTTCACTATTTATTCTTTTTTACTCTTTGTTGTTTATAAAATTCGTTCGTCATTATTTATTAATTTTTAATTCGCCGCTTTATTGTAGTTTTATTATTATTTTCTCAAATGTTTGCCTTTTTTTGCAATCTTTTACTTTTTTTACAAATATTTCTTGTTATTTGCGGTCTTAAATAATTCCTTAATATTTCTTTTTATCCCTGTTTAAATTATTCTAAAATTGTAAACAATTTAGTGCCTCGTTCCATATTATAAATGTAGCGCAAACACCTGAAACTTAACAATTAATCCTCTTAAAGTTTAGAACTAATGGAAATTTAACAGATAAAGTGGATAAAATCCGTTAATTGTTTATGCAGGTAATCGGATGGAAAATGGATAATTGAAAATTTTCGCCTTCGAGCGAAAAACCAGAAACTGACTTTGCAAAAGCCGAGATTGAATAAAGCTGTTTTGAAATCGACAGAATGGCGATTAAAACGATAGCTTGAAAAATATTTTTCGGTCCTATCTCCGTTTTCCATATTATTTTTGAAGAGGAAGCCGATTCGAACAAATGGATCTCGAAGAATAAAGGAACGTGGACCACGACCGACAAGTGAAGTCTTCCTTCAAATCTTGAAAGAACTAAATATATATATTGAAAGGAATTCCTCTTTTGAAATTCTTTCTCAAACAGCAACAGAATTCTGTTCCAAAAGGCAAAAGAATTTGATTGAAGAAATGATATTCCCGCTGAATACACGTTCTCAGTCAAATTGTTCACTTGAAATTCCCATACCTCTTCCCTTTGTTGACTGATATCCAGCCTGCCTTTGAAAGACCATATTGTTGACGATTCGATTGGCCAGATCGATTTCGGGCTACAATTTTTTTCGTTTTTGAATCTAATTTTTCCTTTCTCTTTTTTGAAAACAACAACTGGTCAACCAAAAAGCCAAATACTCAGAAGCGGTCCTAGATAATGATAAGTCCCTTCCATGGCGCAGTGAAAACGCTTTTACCCAGCGTGCCGTTGAGCCTGATTAAACTCCAATTGTTGTAAAAAAAACAAAAAAAAACAAAAAAAACAAAAAAAACAGTCTAATTAAGGTTGGTAAGTGACGTAACACTACGCGGTATAGATAAATTTGAGAATAACAACGTTTTAGGTGTATTAGAAAATTTTGGCAAACTTCTTTATAAACCTTAATTCAAAAAATATCGTTAATGATCACAGGACGACTCCGAGTTTTAGTCAGGAGTGGAAAAACTTAATTTATGCCCTCCAAATATTAAATTTATCCTCAACTACTTCTAGTTTCCTTTTGTCACTAACGAATGGAGCTAACATCCCGCAAATGGAACTGTGAACACTTTAGTGCTGACAAGGCAACGTTTCAGTGATGTCTAGTTTTGGATCAATTGAGTTCCTGACGAGGAATGACCAACGCTCGTCCAAAATATATGTCTATTAATGTATCAAAATTTTTTTATACACCTAAAATGTTGTAATTCTTAAATTCGTTCACTAACATATTGCTTACTAAAATTAAGGAGGTTAATATTTTCTCTAGGACTTAGAAGGTTCAGTTTCCCCAGAAAACTGTAGGTCTTGACACAATATGATCTTCGCTGTCATTACGTCATAAAATACAAATAGGTAACGAAAAAAACACCATCTGATGCTACCGTTACAAATCCTACATCAGCTTTTAACAGTGTATTTAAACTTACGTTGTGAGCAAGCATTGTGTAATAAGTAAAAAAGTGGATTTGGAAAAATATTTATTAAAAATAATAAAATCGCTATAATTTAAAAATGTCAAGAAGGCCACGGGAAGCTTTAAAAGGGATCCAAGCGACCAAAAGTGTGAGAGACACTGATTTAAATATTCAAATATTTGGTATTTGATCACAAAAATAGTTATGTACAGTGTATTAAAACGTTTTAAATGCGGTAGCTTGTTGTGATTTATCTCTATTTGTAAATAGGTATTTAATATTGTGGTAAACTCACAGATAAAGTTCAATATTACAATAAAAATGTAATATAAGTATAAAATAAATATTACAATTTGAATCACACATTGTAATCTTATTTCAAAAATGTCTATATACCACAAAAATTGGAGAACAGGAATATTACGTTAGCATAAGGGTGGGGGGGGGGCAGGCATTTGCTTATTTTTTTACAAGGTGCAGGGGGTATAAAATGGTCAGAAATGTGCTTACGTAATACTTGAATGGCCTCTTATATCCGGGTAGCTCCCTACCCACCACCTCTCAAACCTAAGAGAAAAGAGGAAAAGAAAAATAGCATTCGCGAGTTGTATTTCAAAGGGCAAAAATACGTGTGCAACACTCTATTTCTTTACGCACTATCCGCCACTGGGCATACTGAATATTAAGCCCTGGGATGGTGCAGCGGTAAGGCGTTTACCTAGCGTGTGGTTATTCAGAGTTTGACTCTCAACTCTGTCCAAACAAGATAACGCTTATTCCGGGGGTTGGATTCCTAGATATTGAGAGATTTGGATTCCTCGGAAAGTTGTGTGTCCTTGCGCAGCATGGCCCTTGCGCCGTAAAATTCAAACAAACATAGAAAATATTAGGTATATTACTAATAAAAATACAAATTACAATATAACTATTGAGTATAAAAGGCGAAGGAAACACTCGATGTCATTTTGATCAGTCAGGCGCTGGTCTTCATCAGGAGATAAACGTTGTAAACACAAGGCGTATTGCCATTTTCGGAACTGTTATTTTAAGAGTTTCTGCAATCAGTGTTCTGAGGTCCTGCCCCTGATGCGGTTTCTAGTAGTACTGCCCCCTCGGTGTAGGTTCCTACTCGTGGTGAGGGAGCCAGCCAGAGACACTGCTGCTTACTGCAGATCAGTATCTCTGGGTCCTGAACACCTACAACCCAACCCAAGCCAATGTGAGGTCGTACTGAGGGGTGAATGCCACTTGGGTTATAGTGTCGCGAACGACCACCTCAGGGAGGTACATGCGAAGCCCTGTTGTAATTAGCCTTCCGACTGCGATGGAGGTGACGCAGCCGGCGACCGTATACTTCCCTCTAGTTATCAACACTCGTATGATTTCTACAAAAAATAAAAAATGAACGAACGACGGACCTGTTTAAAAACAAATCAAAAAATGAAGATGAAAATGAGCAAAAGAGCAATAAAATCCTCCCGATATTCATTATTATTTCCTCAGACAACACGGACTTCAAGAAAACAATCACCGTTTGCCATAGTAAAAGCAATAAAAGGAATTTGCAGAGAAGTTAAAAACACACAAAAAAAAAAACCAAAAAAAACTACGAACTGATGACCTTTTAATTGAAGTAAACAGCCCTCAATCATCTGCTTCTCTATTAAAATGTCGACAAATGCTTAACATAAAAATAAAATTTCTCCACATTCAGCATTAAATAGCTGCAGAGGTGTAATATCAGAAATAGATTTAAATTATGTAGAAGAAGAAGAAATAGCTTCAGAACTTGCTGAACAAGGTGCAATAGCTGCCAAAAGAATTACAAGCCGAAGAGAAGGCCAAACCATCAAAGCCAAACGTACCATATTAACTTTCAATAAACCTCAGTTACCTAAAACCATTGAAATCGGTTACCTTTCTTGCCAAATACGCCCGTACATCACTAATCCGGCAAGATGTTTTCAGTGCCAGTGTTATGGACATCCCAAAATCGTATGCCGTGGTAAGGCCACATGTTCAAAATGTGGCATTGTTGGTCACGGCAACAAGGAATGCCCATCAACAACCCTTAACTGCATAAATTGCAAAGAGGATCACGCGGCATATTCAAGATCTTGTAAAAAATGGAGGTAAGAAAAAGCAATAACTAAAATCAAAGTTACTAACCGTATTCCATACCCTGAAGCCAGAAAATAATACCAACTAAATCAAACTACGCTCGTAAAGTCATATGCCTCAGCTGTCATCCAATCCACCACCAAAAAAAACAGTAAACGCTTCAACCCAAGCAATAATCCCAAACTCAGACCAACCAACAACTACAGAAAATAAAATAAGCAAACCACCAACAGCTAATACTAATACAAAGAAAAGGGGACAAATTAAAGAAAAATGTTTCAAAAGAATACAAATCAAAAGCGAGGATTTTCTGAAAACAGACCCCAAAAAAATTAAAAAAAATACAAAACGATTGGGAAGATATCTCTCCAGAAGATTGTAAAAATTCTTCATCCGAAATGGAGGATGAAATTATACCCTCCATTTCCACCAAAACTACATTCTCTCTGATCATCCAACAGGCTAATTCGGGGTTAAAATCTAGGGATAGGCACACATTCACCTATCCATAATGGCTCTGTGCTCTATTATTCAATGGAACTGTCGTGATTTCTGATGCAACATAGAGGATATTAAACACCTTATTAACACCTATCAACCTACCTGCCTTGCCGTTCAGGATACTCTGCTTAAAAATAACAGTACAGCTTCAATAAAAAATTATACTGTCATTCAAAAAGATAACATGGACAATAATAGAGCTTGTGGAGGAGTTGCGGTTGTTGTTGTTGTTAATAACCAGCTTCCCTCCACAAGCATTAATCTCAATACACCACTACAAGCAATGGCTATTGCTTGTAGTAGTGTATTAATCTCAATACACCACTACAAGCAATAGCCATTCGCCTCTCAATAGCAGCTGAAATCACAATATGTTCTTTTTACATTCCACCAAATCAAAACATCAGTTTGTACTCCCTCTCAGATTTCGTTATTCAGCTACCAACGCCATTCCTTCTTCTTCTTGGGGATTTCAAATCTCACAGCACTTTATGGAGCTGTGGGAACACCAATCAAAGAAGGCATGCAATAGAAGCCTTTGTGTACAACCAATTACTTACAATAATGAATACTGGAACACCCAAGCATATACATTCTGTAAACCAGAGTTTCTCGGCGATAGATCTTTCAATTTGTTCATCAACTCTTCTTCCGTTATGGACATGGGGAAGCCAAAAAAGATCCGCTTGGCAGTGATCATTTTCCTATCGTCCTGAAATACACTGGGAGGGGTTCCTGTATGCCATCACAGAACCCAAAACGGATAATTGAAAAAGCTAACTAGGAACACTTTTTTATAGTTTATCAAATATCAATAGTTCTACGGTAAACACAGTTAATATTAACGAAGTAGTGCAAAAGGTCACCTATCACATTCTGCAGGCAGCAAAATATTCAATTCCAAAAACCTGCGCATGCTTTCTAAAAATACCAAAACCCTGGCGGAACCACGACTGTAAAATTGTTTATAAAGAACAAAAAAGGCATGGGGTATATTTCGCCGATACCCCACGCAAACAAATCTAATTACATTTAAAAGAGCCAGAGCCAAGGCGAGATTCATCCGACAAAAATCAAAGAAGGAATCTTGGAAAAGGTATATTTCTGGCATAACAACTGTCACAAATTCAAAGGTAATTTGTGATAAAATTAAAACAAAATAAATGGAAATACACTTCACATGCACTCTCTATCTTAGAGTAATGGTATAAAAATTAGTCATGTCCAAGGAATAGCCAATACACTGGCTGCTGCTTTTTCTAACGTCTTAAGCAGTGCCAATTACATTCCCTCGTTCCAAATCATTAAAAGACATCAAGACAAACAAATTTTTCATTTCTGGGAAAACATAACATCTCCCTAAATTATCACATTTACCTTTTTTTGAATTAAAATGCGCATTACATTAGTCCAAAAATACTGCCCCTGGACCTGATCAAATACATTATGCGATGATCAAGAACCTGTCTGCAAATTCCTCGAAAATATTCTGATTCTATTCAATAGGATTTGGACAGAGCAGTTATTCCCAGAGGCATGGCTCAAAGCTATTATTATACCTTTTCCTAAACCGGGCAAAGATCCAAAGAATCCCTCAAATTACCAACCTATTGCATTAAAAGGAAACATCTTGGTTTCTATATTTTTTGACATAGAAAAGGCATACGATCGGACTTGGAAATATGGCATCCTCAAAGACATCCATCGATGTTGCCTTAGGGGTAATATGCCAATAAAAATTCATAAAAAACTTCCTGGACAACAGAACTTTCCAAGTATCAGAGCCTCTCTTTCTCATACTGTCCCGCAAGAACAAGGTGTTCCACAGGGCTTCGTTCTAACTCCTATACTTTTCAGCTCAAGGCTCAGTGTCGTGGTTAAGGACCTCCCCACCACTGTGAAAGCTTCTCTATATGTTGACGACCTGCAAATTTCTTGTAGGGGAGGCAATATGAACCTGGTTGAGAGGCAGCTTCAGTTGGCGCTAAACAAAAGAACGGAATGGACAGCAAATGACGGATTTAATTGCTCATCACAAAAAAAAAGTTTGCGTACATTTCTGTTTCAAACGTGGTTTACATTTAGATCCAGAACTCCGAATGGGAAATGATGTTATCCGAGTGGTTCAGGAGAAAAAATTCCTTGGAATAATTTTTGACCCGTCTCTAACATTTCGTTCTCATATCAGACATCTGCTAGACAAATGTTTTAAATCCCTCAACATCCTCAAAGTTCTATCTCACACATCCTAGGGGTACAGCCGACGTTCACTGCTGAGACTCTATAAAGCATTAATCCATTCTAAATTAGATCCTGGCAGTCCGGTCTACGGCTCAACATGTCAGTCTTTACTTAAACAACTTAACCCCCATACATCATGAGGGTCTACGATTGTGCACTGGGGCCTTTCAGACTTCCTCAGTCACTAGTTTATAAGCTAAAGCCGTAGAACATCCGTTAAGTTTACGTCGCCATCGTTTGTCTCTCAATTATTATTTTAATATTCTATTACACAAAGACCATACTGTATCGTCATCACTTCATCAACCTCATTTCATATCATTTTTTAATGCTTGTCCTTCAAGTATCCCAACCTTTGGCATGAGAATGGAAAATGCTGCAAACTAATTGAGCATTACAAAAACCATGATTGCGGAATCTATGCCAAACATCATTCCTCCATGGTTTGATATTGGCACAGACATCTGTTTGAATCTATCCAAAAGACAATACCCCAGACATTGCCTATCGGCAGGCATTCGCTGATCTGTCTAGTATATACGAAGGCTATTCCTTCATTTTCACAGATGGATCAAAAGCGAATGACTATGTCAGTGTGGCATTTGTCTGTGGAAATTTCATACAGAGTCAACGGTTGCCAATATTCTGCTCAATATTCGCAGCAGAAATCCATGCCATAGGGTTAGCCCTACGGTACATCTTGAATAATGCCGTATCTCCAACTGTTATCTGTACAGATTCACTCAGCGTTCTGCAAAGCCTGACTTCATTCAACGTCTCGCATCACACTGGAATCCACAGAGTTTACAAACATCTCGTGGATATAAAAAACGCACAGTATATTGCGAAATTCTGTTGGTTCCAGGTCATGTCGGAATTTCCAGCAATCAACAGCCTGACATTGCTGCGAGTGTAGCAACTCCAGAGGCTGAGTGTACGACTATTTTATTTCAAGATCTTAAAACTTTTGTCTCCTCCCATCTGTATAAAAAATGGCTGTTGGTTTGGAACAAGAAAGTTTTTAATAAGCTTCACCACATTAAACTTCTTATTGAGGTGTGGAAATCTAGCTATAGAAGTGACCGTCGTAAAGAGGTCACTCTGGCTAGACTTCGCATCGGGCATATACGCTTCTTCCATCAACATCTCTTAAAGGGAGAAGATGCCCCGATGTGTGCCACATGTGGTGAAGCATTAAATGTTTCACATATTTTATGTATTTGTCCCAATTTTAATTAGCATAGTACATGAAGTTTTAAACAAAAGAATTTTACTTTTCGCGACATTTTAGGCGATTCTTTTAACCACGAAGTCATTTTTAACTTTTTATCTACCATTGGCTTCTTCCACCTCATCTGATTTTTTATATCACTTCGTTTGTTAAATCTAATACATCACATCCAATATGTTTTTACAATTTTCGTTTTAATTTATTATTTTATATCATATGTATGATCTCACCTTGATTGGCGCAGAATGACCATTGCTGTCCTTGCGCCATAAAACTACAACCAACCAGCCAACCAACCAACCAACCAGTAGTAGTGAAGTCCAAGTGAGTCCGAAAAACGGCGTGGATTTATGACCGTTTACAATAGCTGAACAATATTGTTTACAACGTTTTAGCTCCTGATGAAGGCAAGCATATGCTTATATGATTGGTCGAAATGCCACCGAATGTTTTCTTCGTCTTTCACAGGAAATAAATACTTTGAAATTTGTATTTTTATTAGTAATTTCGATTTGGCGTAGTAAGACAATAATCTTGCTTCCATACTGTTTCGTAAACTGTTGTTTTTTACCGAAATATTTATTCTTCCAGTCAGTCTATAAATTGACAATACCATGGTAAGTTTCAAGGAAAAGTTGGCTGCATTTAAGAAGGGTAGTGTAAGTAAGGTTGGAGGTATCTATAAGACAGGTAATGCGTTTCTGTGCACCTGTAGGCGACGGAAAATACTAAGCTAGGAGCAAATTGAAATTTGTCTCTATCCCTTCGGCATTTGGATGTAATTGTCCAAAACTGACAATAAAACAGGCACAAGTTATTCAAGGCAAATAAAAAGTAGATTAAGATGCGCATTTAATTTAATGCCTGAAGAACTTTCTAATAGTTTTTACTCATTCTCCTTGCTATCTGCAGCGGAAAACACAATAATGTGATTGTCATTCAAGACGAAATTAATCCTTATGAGATTTTTTCCAATTAAAAACAAGTGTATTGGATTTCTCCTACTCTATCATTTTCTCGCTCTGTGTTTTTATTTCATTTCGAAGTGTAATTGGAAGATGCCTTTGAGCAGAACATGCTATATAGATTAAATCCTTTAAAGTTGACGTCTGACAATTAGAGACTTTTATACCAAATTAACATTTTTATTAATCTAAGACAATTATTTGAAAGTTAATTACATCATAATAAAGGTATTGGCATGCCGTTCATTCACGCCACATTTTTGTGAATATATATTAACATTTCCTTTGTTGTGACATGCTAATATACTGACCGACAGAGCCTGGCCATGTATGTCTTATAATCATATGTAGGTAATTATATGAGAAATTTTAGGTAAAAATTATCAATAGTTCAAAAATTGGTATATCTTAATTTTTGATGCATTTTAATTAGTATTATATCTGCATTTTAATTAGTATATCTTAATTCAAATGCAGGAATCAATGATATTGTATAAATATATATCATCATCATATTCAACCATTATCTATCCACTGCTGGATGAAGGTCTCTCCAAATGCTTTCCACACAAGTCTATCCTGAGCAATTCGCTTCCACATACAAATTGATATATATATATATTCAAAACAATCGATATCGATTATTTTGAATATATATCGATAAAAGTAATTAAAAAGTTCACAAACACAAAATAGAGGTGGAAAAAATGTCATTAGAAAATGTGGAGATTAAAAATAATGGACATAATAATATATTTAATAGTTAAAACTACTTACACCCACCTCATATGTCATAATTTTTTGATAACAACAGCCCGCTAACAGGATAATTTACGTTGTGATTAAGAAAGAGGGTTTAATTTATCGGATCCATATTTTCTGTCTTTTAAAACGTATTAAGACACAGATATATAATTTATTCCATTTGATTATATTGCATCTAGTTACGTGTTAACACTTTTCACTCAGATAAGGAGCGGATAGGAGAGAAATAAAAAGAATGTAAGTGAAAACTTTAAGCTAAAAAAATTTAATTTTTGTTTTGCAAAGCTTTCTTCAGTGTTTTAAAGGTTTTCATTTTCTTGTTATATCAGCAGGCATTTCTCCTTTTTTTTTCGTAAACTTAGTTTGCTTTTACTCACTGCAAAATGGCTCAAATAATGATTGATGCAAAAAGTAAGTGCTTTTGGCAAGCTTTAGTATATCTCCAGAAAAGCCTCTCTGCGAAGAAAGTAAATATTTTTCGCTTAGTTTGTAAAAACTAAGAAAAATTTCTGTCAGATCCTCCATCCCTTCAATTCCTAGCCTAGAAATATTTATATAAATATGCGCAACATTTATTATGTACATATTTATTATGTACAATATTTATTAAATGAGTGATGACCGAATATATTTTAACACATGGCTTAATATATTCAAGGATCTAAGTGATTTATGTATATGTTACCGGCAAAGTATGAACTGCAGGCATTGAATAGAATACCTGGACTTTTTTATACAAAGTATGAAATGGCTATATTATTTTAATATTTTAAATATTTTGTTTACACCTTCTATAGAATGCTTAGACTTTTTAGGCAAAGTATGGAACTAAGTCAACTAGTGATAAACTACGCGAAACTATATACTTAATATAAAAAAATTATTATTAATAAAAAATTATTGTTAATAAAAAAAAAAAAGATTCAATAGCACGCAGGCTATTTTCTTCAGAATGAATGAGTTTAATTTGTTGACTAACAATGTCAAACATTAACATTATGCAGCAAGTAAATCAGTTGAAAATGAAAATTATATGTAAAATTAAAATAAAAAATAAAGAATTAGAGACTTCTCTGATCGAAGAATAAGAAAAAAAATAAAATAAGTAAATCTACTGAAAATTCCAATGTAATAACGTAACAATAAGAAAAAGGTAGTTGAATTAAAAAGGGAGAGCACGGGAGAAGAAAAGGGGTTAAATATTGAAATAAAAGCGAAATTAATGGACAGTTGCTTTTATTTTAAATTTCGCTTTTATTTCAATTTTAACCCCTTTTCCTTTAACTAGCTTTTTCTTATTGTTATGCTAATACATTGGCGTTTTCCATGGACAGATTTACTCTGTTATTTTCTTACTTTGTAAGCAGAGAATTCTCCAATTCATTAATCTTAGCTCAAGGGAAGGGAAGAGGCAATAGCACCATGCCCCTTGGATCCGCCAGTGCTTCTTATTATTACTATTATTATTACCTATTTTTACTATTGCCCATTATTATTACTATTAATTATTATTATTGCTATTATTTATTATTATTAATTGCTATTATTTATTATTATTAATTGCTATTATTTATTATTATTAATCACTATTATAATTATTAATAACTATGATTTATTTACTATTAATTTATAGTTATTCTATCGAATGCCCGGACTTTTTAGATGAAATATGAACTGTCCATTTTATTTTAATATTAATCATTAATAATCAATACAAAAATAAGAAATAGTAATAATAAGTAATAATAAAAAATACTAACGGATCCAAAAGGGTGGCCATTATGTTATCACCATCCTTGAGCCAGGATTATATCATGGAAAATGAAAAATACCGGACACTTGGCTAAAAATAGGAATCGGAAACAAATCACTCCCCACTGAAAGATTTCGGGATCCGCTCTTAATAATAAGTAATAATAATAATTAACAGCAATAATAGGTAATAATAAGTACTATTTATTATAGGTAATAGTAAATAAGTAGTAATTTTACATTAATAAGCTTCGGAATTCACATGCCTTGTCACGTGACGTTTGAGGCAAGCGTCAGAAATCACGTGCTTTACCACTTTATACTAGAAACATAATTAATCCTAAGACATTAAAATAAAATAGACATTTCATACTTCGCTTAAAAACATCTAGGCATTCTATGCAATGCCTAGGCAAAGAACATAAGATATTAAAATAAAATAAGCATTTCATACTTTGCCTAAAGTAGTCCAAGAATCCTATAGAATACTTAGGTAGTATATACAATGCCTAAATTTCATACTTTTTCTGTATCGTATATAAAAATAAGTAGTGCAACATATAATCAATGAATGAATGAATGAATGTACAAACAAACAAACAAACAAGCAAGCCTGCAGGTAAGCAAAAATATGTAAATAAAATTGCTGAGTATCTGTTGGGAAAATGAGTATCAAATTGTTAAAATAATAATTCGCGAACTAGCTCACAATCTCATTTGAATATATTCTCTAATATAATATATTCAAGCACGTTCTGTAAGTCTGATTCAAGCCCTCCGTAAAATGCAAATAATGTAGCTCTCAAATACTTCGAAACAGCGTGTAGAAAATTTCTAATATAATGCAATTTTACAACATTTCAAACAAGTCAAGAAAGGGTGGCAAACAAAACTTCCATCTTAGAAAATTCGTTGCGACAAAACAATTCCCAAGAGAAAACAACTTCTTGCGGAAGTTTACTGTCTTCATATTTGCTGTGAATCCCTCTCTCTGTTTGAGAGCGTTTGATGTAACAGTTTCACTCATCTCTTATTGGGGCGGGTTATTGAAAGTGAGAACTTCAAGCAAGTTTCCAGAGAGCTCTCGCTTTGAAAGTATTTGAATGAAGATGGTTCCTGATGCCATTTATCATACACATCGAACATATGTATATTAAGAAGATTGGCACGTTCTAAAACTGATGATCTAGAATCTACTCATCCACGAAAGATCGCTTTCGCTTTTAATCCTGGACAATATGATTGTCAATATGTACTATTGCCATAGAAAAGTGTATCATAAGAAGAGAGGGAGAGAGAGGCAATTCGATACTCTGATTACTGAAGCTTCGAAGAATTATTTCTGTTATGGAAATGGAAGACAATTTCGATGCTTCAGAAGTTCGGAATAGGGCGCTTATTCAAGGGAGTGGCGATGCCCAGCCCCCCCCGCCCCCTCTTGAGCCGGGTTAATATCATGAAATATGAAATGAGAAGCACCTGATACTTGGCTAAAGAGAGGAATCGGAAACAAATCGCCCCCAACTTGAATGATTTCAAGATTCACCCTTGCGTCCAGTGATGTGAAATGAAAGTATACACATATAAAAGGGGCTAAACGTTTAAGAGGACAAATTTTAAGAAACAGCCTCGATAAAACCGTCTTTTGCTTTCAGAACAGGACAGCAAGTTCTATTCCCGACATGCGAACTCATTTTTTCTTTTCCAGATTCTAATTTTCCGCCAAATAAATACGGTCTGGTTCCGTGAAATGAAGCGGTACACTTGTAGAAAAGGAAAAAAACGTTCAAAAGCAGTCATTTTCAGAAGCATAGTTGGTAAAGTAATATTTTGCTTTCAACGCAGGGTAGCAAGTACGATTCCAGACATTGGGACGAGTTTTTTTCTCAGATTTAGTGTTTTCGCCAACTAAATGCATTCCCGTTCTGCGAAATAAAAAGATACACGTATAAGAAAAGACCAAAGTTCAAGAACAGTCATTTTCAGAAGCAGCGTCGTTTACACCGTCTTTTGTTTTTTACAAAAGGCAACAGGTACGATTCACGACATGGGAAGACATTTTTTTTCAAAGTTTACATTTCTGCATAATAAATGCAGTCCGTACTTGTAAAACTTTGTGAGCAAACACTTTGGAAGAAGCATCCATAAAAAATCTTTTCCTTCCAGCACAGGGTAGCAAGTACAATCCACGACCTTGGAACGCGTTTTTCTTTTTCAAATTTTAACGTCCCGCCTAATATATGCAATCTAGTTCTGTGGGATGAAGCGACACATACACACATGTATAAAAGGATAGGAACATTCAAAAGCAGGAATTTTCAGAAGCAACGTCAAAAAAGTAACGCTTTACTTTCAACACAGCTTACAAAGGGCTATACACGGCATGAGAACATTTTATTTTTTCTCAAATTTTAATTTGCAGCCTAATATATGAAATCTGATCCTGTTAAATAAAGGGGAAACAAAAAGAAATTGAAAACACATTCAAAATAAGGAAGTTTAAGAAACAACATCAATAGAAGTAGCTTGTTCTTGTATCATAGGGTGGCAAGTATGATCTTAAACGGTTGTAAGGCAATTTTTCTTATTTTAATTTTCCGCCTAATTAATGCAATCTGGTTCTTTGAAATGATGCGAAACGCATATAGAAAGGGAAAAAATGTCCGAGAGCAAGCAGTTAGAGAAACAGCGGCAGGAAAACCGCCATAGTAAAACGGTCTTTAGCTTTCAACACAGGGTAGCAAGTACAGATCCCGTCATGGGAATGCATTTTTCTTTCTTTCTTTTTTATTTTAATTTTCGACCTAATAAATGCTGTTAGAACACACATATAGAAAGAGAAAAAAAAAACATTTAAGAAGACCCATTTCCAGAAACAGCGTCATTCAAACGGTTTTTGCTTTCAACATATGGCACTAAGTACGATACCTGACATAGGGAGCTTTTTTCCTTTCAAATTTTAATATCCCGCCTGATAAATGCTGTCTGGTTTGTTGAAACGATGCAAAACGCCTATTGAAAGGGGAGAAATATTCAATAGCAAGAACTTGGAGTAACAACGTCGTGGAAACCACCATTTGCTTTCATCATAGTGTAATAAGTACGACACCGGACAAGAGAACACATTTTTTTTTTTCAAATTTTAATTTTTAGCCTAACGAATGCAGCCTGTTTCTCTGAAACGGATTGATATTTATAGAAAGGGAAAACGAGGTTCATGAGTAAATATTTTCACAAACATCGATGATAAAACGGACGTTTGCTTTCAATACTGGGCAGAAAGTACGAATCCTGGCTTGCGGAAGCAATTTTTTGTCACATTTTTATTCACTCTAGCGGACACTCCGTTCAGATAAAAATTCTCCAGCAAAACTCTTTCATAGTAATATCCCCCACTTTTGCGGTCCCCCCAATTTTACGGACAATTTTCATGGGCCCGATGAATGCCCGCTAATGTGGGCTTATACAGTGTGTAATCATTAGTTTTGATAAAGTTATATTATATATATATAATCGTATAATATTCTATATTCCTATATAAGGTTTTATTTAAAATATAATATAAATCAAAGTAAATTGGCGAAAATATACAGATAAAAGGAACTGACACCAATTTATGTACCGAAGCTTACGTGTCGCTCTCTCGTGCTCTTCCAGATCCTTGGACAGTCATTCAGATAAAATCCTCCAACTCCCACAGGAAGGGGAAAACCACCTGTCACATGGAAAAGAACATAGGGACAGGAAAGTGACAGGATTCTGACAGGTCCCGCAGATTCTCTGTGGCTAAAGTTGTCAGAACCTTCCCGTGAGCTGCCGGACACTGGACATTTAGTATTCTCTATCACGTTTCTCCCATCTCCGGATTTGCGTCAAGCGTTCATGACGACCTTGCATTGCATTCGCTTTGTTTTATTGCGAAACCGACGACCATTTGCTATCTATTTTTTTAGTCTTTAATTTGTTGTAAATTGCACTTTAAGAATGCTGCTAGAAAGTGTACATCTGTATTTAAAAAAAAACATTCTTTGTATCAAATTTACTGTACGGTGTTTTCTCTTATTAAAGCCGTTTAAGAGACGGGGAAAAGAACAACTGTTAAGTGGAAATGGATGCTGATTTATGTATATTAATTTCATGAAATATTTGCCGGGGCCCAGGGCCGGATTAAGACTCCGTTAGGCCCTGGACAAGGGGTCGGCAATCTTTTTTGGCTGCGGGTAAAAATCAAGCAAAATGTGTGCATTAATAAGACGTTTCGGGCCAGTGGTATTTCCATTTTAAAACTCAGTCTTTTTTGGTAAATAATCAGATAAATTTTATTGAGGAAATAATTACAATATGCTTTAAACTTTAAACATAAAAATTAAAATTATAATTCTAATTATTATGAAAACGAACATAATTGAATGAACCTTATTTTTCTCTTCGATATCTATGGCTTCCCTGATGCTGAACTTGTGATGCCAATATTTTCAAGTCTGGCTTATAGTTAGTCATCCTAAGACGAATATAAGCATCTGAATTTTCGGTAGTTAAGCTGCATCTGTTCTTACTTAAAATAAATTTCATGTGTGGAAGTATTTTCTCATATTTATAAGCTGAACGGAATGCGGACAAAATGGCAATGCCAAATTTTTTTCAGAGATGAAAACTTCGTAGAAAGTGATGCTCAACACGTTGGTATCATGAAAAGATCACATTCTTCTTATTTTTCCAAATATTTCCGCAATGTCTTGAATTTATCGTTCTATAATGCTGAACTTTTAAAATCAATCACTTCTAAACTAAAACTGTCAACTTTCAGATATTGAAAATACTGCAAATCTAAAACATTTTCTTCTAATTCATCGGGCTTTATTATAAAAGTAAACATTATGTTTTATAATTTATTTTTATGTATTATACTTTATTTTCCTGTCCTCATTCGTCTAGCGGTCCAAGACACTCCGGGCTAAACGGAGGGACCCTGGTTCGAATCCAGGATGGGGAAAGCGTCTCTTTTTCTCCAAAATTACACAAGCTCTAGTTTGAGCTGTAATTAATACGTGGGTGGCAAAAATTATTGTATAATACTTTATTTTCGGAACTCAAATGGGTCTTTATTTTCAGAAGTCAAGTGGGTCACTTGAAATTATGAAATGGGTCACTCGGCGACCCGCGGGTCATAGGTTGCAAAGGCCTGCCCTAGACAATTGTCTTTTCCAGGCTTCTTGTAGTAAAAAGTAAGCCTTGTAGTAAAAACTACAGTACAACCTGTATATAACGAAGACCTTGGGACCAACGAAAATGTTCGTTATACGCGATCGATGGCTACACATGTACTGGAATTTAAATTTTAAACTTTGAAAATAAAATCGGTCATAATATTGTCAAAAATATTGGAATATTGGCGGAATTCGAGCCGGTTTCTGGATTTAAAGCAAGTTTCATCAAAGAAATATTTTTTTCTATCTCATTCGTGCATGCAAGTCTTTGTCTAGCAAATATAATAGCCTTTTTTATAAATTATAAAAGCACATTGCATGATATATAACTTGCCATATGACTGTTATTCTTTATGGCTAAAAAGTATATTATGTCCGACGTTCGTAACTATCTTTATCTATTTCTATGTATAAAGAGAAAGGAAGACTCTTAAATCTTTCTGTATCTCGATTTGAAACGATACACGACGATAAAGAATTTCATTTATTTTCGACTCGAGATACATTGTTTGAACGGTTATTTGGATTCTGCAGATAACATCCGGAAGTTACAACAAAAAAAGAGAGATATGTTACAGATATTGACTGCACTCTAATTTCAGAAGTTACTTGTATCTTTCAGATAAAAATAAGGCTACAGCGACTGAAGTGTTCGGAGATTTGCCAAATAACAAGGGCGTTTAGAGACATTCCTTCGACATTATTTTATTCCTTTTCTTAAATATTAACTCTTTCAAGCAGACAAAAGTGTACGAGAAAAAGCAAATAGCGATGAGAACGGCTGCAGCGGCTGAGTTTTGTTGTCGGTAACTTCGAAAAACTCTCGGCGAATTTTTTTTTTTAAATTTTTTTAGAGATAACTTTCAGAGATCTGGTTTCGCAGTACTCTTTTGTATTTTGTCCTCTTTTGTTTTGAATATTGAATATTCCATTAAACTTCTTGTGTGTACAGAATAGTAATAATACTTTTGATGGAAATTGGGCTCTTTTTGTGCCCCTTTTATTATGAACATATTGCACCCTTGCAACGAAAGTGTTACAACTCAAAAAATCCCAATCTTCAAAAAACGCAAAAGACTGTTTCTGGCTGCATTAAGAGATACTGTATTCATCTAAAGACATGTGCCAATTAACGGAAATCCGAGTAACTTATATCCTAACGTTTTGCACAGCAGGATGCAGCACTGTTTTCTACATCTAGTTGTAACATTAACTCATTTTCACCGAATTTTGAGTTGTAACACTTCCATCGCAAGTGTGCGGTTATGTTCAGCTCCGTTTCGTTTGATGCAGAATTACCTTATTGTCTCTGCGCCATAAAAATTCAACTGGTTAACCTTCTTTTTCATATATGACGTGTTAGAAATATTATATAATGATATAGATAGAAATTTACAAGAGGAGAATTTTGTGTATATTTATTTCGGATATATGGGGAGGGGGTTCAAGGATAAGCGAGCTAAATTAACCTTGTGTAATTTTATGCAAACTATATACTTGATCATACTTCGCATTATTCTTTGCAATAATTAGCTAGATTCACGCTTTATATTATTCTTTGCAATAATTAGCCAGATTCCCGCTTTATATTATGCTTTGCACTAATTAGCCAGATTCACGCTTTATATTATGCTTTGCAATAATTAGCCAGATTCCCGCTTTATATTATGCTTTGCACTAATTAGCCAGATTCACGCTTTATATTATGCTTTGCAATAATTAGCCAGATTCCCGCTTTATATTATGCTTTGCACTAATTAGCGCGAGTTAATATTTCATATTTTTATCTTTGAAATAATAGCCAGATCCACGATTTAAATTTTTCTCTGCAAATTAAGCCAAGCTTATGCTTTATATTATTCTTTGCGATAATTTTGTTTCTTCTATTTTTCTTTTTTTTTCTGCTCTTTTCACTACAGTGCTATTTGCATATATAGACAAGATTTAGGGCTAGATGCTTAAATGAAATTAGAACATATTCATATTGTTTAATATATTTTCATATTAATTTTACACCTTAAAACTGTACTATCAATATAATCAGTATTATATTAATTTGTTATATGTTCCCACTTTATTAAAAATGGAAGATCGTTTGATTTTATTGCTATGACATTTGTCAGAATTAAATATATTAAAAATAATGCACCATGTTCATACATCACATTATTTTTTGCAATAATAAGACAAATCCATATTTCACATCACCCTTTGCAATAAGGAGCCAAATTCACATTTGATATTTTATTCTTTGCAATAATTTATTAAGTTCATTCTTCATAATAATTATCTTCGCAAAAATGCGTTAAGTCCGTTACTTTGACACAAGTTTTATCTTTGGAAGCACAATATTTCAAAAACCAGCAATTCTTGATTACTTCATAAAGAGAGTGGCTGACTTCTGAAACATTTTAATTTTAAACCTCAAAATTTTGTCCAATTGGCAGTTTTTCAGAAGACTGAATAAAACTTTACTTTCAGTTCTGAATTAAAATGAAATATTGAAGCCGAATCAAACATATGAAACTGCATAAAATAGATTCATAACGACATTTATTATACTATCGAAGTATCGTAATTTCATTAACATCAGTGTATTATAATATGAATAATATCACAATATCAAAATAAACATATTATCAAGTATATCATAAATATCTAGAAATAAAAATAGTATTAAATATATCATAATATTGACAAATTTAAATTGTATAAAATATATCATAACATCAACAAACGCAAAATTATAAAATATATTTATTGTATCAATAAGTATAAAATATATCCAATATTAGTTATATTAAATATATCGCAATTAAATATGTGATATAAAGTCTTTCTCAAACATGTTCAATGTACCACCCCTTTTATCCCATGTCTATATACTATAATTCTATATACAAGTCTGTATACAATTTCTATATACAATGCCCCCTTTTACACCATGAAGTTCTCTATAGCGCTCCCTGAGATCCATAAACGCATACATCTACTACCATCCATGTTACTTTTTCAAGAAAAAGCTATTTAAATAGCAGTTAACTTAATAACAAAATTAAATTTTAAAAAAGCAACAATTTGTTACGCGAAACTTCAATTCACTAACACGGCCGGTTTTTTTTTTTCGATTTACTCATAATTATTTTTATTGATAATGCAATGAATTGGACTAATGTATTAATGGTAATTTTCTAACGTCTAATATTAACTGTTAACAGGAATCGATTTTCTTGGTTGGCTGAGTTACATTTAAACAAAATTCGTATTCAGCAAAAAACAAATTAAATTCGTATTCAGTAAAATAACGACGTTTGAAACACAATCACTACTTCCTTCACCATTGTCCATTGTAACGACTATCTATTAAAAAAAATTCTCCCTGAAGCCTTGACATGATTACATGATTTCCTAAACTTCGGTTCCAGCTTATCTTATTTTGAAGTGCTATAATTTTTCCTCGCAATGCCAATTTCCTCAGCACCAAAACTAATTCGATTTATTACACCTTCTCACAGGCGTACGCTGAAAGTTCCTAAGGGGGGATTATGGTCTCAGTGGGGGAATACAAAGCTACAACCATCAGTGTAGCTTTATGGTCTCAGTGGGGGAATACAAAGCTACAACCATCAGTGTAGAATTTTCAAAAATATTGGGGGGGGGGCTGGGGCCCCACAGGCCCATATAACTACCTACGCCTATGTCTACAACTCACATATTCCTATGTTAAATATACAAAATTTCATTGCAATGGGGGTTACAACCCCATTTGACACTCGCTTGCGTACGCCAGGGCACATATTTAAATGTCTAACGAAATCAAGTGAAGAAATAATTCCTAAAATATCCTTTTGTAGCATCCCCTCCCCCCTTTGGCTGATTGATTGTCCCCCCCTTATACTTATTGTTCCCATTCGTACCTCTCCCCAGAGTAACTCCATTGCCCTTAGAAGGCGTTGCCGTCCATTTGGGAATCACCAATAAAAGAAAATAAGGAAAAATAATATTCGTTTTTATTCAAATAAAATAAATAAAACTCGAATGAAGTGATCATAGGTGTCCGTGTGGATTTTCCAAAGCGGGCAGAGCGGATTGCTTCAAACACAGCATTTTATTTTTTTCATATAAATAAACATAAATATATAAATAAGTGGAGGAGGAGGAGGATGGTGATATATAGGCTCCTATGGAGATAGTGACAATACCAATTTTCACAAAAGCATAGTCCTGAAATATCCACGAATAATGTCATATTTTAGTTCAATACTGTATAAAACTGCAAGCCCCGAATGTAAGAATGTGGCGCCATTTAATAAGAAAACGTTCCAACTAAGATGGCTTCCCGCCGTGTTTATATTTGAGGAAGGGGAGAGTTACCGGGATGTTTTCTTTCAAACAGCTGGAGGCTTCTATTTCGACGACCCCCTGGCTGTGGGACAAACAGGTGTTCATTCAGAAGGCTGCAGAACATCTGACTCCACTTTGGTACATATTGTCACGGTAGCCACTTCTGCCAGACAGACTCCATTCAAGGAGGTCAGATGGAGGCGGTCAGTATATTTTCTCTGTAAGTAGTAGGACACCATGGTGCTCTGCTATTGTACACAAAAGCAAAATCGGGTGCAACTCTGCATGGGGTTATGTGGCCGCCTGTGTGGAACTTTTATTCCATTTTCTATGGACATCTTATCAACCTATAGATCTCGTTAGGAACGTGTAGGATTAAAAAAATAAAAAAAGATCTGCCGTCACTTCGTCCAAAATAGTTTATGTTATAGACTTTACGAGCTGTATTTTTTTTTTAAAAAAAGATGTTGCAATTAAGAATATTAGCATACTTATTGAAAATTATTTTATTACAAGGTATTATTTCAAAAACTCCGAATTTTCCTTTAGTAGTTGTAAATTATTTAATTGTGAATCTATTATTGAAGAACGGTTTCGCTAATGAAAAGTTAAATTGAATGATGAAAAAATTAATATAAATCAAATATAATAATACTTTTGGATAGTACTTATGAGAATGTACTATAAATTATATTAAAAAAAATAATTAAGAAATTCTCAAAATTTGTAGATTGCTTTAATATAAACGATAATGTTTGTGGTAATAAATATACGTTTGATAGGAAATCAATATGTGCACATAAATAGATTAAAGAAGGAAGGGAAGGTATAGTTCCTTCAGGAAAGGTTTAGAAACAGCGGGAGCTGACGTCACAAACGGCCTAGCCGATTACAGCAGAGGGGAGGACGTCATTTCAGAACCGGTTTTTATCGAACGTTTGTCTGCGCTGTATTATTTAAATGGATCCCCCATGGAAATCAATCAATTTCTCTCTCTCTCTCTCTCCATCTCGCTGTAGAACATTCTTTCTGAAAGTAAATTATTGAAATTAAAAATCTATTCCAAACATGTTTTCCCGCAAATCTTGTATATGGCATGCTTTTTTACGGAAGTTTGAGTCTACCCACTGGTGTACGCAGGGTGTGTTGATGGGGGTTCTAACCTCCCATTTCAATGAAATTTTATATATGTAACATAGTAATATATGAGCTTTAGCTCCATAAACCCCATTGAGCCTATGACTCTACATTATGAACTTTCTACGTAGGCATGTGCATCTAACTATTCCACAGTAAAGATACAGAAATTTGTAAATTTTAGTAAACCTCTACAAGTTCTCAATGCAGCATTTTTTTTAAGAAATTTATACATTAATATTAAGTATATTAATTAAATGCATCAAAACATTAATGAATTTTAACCCCACTCTAGCTTCCTGTGCCCCCTGCGAGTTTCGAAGCCCCCCTTTTAAAAAATCTAGCTACGGCTTTATGCTAGCGCTCATCTCCAATGGAGTGTGCTGAGAATGAAGGTTTTGTTAGCTCTGTACCATATTCCAGAGACGCCATATTCAGGACAGACAACGTTATTTCACGAATCTAAATTTAACACTATAATTTTTTTCCAATAAGGCATAAATAATCTTTCTTAGAAATACTAGTTTTTACGAAACCTTCTTCAATTGATCTTGATAGGTCAATATCGTAGCCAGGATTTAATTTCAAGGGGGGGTTCAAAAATTTTTACCGCATGTATCGATAAAATCACAGCATGCAAGGCTGTAGCCAAGTCCCATTAAAAATTTAGTTTTGAGAGGGGGACCGGTCCCTAAGATCCCCCCTCTGGATACGGGCATGTTGCAGCCACATTAAAATCTTTCAACGATATACTAATTTCTCGTCTAACATGGAATAGGCATTCCTAGAAAAGCGAAGACTATATGGAAACATTATAACATTAATTAAGCGTATATGAAACTCTCTCATATTGGCTTATTCAATATTTACGTAGTGGCGAACATTATTGTGTATTATATTTAAGGAAGGTATGTAAATAAATAAGTAAGTTACAAAAGCCAGTTATAACGGATCAGTTTATTTATTTGCTTTTTACGGTGCAAGGATGTCTAAGATTTGCTGCTCCGAGATCTACAATAGTCAGCGGAATCCGGACCTTGATCTCTGGGTTACTAAACCCCACGCTGCGGTGAACTGAAAGAAAGGCGTTACACATTCCACGGTAACATCAGAATCAAAGCCGGATTGAGCTTAAGACGGACGAACGCGTTATCTCTGCGCCGCTATGACAAATCAACCTTATATACTGTCCGTTCGGAAAAAGTAGTCCGATGGAACAGAAATGACAGGAGGCGAAGTTCCAAACGGAGGGACCATGGTTCGAATCCAGGACGGGGAAAGCGTCTCTTTTTCTCCAAAATTACATAAGCTCTAGTTTGAGCTAAATATACGTGGGTGGCAAAAATTATTGTATAATAAATTCCCCCACGAAAACTCACAAAAATCTCGCCCCGGAGGCTTTTCTGTGTTGACCATATTTGGCAATTGTGTTATCCCTGTGAAGGGTAATAATATCATACAAGCAAATCAATGTTTTGATAGAGCAGGTGCTGTTTACTTTTGAAAGTACAGTGGAAACCTGGTAAAATGACCTCTTTGATAAATTGATTACCTGAAGAAATTGATTACCTGAAGAAATTGATCACTTTTTATAAGAGAGAACTGACATGTCATACATATACTAAAGTTTATCATGTATAGTGGCCACATGTCTGTAGTGGACATTGCAGTCCAGTCCCAAAGGTGGCCACTTTAGACAGGTTCTACTGCATTATTTTGGGCCAACGTAATTACAGTAAAACCCCTCATGAGAGGACACTCGAAGAACAAAATAATTTGTCTATAAAAGAGAGTGGTCCGTTAAAAGTTTTTGTTAAAAGGCTTTTTCAACGGATACTCCCTTTTAACGGTTCCCCTCTCTCTCTCTAACAATTTTTCTCTTTTAACAGACCTCTTTTAATGTTTTGTTTTTGTAAGTGCAACTTAGTAAACGTATCTAATTATGAAGACGATAATTACACATGCATGTACACATATTTTAAGCATGTTTTGAAATACCATTAATGCCCTGTTTCTACGAAACAATAATTAATATGCTAACCGTTTGCCGTAGTCCAAGCGTTGGTTCCCTAAGTCTTAAGATGTTCAGACTCCACGGAAAACTGTAGGTCCCGATTAGGCATGCCCCCCCTGTCTGTCATTGCCCGTGAATCTCAAACAAACAAACAAAAGAAATCAATAAGCGCAGAACTCATTTGGGTTTCCTCTCAGGTAACTGGCAAACCTTCAGAAACCAAATTCATTAGACAATTACGCAAGATTTTTGTTATACTGTTCTATTCAATTTCCCATTCATAAACTCTGTCTCATTTCCTCTTTAAGCATTTCCTCAATGTGTTTATTTTGCGAGATTACGCGATCGCCGGACACAAATTAAACATTTGATTGCTAGTGGTTCCTACAAAACTAAGAAAGGTGGAGGACATGAAGTTGATTGCATCTTTGCATAGAAATTTCCGAGGCTGCCTTTTACGGTAAGAAAGGCGCATAATGAAATAGAACACTCGTCTTTTCCATCATGCGCGTAAATGGCATTAATAATTCTGGTTATGTGCTTGAGTGATTTTTCCAGAACTTTAATGCCAAGTGATGAAGAACCCCATGCAGTAGTCACACGTAGCTTTTATAAAAGGGCGTAGATGATAGACATTAGAGTGGGGATTTAGCTATTCCTCCACACTTCTCTTGTTCTTTCTTGGCAGGGCTAACTCATGACACGAAATGATTCTTGAGTACGTCGCATTATTATGTTTATTATTATTCTTAATGATACATTGCACTCTTCCCTTAAGTTTTCATATTTTCACCGTCTTGACTTTTCCATAATTTCACATTCTTGACTTTTCCATAATTTCACATTCTTGACTTTTCCATAATTTCACATTCTTGACTTTTCCATAATTCCACATCCTTGACTTTTCCATAATTCAACATTCTTGACTTTTCCATAATTCCACATTCTTGACTTTTCCATAATTCCACATTCTTGACTTTTCCATAATTTCACATTCTTGACTTTTCCATAATTTCACATTCTTGACTTTTCCATGATTTCACATTCTCGACTTTTCCATAATTTCACATTCTTGACTTTTTCATAATTTCATCATCTTGATTTTTCAATACTTCTTGTCTATAAAGTCTTTATTGGTGAGACCTTGATCTTCATGTATAATGTTATAAAAAATAATGCATGCCCTCATCTTAGCTCTCTCATTTCCTGAACAATATTCACCATATGAAATTGAAAAGCCCTGAGTTGAAATTGCTTTTGAACGAATTGGGATATGGAAACACGAATTTATGTATGGAATTGGGGTATTGGTTGTGTTGGCTATCAGGTATGGACATCGTCCTACCTCCAGATTTGCAACCTGAACTCACTATCCTTATTCGAAAAAGCATCTCAGTAGACATCAATTGGATTAGAGATAACTTTTCATCGTTATTTTACCCATCTCTTTTTCTTCTTGTTTTTTTCCTTTACTTATCCATAATATTCTTTTCTGCTTATATCAACATCATCATCATCTTTCTCTAGAGCAGCACGGGCTCTGTCAGACCATGGTCTATACCGATTGATATTATGCCTAGGTGAATGATCGAATATCATATTTTTTTAGAATATCTATTAGACAAAACTACAATATGGGTTAACTTGAGCACAGATTTTTGTATTTGTAAAAACAAATGTAAGTTTAGCATGAATGTTTGCTTTATTATTCATTATGACATACTTTTGTTTTCTGTCAAAAATAAAATATTTATTGGATATAACTAAAATAGCAAAAAAATAAAATCTTATATGTATCTGTGAGATACACCTCGCGTTCCCAAGTTATTTTGGTTTTATCTGTCAGGAGAAATGACTAACCAACCTATATGTGTGTGTCGTAAATAAACAAAAATATCATAAATACTACATTTTATCCCACTATAATGCTCACATATTTTTAAGGAATAACGGAACAAACCTAAGTGGGAAATATATCTCAGACATACCGCCCATCCTCAAGTGTTAATGAGCGTTGTAATTGTTCACCTTTAAACGAAATCAATTGCTACGTATTATTATCATCTTCTGGCCGAAATTTCTCCCGAGATTACACATTTTAGTGGCATCACTCCAGGCTCAATCTTCATTTGCTAAAGTAACTGCGTCCACCCATATAATTTACTGCCGTAAAAACACCGAAAGAAATACGGGAACATTACATTGTGTGTACACAAATATAAATTTACAGCAATGTATATCTTCGTTGCTGGAGTAGCGAACAGTCCCTGTGTTTAGATGCCGGCTGCGGACTCCCACATCTAGAGTCATGCGTTACGCGAGATTTATTCCCCTTCTTACATCACCATTGGGGTTTTGCCGCTTACTTTATCTCCATTCCCAGTGATAGAATTCCCTACAATTTGTTAACAGAGAAGCAGTAACAAAATGAAGCCTTTTCCCTCTTTATCATCCTTGAAGATTTTTCTTTCCCTTTCCCGGTTTTCCAGGCAGATTGAACGTGCATTTTACACCACTGTATCACACGCAGGTATACTGAAGCCGTTCTTTTTCCAGTTTTGTTTATTTTGAGCCTCACGTTTTAATTAACAATTTTTTTTTTCTAAATTTGATTCTACCGTTGTATGCTTTGTGACTGAAAATACGTAGCTTTGTTTGTGGTTTTATGGCTTAAGGACTACAATGGTCATGCTGTGTCGGGACCTACTGTTTTCCGAGGAATCTAAACCTCTGGACCTATAATTTTCCGAGGAATCCGAACCTCTTAAGGCCTAGGGAACCAAACCCCGGACTACAGAGAGAGAGAGGTACGATTTTTTTTAAGAGAGCTCTGAGTAAGCGAGTTGAGCCCGAGTTAACGGCGCAATGGGCGCACGCGTTATCACACCGCTCCACCGCAGGGCGAAAATTTGCAGAAGTACAATCTAATAACGTTCGTTTGAATTTGGAAAGTATAATACGCGATATATCGTTTTTCAACGTGTAGCAAAATTTATATTGAAAATAATAAATTAATTATATAAAGAAAATCGCTAAATGAGGTTGAGAAATTTGCTTATATCATGGCGCAGCATATCCCTTCTTGTTGTTCTTTCGTCATACAAATTTAACTACTCGCGGCAAAGCTTCCCTGTTACACTGACAAGGCGCAGAGCAGTATAATTCCGCTAGTGCGGTATAGTTCGCCCTTTCTTACGTTAACAGAGTTAATAGAAGATACATTTCGTACATAAAACATTAAAATAATGCTCAAATACATAAAACATAAATATGTATGTACAATCAAAATTTGGTATTTATCAAATTCAAAAAAAAAGAAAAAGACCTACTATAACGAGCGATGACGTCATTCAAGTAACTGACCACTCAGAGGACTTCGTTTGCTTGGCTGGAAATTTGTCGCGTGGAAGTTTGGCAACCGCGTTTTTCTGCATTCCAAATTAGGCGACAAATAGCCTAATAATGTTGAGGGCTATCTCATTTTTCGCCAATTGGCGAATGAATACTCGTCTCACTGGTGTGAATAGGTCGTCGTATCCTTAACAGTGTACCAGGTTAGCTTTGCCGCGAATATATTTGATGTTGTATATTCTTTGTAAATCTAAAAAATCCATTTAAGAAACAGCAGAGCGTCAGTTATCCGAACTTGCAATTTAATATGTCTATGAATATTGTCGTTTTCATGGAGCGGGTGGGTCTCCAACTGCAAACTGAAAGAACGAACAAACACCAAATCAATTTTTCCTGGAAGGAAAGTGTTTTGTGACTCGCTAGATTAAAAAATTCAATAAATTTCAAAATAAAGAAGTAAAAAAATATTGCAAATAATAATAAAATTTAGAGAAAAAAAAAACATTTTACAGAAAATTAAGGAGGAGTTAAAAACACTTTATAGAATCAAAACAAATCAAAATTTTTCAAAGATTTCTATGAAAGAGAGTCCATGATTAAAAAGGATGATGCAAAATATTAAAAGTCAAAAATGAAAGTTCGTAAAATAGTGATTTAAAATAAAAGAAAATTTCTCACATAAACATATAAATTTATCAGAAAATGATTATTGATATTTATGTAGGCAAATTTGTTACCCTAATTCTGTTTTTTACGAATTTTTGTTTTCTTTGATTTTTGTAACATATTTGATCGTGTATTCTCATTCATAGTATACCTGAAAAAAAAAAAGTGAGTTTTTGTATTTCTGTGGGTATAGCTCTTTAATTTTCTATAAAATGATTTTTTATAAATAAAGCGTATCATGATTTAAACAGCAATGTGCTTTTCCCATTCAAATAATACTGAGTTTGACTTTAATTTTGGACACGAGTATATTAATGGGCAGTTTAATCATTGAGCCGGCTGAATAGTGAACAAGGTTTAAGCTGCAGTCGCATTTTTCGCAAAATGCGACGAGTTGCTCGAAAATGCGAAGAAAAAATTATTGCCCATCGCGAAAATGCGACAGGCATTTTTAACCACAGTTTATTCTCTGAAAACAGGATTCCTCGATTCCAGAATATCCGTTTTGCACTTCAGCGATCTTTTCTTTTTCCTTTTTGTTTCCTCTTAAAAATTCTTAACAGCACCTGTTAAGCATCGTTGATATAAATAATTTCATTGATACGATTTTTCGAGCAATGAAAGCAACTAATATTTTTTAGCATTTTGCTACAACTTTTTTCCCATTTTAGCATTTTTGCGACATCATAGTCTGGGCCAGTTTAAACTCTGGTAGTGAATTATATGAGCATCCTATGTATATATATAAAGGAATCAAGTTATTAATGGGGGCAATTTGCATTTATCGAAAAGCTGCATGATCCCCATTCCATTCATCCAAGTTTTATTGCGGCAAAAAAATTCTCCGAGTGGAAACAAGAAGTTCTTTGTTCAGCGTTGCAACATATAAGACTTGCCTCACATCATCGGAAGCTTCCATTTCCTTTTATGAGACGTGGGGGGTCCCTGAGGAATCGAAATGTATTCAGGCATGACGAAGGTAAATCTAATTAAAGATGCTTTTATGCAAATGCGGGGCTTGTTCGGGGTTGGTGGCCAACGTAGAACAAAGGCAGTGGTAGTATGCGTCTCCCTAACTGTTTCTGAAAGATTTGAAATCTTCAGGAGAACTGGGAACCCTAACATGGTGTAATGGCGTAAGAGGAAACACTTTCTTTTATAGGTTTCTCGTTCACTAGAGTTAGCAGTGTGCGTTCAAGCGACGAGCTAGTCCAGCAATGCTGAAGGCGTCTTTCTCTTGCATGACGTTTGATGTTACAGAGAACGATGCAAGGCATAATTATTACGTCAGCTTGTGTTTGGACACGTCACAAGAGATGGCAAGGTCCCGGATTTCTCAATAAGCGAGTTGCTTTTGTTATCTAATTTTTCCACGGGTACCTGTCAAGTCTGAAGTGAAAATTCTCTTTCCAAACAAAGCAAAAGCCTGGCTGTCTCTTTTTCTCTGGCGCAACCCTAGATATCTGGACGATCCTTATCTGGAATTTGGCGATCCCCCTTTCCCATCTGAGGACAGGTCATTAGTTAAGTGTTTAATATGAACCTCGGGCCATATCATTTACTGTCGCCAAGGACACTATTTACCTTTGATCAGTGGTGACTCTGATGACACGCTTGGCTCTTTTTACAAGGGACAGATTTTTTTTCCTGCACCAAATACCCCGGCCGGTAATCATAGGTCGAGTTTTGGACAACATATATTACCTTTAGATCTGTGGATCAAAGTCAAACAGCACCTATTTACTTTTTTATGGGGACATCGAAGAGGGGTGGGAAGTTAAAATTTGTCAGATATATCCTCCCGACGAGTGAGAAATTCCGCCCCAATAAAAAAATGGCTAACATTGGAATAGTTTCATAGATGAAAGATGCTTGTGTACATACACATCTATCTATTTACATACGTATATACACACGTATATACACACTATGTGCAGTAGTATGTCTGTATGTACACACTATGTGCAGTAGTATGTCTGTATGTACACACTATGTGTAATAGAATTTTCATTATCCGAAATATGTATATACACACTATGTGAAGTAGTATGTCTGTATATACACACACTATGTGTAGTAGAATTTTCATTATCGGAACTTAGCTTAACAGAAATCCGAATCCGAAGTGGCCTGTGCTATGTTTATTATATTTTTAATAGAGCTACACTTACTTTCCTGCTTTCGATTGAACGTTCTTATTTATTTTCAATCGTACTCCGGCTTTAAGAGAGAATAGGAACTGTAGATATTATATTATATATATACATATATATATATAACGGTATGTATTTATATGTTATATATACAAATATATTGGATTATTTCTAGATCAGTTATATCATAATTAACATACACTATGTGATGTTTTCCACTATCAATTTAATAGTTTATTAATATGCAATTAAATGCGCCTTTGAAAACATGCTTTAATTCCTTTCCACCTTTGCATTAAAAAACAAATTTTCGAATTATTCGAAATCGAGTCCACCTATTTACTCGGATGATCAAGGTTCTACTGAAAATAAAATATTGGCTAATCGGTAGCTTGGGATTTAAGCACCGAAACATTGAACAAATAGTCCGAGATGAGACCGATGACTTAACGTGATGTTTAAAACTGAATACATGTGAAAACAGCCGATCATTCACTAACAATCCAAGAAACCAATGGTACATCCTTAGACAATGAAGGCAAGTGAAATACGAAATTAGGTTGGAATAAACTGGAGATGAAAAGAATTCAAATGTGGGACTATAAAATGAATAGTAATAATGAATAGTAATGAAAATATACAGATATAAATAGCAAGAAAATGAATAGTAAAATAATTGTAGCTGACCTGAGTAGTGAAATAGTGGTAGTTCATCTAAGGGTAACCACTGTTTTTCAGTTAATTAAATAGTCGGTTAACGTTTAATAACCGGATAATACATTTAATCGGATAACATGATAATGACTAGGTTATATAAATGGCGAACGGATAATACAAATAATAAGAGATCGGACAATATAAATAATAAGAGACCGGACAATATAAATAGTAAGAGGCGGGATAATTTAAAAAACAATAGACTGGATAATATAAATAACGGGAGACCGCATAATATAAAAATTAAAGGCCGGACAATATAAACAATGAGAGACCGGATGATATAAATAATGAGCGGCCGGATAATATAAATAATAAAAGACTGGATAATAAATTTTATGACCGGGAATATGAATTATGACAGGATAATATGAGTAATGACTAGGTAATATAAATTAAAGCACCGGACATTATAACTGATGACAGGATAATACAAATGATGAGAAACTGGATGTAGCATAAATGTCGAAAGGTAAGATAATATAAATGATAAAATACTACATAATCAATTGCTGGAAATGCATGTTTTTCGTCATAAAAAAGGATCATTTCACTGTCAACTGAGATTTTTGAAATTCAACTTTTTTTACATTTTACATTTTTTAAAAAACAGTCAAAAATAATTTGGCATTGTTTATATTTCGAAAATGACGTAATATGCCAAGGAGGTGAAGGAAATCAGACTATGTCGTTGAAAACGCTATGTCAAAATTGGGGAATGCCACCCCGCTTACCAATATAAATAAAATTTATTGTCATAATTTAATTACCGTCTGTTTGATAGATCACTTCGTAATTTTCGCTATTTATTTTTTTTATGACTAGTTCGACTTTTTTTTTAATAAAGCACAAATGAAAAAAAAATCTAAAATAAGAAAGGAAAAAAAGAAAAAAAAGAGAATTAAGAAGGAAAAACAGATGGCTTTTTTATTACCGTCTTCTGTTCAGTTGTTAAAGAAACAATAGTGAATTCGAAATTTAAAATCCTGTAACAATGACTCAACTAAGGCAACTAGTACAACAAAAAAATTGAAACGTTACGTTTTCTCTCATGCAGAAGAGTATTTGACCATTAGAGGAGCATTAACGAGCTTTTAGAAACTCTAAGTGCCTTAAAGCTCTCGGGGATCAAAATCAAAGGAATACGAAAATCGACTGAAAGCTTTTTTATATGTAAACTAGACGCGAGAAAGCTGCAATGGCTTTGTCTTTGACCAATTAAGCAAAAGATAACCGCTTGATTACCTCTGAACACATTGACAGAAAGCGCGTCAATTCCTTTAATTCGTAGATCCCTTTCTTTGGCACTACAACTCAATTTCATTTCAACCTGAACTGACAAAGTGCCCCCAGTTTTCTCCCGAGGGATTTTGTACAGTAGCAGTTCTTTAATCCGTCACGTTCGGAACCAAGACCGTGCTGAATTAGCGATTTTGCCGGATTATCGAACGTTAATATGGTTTTAACGGGAATACCAAAGAAAAATTAATACTGTGCAATGACATTTAAAACAAACTATAATAAGCTGCTCTGTGGCAAGAAAAAATACACATCAGCGTTACTGTTTAAGTAAGTCTCTGATATTACGTTGCTTCTATGATTCGGATCTTTCCTTCAAGAAATCATTAAATATTATGAACAAATTTATGAGTTCTGCTTTCGTTGAATTCGGCGAACTTTATAAATACATTTAATGTATCAGAAGCCTGTTTCCTCGAGACTTTAGTTTCATCTGCCATGTCTCCTTCTTCTTCATCCGAGCTGGCGGTCAAGGTCAATCCATCAATCCCTAATCCATCCGAAAAATATCGAAAGTGAGCGGTTCGGTACGTGCTGGATCATAAAATGTACCGAATCAAAGAATGACGGATTAAAAAGCTTCTACTGTAATCGATGACTTTCACAATACAGCTCCCCATAGTTGCATTACGACGTAAAAATATTTAAATACAGTGAAACCTGTCTAAGGCAGAAACTCACGGGACCGGAAAAAATTCCGTAGTATGCAGGTTTCCGCCTTATGGAGGTTACATGCAAAACAAATACATACATAGTTAAATTCAGTGGTAAGAGATGACTGGATATGCTAATTGTTTTTATTTGTCTTATCTTGCGAACTTTAAGACTATATTTATTTTTCTTGTGATATAAATATTTATTTTATCACTGCATTTTATTTTTATTAATTTTAATTTTTGCACTACTTTGGCGTTTTAGTAGTTACGATCAATATGGTGCAAAATTTCATGCTAACTATACATGCTTATACCATACAAAAAGTCTATTATGTAAGCTTAAATTGTAACGATAAAGTACCTCCCTTGTAAAGATAATGATTCCCTTGTATAAAGATAATCTCTCTTGCGGTGGGTTTATCCATGAATTGATAAAGTCCATATGAGTAACTTTTCGTTCTGGTTAATAATGAACGTTTTTATTTAAGAAGTGGGTGGCAAATGACATACTAGGGGGGGGGTCCATTATAGTTGTAACTACAATTGCGTTGAAATTGCGTATAGTATACATGTAAATACAATGGAGTTGTAGCTCTGTAACCCCTCCCCCCCCCATTGTAAGCCTGTAACCCTCCCCTTGTGAAGTTTCTGGGTATGCCTATGGTGGGTGGGTGGTGTGCAAAATGGTGGTCGGACAATCATAGGCGTAGGCAGAAAGTTCATAAGGGGGGGTTATAGGCTTAATGGGAGGGATTACAGAGCTACAACTTATGTATTCCTATGTTAAATATACAAAATTTCATTGCGATGGGGGGTTACAACCCCCAAAACCGCCCCCTGGCTACGCCTATGCGGACAAGGGCATTCTATATCTGTAAAATGTCTTTTGTTCGCCAGCCTCCACTTTGCTATTTGCATTGTATTACAACCCTCTTTCCTTTTTCTGCTGAGAAAATTTTCTTCCTACTAACGATTTTCCGCTTTATGCAGGCTTTTCTCTTTAACGGGATTAAATAGTGCTTTCCGCTTCCGCGTTAGACAGTTTCTGTGTTAGATAATGTTAACTACCATTGACTTTTGAAGGGACCGTAAAAAAATTCCGTGTTGAGCAAGTTTCCGCTTTATGCAGGTTCCGCCTTAGGCAGTCGTCATTGTAGTTATATAGAATCAAAATGAAAATGCAGTGATTAACATAATTCAACGTCATCTTCAAAATAACAATAATATCTATCAGTAAAGTGGAATGTAGCTACTTAGGTATGTTAGAAAGTGATAACGGTTAGGAATAATTATTTATATTAAAAGATAATTAGGGAACTGTGTAATTATTTTTAATTATTAATTATTAGGGAACAATTTAATTTGCTTTAGCAATCTTCTTGGGTTATATCAAATTAGTGAAAAGTTCACTGATTAAAGACACGAATATTATTTAATTATTTTTTTTTTGTTAAAAAACTGTAAATTTTCAATCAAATTGAATGCAACTTAACGTTGAAAAGGTTATAATTTCGTGACGAAATAAAAACGAATGCAGTTTTTTATTAAAAAAAGTAACAATACTTTTGAATTGACCTCAGTAAAATTGTGTTTGGTTTTATACTTTCGATTTTAATTTTAAAACGTAAATTAAAATTTTAAGCTTTGATTACCGATGTTAAAATTAATTTTTGTTGTAATTTTTTCAAAAAGAATGCATCTGATGAAAATGCTCTATATACTACTACGAAACTTTACACACACATATTTATGCTATAGGTATGTAAACATAAAAAAAGTATTTTTTATTATAAATCATTATTACAAAACAGTGATAGCTACACAGTAACTTCTCAACACTGGCGTGTAGTAAACCATTATATGGAAAAAATAATTGCGGATATATGATGTATCATTTTCAAATACAGTCTAATATTGTGCTGAGGCATATATTTCCAGTCTTTCTGCAATGGTAGATGTTTTACAGAAGGCAGATAATGAAATTTTGTATCTGTCAATTGCCACCGATTTGAGTACTTGGATACTAACTATATGATGCGTAGAGGAAGGTATAGTTCGTTCACGAAAAGTAGTCCGATGGTACCGTTAGAAATAACGGGAGCTGACGTCACAAACGGCCTAGCCGATTACAGCAGAGGGGAGGACGTCATTTCAGAACTGGTTTTTGGCGCAGACAAACGTTCACTAAAAAACAGTTCTGAAATGACACCCTTCCCTCTGCTGGAATCGGCTATGCCCTTTGTGACGTCAGCTCCCCTTATTTTCTAACGGTACCATCGGACTACTTTTCGTAAACGAATTACATGTGCTTTTGATTAAAGCAGTGTTTCCTAATCTTCTTCAAGTAGCGACCCCCCATTTATAGTAAGTAGCCAAGTAATCGGCGCCCACCTCTGTCCACTGCCGCCACATTTTCGCAATAAAGGCATTTTTATCTGAGTAAAGAAGGCATATTAATAACATATATTATATTAATAATATATGTTGATGCTTATTATAAATAAAAAGCTAACAACTATTGGTAGAATACTATAATTTTACCATGTTGAAATATAAGAGTGTTGAAACATGAAATTCCTTATAAAAATAGTCGCAAATAAAAATAATTGTTGTAACCCCCAAGAAAGTTTCCGGCAACCTTGAGGGTTGCCACCCCCAGGTTAGGAGCCACTGGATTAGAAAATGGAGACGATGTCGTTATGGATGCTCTCATTGGTTCTTGGAGCACGTGGTTTACTGGGGCGTTAAGGTGCTTTGTGATGATGACGTGTGCTCACCTGGACTCACAATGCTGCCGACCTTAACTTGCCAATATGGCGGTTTACAAATTTGCTGTCCCTTTAGCCTCCTTTTAAAGCTTTGATATGACCACTCTGAAACTCCCTCAGTTGCTCATACTGCATACATACGTGCATTTCGTAAAAATATTTACACAGATAGTTTAAGGTAACTAAACAACAAAAATTGTCAGATTTATCCATCCGTGCCAGAGGTGCGATTTATATTGGCTTTATAATTTTCTCTACTTACGTGTTCTGGAAACTCCCAGTACATTCACTGGTGTTTATTAAAGTCAACAGTCTCATTATAAGAGGTAATGTGGTAATATCGCATGATATATTACTCGCAAAAAAAAAAAATAATTTCTCGGTACCTGGTGGGAGTCGAACCCATAAACTCTTAATAACAGGTCTTTGATTTTTCGCTTTAGTTTAAAATGCAGTCCAAGCACTGCCCCGTTAAATGCGAACTTGTCTGTAATGAAGCTTTGTATTTGCTCGCAGAGAGGAGCTACCTATTATTGAGGGTTATTGTGACAGACAGAGAGTACAGAGAGGAGTATTGTTACCTATAGTTCAATGGTTAACAACACTTAACTTGTTATCTGGAGGTAGTGGGTTTGGCTCCTTCCAGACGTCAAGAAATCACTCTTTTCTTTGCGAGTAACTTACCGTATAACGTCCAGTTATCACGAGATTTTAATTATTTCTTATCTAACTCAAAGGCATTTACATTTCGAATGGTTTGACTCCTACTCCCATTTTTACCACGTGTCCCCTTTTCTTGTTTCATTCAAGAACATGCATATATAAAGACCCGTAGATCCTTTAACTCTTTAGACAAAGGGTTTCACGCGCTTTTCTTATGCACTTCATCTACTAGGAAATGTTTGATTAATATTCGCAGTCTTCCCTGCAAAAATAATATTATATTTTAAAATGCAATCGAATGTCTAACATTTTTAAATCATATACAATACTACGGATGAAATAATTTCAGTTTAAAATACACTGAAATCTGTGTCAGTGCTAATGTTCTACGGCAGTGTTTCCCAACCTGGGGGTCGCGACCCTCAAAGGGGTCACTAACAGGTTTCAAGGAAAGCCGCCCAAATTATTATTTTTAGTTGCAATTATTTTTATAAGGAATTTCATACCAAATGTTTCCAACGCTTTTATATTTCAACATGGCTACACACATTGCAATATTCTACTAATGGTTGTTAACTTTATATCTATAGTTAATATATATATATTTTTTTCTTCGCCGCCATATTTACATATTAAAAGCACTTTTACAGGTACAGAAAATACATTAAATACAACATTATATTAATTATGCATTATATATATATGCATAATTATTATAAGCTCTGTACACTGAAAAGGTGGGCGAAGAAAAGGGGGTTGCGGATTACTTGGCCACTGTAAAAATGGGTCGTAGCTTGAAAAATTTAGGAACCACTATTCCAGGGAAAGGGAAAAGATATTGAGGACAAATCTGAAATAAAATACACTTTGTAATGAAAGTAATTTAATTTGCATGAAAATTTATTTTCAATACTACATTACGTTAAACAAACTATTAAATAATATTTCAGATCAGAAATGTAGAAAACCAACAGGAACTTAAATGTCGCGACCTTTTCACTTTCGTTGAAGGACACAAAAGATTAATTTTCGATAACCATTTCAAGAGAACGAAAGCCCATTTTTTCCCCCCCAAAACAGAAAAATCACTGTCTCTAATCTAGGATCATCTGCGTTTGTATTTACAATATTATTCATCCCAAATAAATTTTTGAAGCGCATATTGCTTAAAAAAGTCTTGCAAAAAGCATAGGGCTGAATTCTGAAAATCTCAAAATTATCGCTATATACTGGTTTACTAAAAACAAATTCTCGTTACATGCAAGTTCTATCAGTGCTATAAGATACCTGGTTGGATAACAGTACGTATCGTTACAGAGATATATTACGATTTAATCTAAGTGCATGGAATGCAAATATGAATTGAACAATTGTAGACTAATTCATTTTACTGGCACTTCTCAACAGAGCGGATTCTTGGTTCTGGCGCCTTTAGGCTTTGACATTTTTGCCGCTTAATCTTACCAAACGCTTCTAGAGTCGTAACGGACATTTTCGCTCTTTTGTCAAATTCTTAATCTGACGACTCAAATGGCTATTTCAAAGTCTTCTTTTTGCATGTATAGTATTCGCCAAGTTGGCGCTTTTTGAGCCTCTCAAGGTGGCACTCATGGCAGCTCTGCCTTTGCCAATGCCTAATTTCGCCTTTGAACATAACAATTTAAAATGAATTGTTCAGTTGGCTACAAAAATTCGGACACGCCTTTGCAAATGTTTGGGCGGAAAACTTGACGTCGGAAATTTTACCGCCTTAGGCTTTAGTCTCTACTTAGCCTATTTGTAAATCCGCTATTACTCCTCAGGGTAAACAGTAGGAGTATTGAATAATGACTCGTGACTCGTCATTCGAAGGCATAAGCTACTCTTCATCGCACCTCTTTGTGTTGCAAGCATCTCAGGTTGAGTGCCCCTATTTTCAATAGTATCAAAGAGATTTTCTTTAGTTAAGGCGATCATTAAAACCATTCCAACTCTCCTATGAATTAAAATTTTAACGGAACATACTTTTAGTAATCATAAGCTTGAGTAACTATTACTTAACTATAGTCAAACCTCTTTAACACGGTCACTCATTGAAAATTTTCTCATGTTCAAAATAGTTCCCATTATATCCCGAAAGAATGGCGATAGTATTACTATAGTTCGTTCGCGGAAAGTTGACCGATGGTACCTTTAGAATTCACGGGAGCTGACGTCACAAACGGGCTAGTTCATTACAGCAGAGGGGAGGACGTCATTTCAGAACTGTTTTTGGCGCAGACAAACGTTCGTTAAAACAAGTTCTGAAATTTCTCCCCCTGGCTGTGACCACACTCTGCTGTAATGACGTCCTCCCTTTTGCTGTAATGAACTAGTTCGTTTATGACGTCAGCTCCCGTGAATTCTAATGGTACCATTGGTCAGTTTTCTGCGAACAAACTATAAATATTTCGTCGTAGACAGGGATTCGGAAAACAATTCTTATTGAAGGTAATGCCCGTTAAGTGCGGCCATGAGGTTCTACTGTGAAAATGCTATGTATCAGCAGAAACAGAACTAAATCATTTGCATTAATTGAGGTGCTCCAGTACGTCCCATACAAATTTACAAGTTGCAAAGAAAAAGTAAATGCCCCAGGGTTAATTATGGATCACGCGAAATTAAAATCGTGGAACATTCTGTATTGTTTGACAAGTAATACAGTCTGTGTGGAAATAACAGGATGGCACCTTTGATCTATCCATTAACTTTGTTGATCTCCATTTATTTTTTCAACGCTAAAGCTACGCTCAGCGAGAAAACGGAACGTTCTTGTCGACATCTGGGACTCCAGAGCTTGTCGGACCTCGTCCATCAATGCCAGATAACAAAATGAATGATGGAAGGACATGGCATTATCCGACCACGAAAGCTGCCACCATAGTACGCGAATCTTCAAAACGCGTTTAATGTCCACTTGGCTTTTAGTTGTTGGTTTTTGATCAACTTTTTCAATGCTTCTATGTTCGAGTAAATGTTTGGATCGTGTCCTGCCCTAAATGTTATTTAATCTTTGGATGGAGATGTGGACTTTGTGCTGCACAATTTCGGGGTTGTTGTACGTGTATGATTCTTTGTTATTCCTTTTTTTTTTCGTCACACTGGATTTTTTCCCGCACATTATCACCTGTATTGTAAATATTTCACCTATTGTACAAAAGAGACGGACGGATTATCCTTTTCTATATTTTAATTTATTAAATAATTTCTAAAAGAACTTCGGACATAATTTCGTAAATGTCAAAACCTGAGATTCTACAGTTAAGGAAACGGATTGTGCTCAATGAAGTTTAAGTTGGCAATTAAATACTTATTTTTTTATAAATGCAGTCAAATTTTAAATTATGATTGCACTTGATTTTGTTTTTTTGAAAGAATGTTACTGCGAAAGTTTTGAAATTTCAAAAATTAAATTCTTTTATTTCATTAGTTTGCGTCTGTCACGTTTGTTTTAAATATGCAGTCGAACTTAGCTATAGCGATATTCAAGAGACTATTGAAATTTTTGCGCTATTACATATGTCATCACCATCACATTCAGCCATTATCTCTCTCCACCGCTCGATGAAGTTCTCTCCAAATGCCCTCTACGCAAGTTTTTCCAGAGCAATTCGCTTCCATGTCACCCCAACCTGTTTTCTTATTTCATCCACCCATATAGTTTGAGGACGTTTCTTAGATCTTCTGTTATTTTTCGGCCACTAAAAGGCACATTTAAATCAAGGGCAGACACAGACTTCCATTTTGCGGGGGGGCAAGGAGAGAATTTGCCATGGTCTTGGAATAACACCCTTCATTTATCATGCAAGTTGGAATTTTTTACAGTGAAAAAATATATTTTGGAGAGGGTCATGACCCCTGTGACCTCCCCCTGTGTCCGCCCTTGATTCAAAATTCCCTTGAGGTTTTCTCTTTTGGGTTGGGCTCGATACCCGCTGGAAAATGACGTTACCTAAGTTTAGTTCAACAACTGAAATTATCAATTGAATTTCGAAAGATCGTAAAAAATCTAATAGGCGATCTCAGAACAATTGGGTGTATAAAATAAGAAAACAAGTTACAGCAATATGGAAAAAAATTTAGGATATTATGAGAGGAAAGCATTTGACACCTTTATCACACAGTAGATAGGTAATAATTGAATATGGTTATAATAAAGAATATCCAGATAAATATCATATTCATTGAAATCAGATAAATACATTCTTAATAATTTCCTAAACTTAGTATGTAATGTCGACAGTTTTGTTATCTGGTAAACCATTTTATGAACCAACACCTGAACAATTAATATTTCTTGCAATATAATCCATTCAATCTTTTAACTAACCTACCTACCTACCTACCTACCTAAATACATACATGCATGCATGCATGCATGCATACCTACCTGCCGGCCTGCCTGCAGGCAGACAGACCGATGATCCATAAACGTCTCTTTCGAAAGCTTTTCCATAAACTTTTCGATATTTAATTTTTCATGGCTGACGGTTTGTATTTGCCGAGAATGAGCTCTTTGTGTTTAACTGGAGTCAGAAAAAGTACTTCCTTTTGAATGGAGTTAATTATAAATATTTTAAAAATCGAACTGGAAATTTAATTAATATTTGAATGTTTAGAACGACTTAATTATATCCCCCACAAACCATCAAATGAATCACGGCTAATTTCTATATTCACTTTCAGGAACTAAAGTTGTCTTGAACCTCTGTGTTCTTTTTCTCTAGTGGGCGAGTTTGAAAATGACTGATGAATGAGTTTCAAAAGGTTGAAGTTCTCTTCCCTGAGTGATCATTCACCATCTTCCTTAACTATCGCGGAGCCGAGTTGATTTCTGTATCGTCAGTTTCATCAGCGAAAATTTCAAAATACTCGCATCAAACAATAGAATCGACTCGAAAAATCAGATAGCATTCGCTTTGCCAAAGGCGTGAAATTTGTGATGAATTAACACTCCGCTTCTAAGAATCGAATATTATCTCATTTTTATAGAAATCTACTTACAGCCATTGCCTAAACTAATCTATTTTATTGATTGTGAAAAACGTAAAGAGATTTTTGTTGAAACTTTTTTGCTTTTATAAATAAATTAAACTGCGGGCCGTGTTTGGAATATTACATAGCATGGATGCTTATATGAATATTTCTGGTAGTCTGAGAGAAAGTATTACCTCCTTCACAAGGCTTTCAAACATTTTAGTGGCTGTATGAGATGCTAAAATGCTACAAAAATAATTGATGCTGCTTGGCAGTGAGTCATGAACTAAAATGTACCTTATTTTATAATGTTACTGTAAATTTTTTTACAGTAAACGCATATCAGAATCGAGAAAATCAAATTTTTAAACGTTTACGGAGGGCTCGAGCCCCCTACCCACTTATATGAGCGCTCATGCTAAATAGCGCAGTCTTCTCATTATAAAATTAAGTGTAAAATATATTAAAATAAATAAATAATGCCTGAAATTATATTACTTTAATGTTGCTACTCATATTGTATATGTCGTCTCTTTCACAATATCTCACCATTACACACACACACACAATGATATCATTACCCTAATATAATTTGAATCTATTTATATAATGGATAGTTCTTTTCAGCTGCAAGATGAGTGGAGTACTATGCAATAAGAGAGTAAGTAGTAGGATGAAAGGAAAATTGCAAAAAACGGTGGTGAGACTTGCAATGTTGTACGGGGCAGAGACTTGGCCAATTACAAGAGCGCATGAAAGGAAGATGGAAGTGGCTGAGATGAGAATGTTGAGGTGGATGAATGGTGTTACAAGGAGGGATAAAATAAGGAATAACCTAATTAGAGGTACGGTCAAGGTTGGACCCATAGGGAAAAAAATGCAAGAACATAGGTTAAGATGGCTTGGGCATATGGAACGGTGAAATGAGGAATATGTGGGAAAGGTAATGGACAGGCTGGTGGTAAAGAGGGGAAGACCACGGCTGATATGGAAGGATAGAGTGACGGAAGATCTGGAAGAGTATGGATGGAGTAGAGAAGAGACATTGGATAGAAGAATGTAGAAATGAAGTATAAAAGAGCATAATGCCGACCACATATAAATATGGGAGAATGGCAGAATGAAAAAAAAAAGTTAATTTTAACTGCATTCTATTAATGTACGTGTATTGTGTTGCTGTATTCTATTAATATATGTGTACGTTGTGTTACTATAATTTATTAATATATGTGCATCTTGTGTCACTATAGCCTATTAATGTAAGCATACAGTATTATTGTAGCCTATCAATGAATGTGAATTGCGTGGTATCAATATATTTGTAACCAAGAAATTCATGTAAATTTATAAAATGGAAAAATCGGAAAAATGGATCACAACTAGGAAAGGCAACAAGCCATTATCAGAACCAGGTACATCCTTTCCTTGTCGTCATCTATTTTTTTTGCCTTTTAAGGCTGTGCTTCGTTCTGATGATGGCTGATCATTTTTCCACCAAAACAATTGTTAAAACCTCATTTCAGTTGCAATTATAATTATCGGCGAATTTTCATCTAAAAGCGCAATATAATTGTTTATAATCTTAACTATGAAACCACAATATAATTGTTTATAATCTTAACTATGAAACCACAATATAATTGTTTACAATCTTAACTATGAAATCATAATATAATTGTTTATAATCTTAACTATGAAACCACAATATAATTGTTTATAATCTTAACTATGAAACCACAATATAATTGTTTATAATCTTAACTATGAAACCACAATATATTTGTTTATAATCTTAACTATGAAACCACAATATAATTTTTTGTAATCTTAACTATGAAACTACAATATAATTGTTTATAATCTTAACTATGAAACCACAATATAATTGTTTATAATCTTAACTATGAAACCACAATATAATTGTTTATAATCTTAACTATGAAACCACAATATATTTGCTTATAATTTTAACTATGAAACCACAATATAATTTTTTATAAATATAAATAATCAGTTCATGTAACTGTTTATAACTATCTAACTGTATATTACTACGCATCTAAATATACGTACATATAAATAGTGTAATTTTTTGTAATTATGTAACTAATGTAAATTTGTGTAATTATGTAACTAATGCAAATTTTTGCAATTCTGTAATTAATGTAAATTTTTGTAATTATGTAACTAATGTGAATTTTTGTAATTATATAACTAATGTATTTATTTATAATTAAATTAAATAATTCATGTAAGTGGTTGCACTTATGTAACTATTGATGACTATGCAACGAATGTAGTTAACCATAATCGTACAATTAATGAAAGTGTTCATGACTATACAATTAATGTCATTGTTCATGACTATACAATTAATGTAAATGTTCATAATTATAAAATTGAAGTGCTTATAATTGTGTAATATTTTTATTTCTTCGTAATTAGCAATTCAAAATACCTCGCATTATTTCTGTAAACAACAGTAAGTAAGAGTAAACACTAAAAGTTAACTGTAAATACTGAAATTTGACAGTTTTAAAGACCCGAAATGTCATATCTTTTTGTGAGTAGGTGACAATAGAAATTTAAAATAACTGTTGTATATTTTACAAGTGGAGAGTATTGGAGATTGTAAACACAACACCGTTGACGATGCATAAAGAATCGGGCGAAGCAATAATTTCTTTTAACGTAAACGGATTTTTCTTTTGTTTTTTTAAAGTATCAAAGTATTTGTTTATAATATACACCTTTAAAACATATTAGAGTTCAGTAAACAAAATTTTCCTATTATCACATTTCGGTTATTACCCCCTGTAGGCAATAAACTTCGAGATCCAGTTTTTACCTTTATCATTACAGAGGCTAACGATCGGTTTAATCAATAGGCAAAGTGTAAACGCATTAGGCGGGAAAAAAATCAGGGAAGTGTGTGTGCCTGTTTACGATCTCTCAGTTTTACCGCCATACTTCAGGGCTTCATCCATCTTATTCCTGAAGCAAAATAAACCATCCGACACGCCATTAAAAAATCGTGTAAAAAGGCATTAATCAAGCCATACGATCAAAGGCAACGTATGAATATGCATAAAGCGGATCGCTTGGATTTTTATATCGCAAAAAGTAACGCAATAGATTGGCTGAATTATGGATTGTTTACACACACGTTTTGTAAGAGCTCGGTCGTCTTTATTGTTGACTAGTATTTCTTGTTTGCACGCTGATTTTTAATGGATCATTTCGGCGTGAAATATCCTTTAAGGAATGGAAAGAGAGGCGCAGACGAATAGAACACCCAAAGTAACTTAACGATGTGTACTTTATGGTGGTATTTTATTGGAATTGCCGTAGATAATTAGAAAAAATTTGTCCATCACATCAAGGACTTTTGTTTATGGATGAAGAAATAGTAGTAGTACAGGTATTATGTAGTAGCTTAAAAATTATTAAAAAATGTTACCCATTCTAAACATGATGGCGGTTATATTGGAATCTCAAGTAGATCTATTAAATGTACACTTATTATTTATAATATTTCGGGCATACAATGTAAATTCTTTGGATACTCTCGGTATATTCAATAATTATTACTGACATGCTCTAGACGAGTGACATGCTACTAGACATGCTTATTGACATGCTACTGACATGACTACTGACATGCTACTAGACTTACTTACTAGACATGCTACTGACATGCTACTAGACATTTTTCTTAACTACAAGCATTGGGTGGTACCCAGAGCATGGTTGATAATTTGATAATTATTACCGCTTTGTGAAAATTTATTCCCAATATCAGTTATTGATCTCAATCTAAATTAAAACTACCGACCGCCAACTCAGGTTTTACCCGGCCCTTTGTCACAGTTTTCTCAAATGAGGCCACGAATCAACACAAAATTAAATTCTCTTCCTCTTTTCCAAATTTACAAATATGCAGCAAAAATATCAAAGCAACAAGTCTGTAAAAAATGATCTATGCAATATGTTATTCATTTAGAGGAGAGCCATGTAATAGGCTATATCTTTCTTCTCTTCTCCATATTTAACCTTATCACAAGTTTATATCTTTAACCTCAAAGTTAAAAATATCAATGTAACATCAAAATATCATATGATATAATGTGTCACCACAATTGTAATTAGGCTGAATAAATTTTATTCTTATTCTTATTCATAGCAACCATCTCATTGAGAAACAGATACTTCGGGAGTGCCTAATATTCATTTATAGTATTTTGGGAATTCTTAATACCTATTTTAGTATTTTGGGAATTCTTAATACCTATTTTAGTATTTTGGGAATTCTTAATATCTATTTTAGTATTTTGAGAATTCTTAATACCTATTTTAGTATTCTGGAAATTACTCATAATCAATTGTGATACTCATGGCATAATTACTACTGATATTCGGAGAATTCTTAATAATTATCTCGGGGGAGGAAGGGAGGGAGAAGGGGAGAGAGAGAGAGAGAGGGAGAGGAAGAATTTCACCGACCATATTTAATAATTACGCATAATTCTATCTCGGATATAGAAAGAACGTGTAAAAGAAATTTTGAAATACCAAGCAAAATACGAGTTCGCATTATTGCAAATTTATCTCTATGTAAGTTCACATACCAAGATTACCCTACGAATATTTTGAGATGAAACTTTGCATTTCACGTGGCTTTTAACTCACGAACAGGAACAGAGTAGAGGAAAGCGAGAACGCGCGCGGGGTGATTTGCACCCCATCTAATTATATAGCATTATTTCATTAAAAACGTCCAATTTTACGGGGAACAGTAACTGGAATTTTCGCTTTGTCACCCTACCCCAAAGATTGTGACTTTGAAGGCAACAGGAAAGAGCTTGGCCAGTTTCAGAAGCAAGGGTGGACTGTTCTTTTAACATATTGTAAGTTGTGGGGTGTGAAACATCCCGCGCGCCTGCTATCGTGTTAAGTCATGATACATTTAAAAGAAATCAAAGGAATGAGAGTGAATGAGAACGAAGCTCAGTGTGTTTATAAGCGCCGATTGTAATCTTTAAGAAAAATTATCAGACTATTGAAAGAATTGGCTTATTTATAATTTTGTTCACACACACACACACACACACACACACACACACACACATATATATATATATATATATAAAATGCTGAAAAGTAAATGCAGATGATATAAGAACAAATGATGAATTTATATAGAGAAAACTGTAGTGTATGCAAACGCAAATACGTGGGTTGTGATACAAAATTTTAATAGATTATATAACATTTCAATTCACATGTAAATATATAATTAAAAGAAATTTAATTTACAGAAAAAAAGGTCTGCAGACAAAACTCACAATGTAGTAGAATTATGCGGACATGTAACCATCATAGGAGGCCAGTAGTATTGGGTTTCCTTGCACCCCGTTTTCAAAATGGCCGTCATGGCGGGCTGTGTTCTTACCCTCCGAGTGAGGCCGTGTCTCTCCATCCAGGAGTACGAAGATTTTTTTTTATTTCTTATTTCTTAGAATTTATTTCTTACTTTTTATTCAAGTATACCATTTTTCCTATAGAATTTTTTGTAAATATCGCGAGTTATTGCATGTTTTTTAATTTGTATTTCCTGATTAATAGTAATTAGTATGGTTGTGCTTGTCGGAGTTTCCCAATTTTCATCATTCCTATCTATTAATTATTCAGATTGTTCTATTATATCAAATTGTTAAAATTCGGGGGATTATTTACTCGCTGATTATTTTTACTGCAATGGAAGTATTTATCTCGGGCGGACTACGAACATTTTTAATTGTTAAAACTTGTGGCACTACCATTTTTTCTACTTATTATTGCAATGAAAGTTTTATTCCTACAGAAGTTTATTAATTCCTTAGTTTGACCGAGTTAATTTTATATGAATATTAATTTTCCTCTACAAGTATTTGGTAATTATCCGATTGTTAAAATTCGGGGGATTTACTCGCTGATTATATTATTTGTACTACAATTTAAATATTTATATCGGGCGGACTACGAACTGTTCTCTGTTAGTTTTCGATGCTGAATGAAGAGAAAAGGCGTTTTTTCTGTAGTTATTCCCCCCACCCCTTTCTTTCATCCTTAAGGTCCAATCAAAGAAAAACTTCAGCAATCCTATAATTGTGTTTATACCTGAGCCAGTTTTGCTTTTCTAGAAATCAGCTGTTTCCTACCCTTTGACCACGGTAAAAATTATTTTCCCTCATATCTAATTTCTATATATGTGTGCAGCCAGTTATAAAAAAAAGTATTCAAGTGTTCCTACCTAGCTGCTGAAATTCCCCTAAAAAGATAAATTCTTCTCGATTGTTCTTGTATGTCAGTTCAACATTTATTTATATCCATGCTTTTGGAAGTTGGGGTACGATCAAGCGTCTTTTCCACCTACCGCTATCTATGTTTCCTTTTAAATGTCTTGTGTGAGAAGTTTATTTCAGTGGAGAGACAATATTCTTTCTTAGGTCCGATAAACCTTGTTTACAAATAAGAAAGTTTGGTTTGAGAAAAGCTACTTAAATATTCCTAAAAACGATAATTTCTATTTCGAATGCTCCCTCTTATTGGTTTCCATTCTCCATTGCAGTACAAATTGCATTAGGTCTGTCTGATATGAATTGTTTATTATCCATAGTGAGAGATAATGTTTCTGAAAACCGCGTACATCTTGTTTACAAACAACCCAAGTTCCGGGTATGGGAGAGATTCTCCCCCCTCTTCTCAGACATGTGCGTCTGGGATGTGTTTTCCCCTCCCCTCTAGGAGGCAGCATTATCCCATGATGGTCAAGAATTCACCTCATCATCGTATTGGTATAAGGATTTTTTTATTTGTTTCCACTTTATACATGATATATTTTTCTTTGCATTGATTTCTGCATATTCCTCGTTTTCGTGTTTGGAAATTTAGATGATTTCTAACTAAAACATTGCTCATAGATTTGGCTTTACCTTCACTTCTTCTTTATTAAAACTAAAGACATGCACTTTCGGTCTTAGAGAGAGATGAATTCTCTATTTAATTTTCCATACGTTTCATCTTTTGTTTTGATTATTTATTTTTTTTTGTATTTCTGTAAAGTATATGGTCTGATGGATATTCATTCATATTCAAAAGGGAGAGAAATCTTTGGATAACTTTATACCAGTCGATTTTACTTTTATAAAAGAAACTATCTATATCCGTATGCAGAATTCGCACATCAACTTTATTCACATCGTGGTTTCATTATGTCATAATAAAAAATACACATATTAATGTTTATAAAACATACAGGATAGATATTTCAGCATATGTAGATTTTATTTTAAGTAGAGTTCGGCAGATTTATGTGAATTTGAAATTATATGGATTCCATATAACTAAAAAGTTACTGCCTTCATCATTCTTCAAATTTATCCAATCCTTAAAGCTTGGCTTTGAAATCAACATGTTCCAATTTTTTTTTTTTCTCATCAGCCGCCAGACTAAATTTTTTCTATTTCTCATGCTTTCTATTGTTTTCCCGAATACTGACTTATACATAAGCTTATAAAAATCTCTTTGCGAAACCAGTCTTTGCTTCTTTCCTCTTTTCAGTGTTTTACTGAATATGGGATTTTAATCAGTGTTTTTGCAAGAAAGTTATCACACATTCTACTTTTTTTGCCTGCAGCCCAGCTGACAACACTTGTTTAAAAAACAAATGATGAGCATCTTATCTATGCTTATCGTTTAATGTGATATCTTCATTATGCATTTGATAGACAATAGTTAATATCAACGTCTAAAATATAGCCTTCCTCACAATAGTCTGGTATATTTTCAATATTTAATGCTTCATTTTCTTAAACGTATATCTACTCAAAGTTTTTGCCTACGAGTATCACCGTATATTTTAATAGTGAGAAAATATTAAAATTGCATATTGAAAGAAATGTACTATTGTACTATCGGCTTTCCAGATGTTCGAAATTATTTTTCTTTTCAGTTTTCTGTATCCCTTATCATGCTCTTGGCTATTTGACATGCTAATGCGCTATTAGTATTTATTAGTGTTTTTATTTATCTTTAAATTTGATTTGATCTCAAAATTAAGATCAAAGAACTAAAATTCGACTTAATGTAATTTGACATCGACCTGGAAGAATTTTCATATTCGTATACATTAGGAAATACATGAAAATAAATAACCTCTGAAGATATTTTTTATTCCCACTGAATTTTTTATTAGATTACTTGTTTTTTCAAATTAATATGAATGTAGAGTACTTTTGTGTATAGTGTTTCTTTAAGGCTAAGCAATGATATCAAAATAATAAAGTATTTTCATGTTTATTGTAATTTTGCTTTGAAGGAAAATAATTTTCGAATATATTTAAATTGTCTTGACGTAATTTTTTTTTTTTTTTTCCAAGGAAAAATAAAGGCCCATTGATAAAAAAAATTCTGCTTTTACCAGTGATCCCTATTTAAGATTTAGTCTAGTTCAAAAAATTTGGATATATTAAAACTCCCTATGTGTTTTTGATATTATCTCACTTAAATTTCCAAGAAATGTTTTCCACTATTTAAGATGATTACTTAGTTAAGACGTTTCCTAAAGATTAAGAAAATATTTTATCTTATGGTGATTTTACGGTACAAAAGATTTCAAAGACAATACCGTGTCGGAAACTACACCTTGGCAAAGAAATCGAACATATACGCATTTATTTTCCTCTTAGTTATAACATTTATGCGAGAAATTCGAAACTAATCTGTTATTTTCCTTAGTTACAAAAGCGTAAAAACAAAATCTTTCTAACTTTTAAGATGTTTGTGATTTTATGCTATAAATGAATGTTGTGTTAGAATTTTACACTTTTGCGATCATTCCGAATCTCTATCCATCTAATTTTCCCACTTAATTTTAAAAAAAATACAAGCTCACAAGAGATTTTTTACCTTTACCAAAATACAGAATGCTTCGAAGCAAAATTATTTACCGAACAAATAATATTCTATATAAAACGAAACATAGCCCTCAAAAAAATTTGTTTCAATTGAGTGCATTAGAATATCTTGTGCAACTCATTTCTTGACTAAAAAAAAATCATAATAATTTTTTTCATTAAGTAGAAAATATTTTTTCTGTTTTCATTATTATTAAAACAATTTTCTGAAAATATTAAACTTTTTATATATTTTTAAAGCTATGAAATAAATAAATTTTCAACCGTTTTAATCTTAAAGTTTCTTAACTACTCTTTAAGTATATGCATGTTTTTTTATACAAAGTTTTTCGTGAATAATTTTTCTTCGAACATTACAACTTCCTTTCTCATTTTACACTTATATAGTTAAAAGTATTCTAAGTGGAATTTTTTCATTAAGATTTTTGAATATCAAAAATCTACAAGTCGAGGGAAAAAGAAAATATTTGACTCTAGCTTGACGTTTTAGGAAATTTCAAACTGTTTATTAAAATTTCTTTCCAAAACGTATCAAATACGATATATTCAAAGAAATTCACGATTTTATGTAAAGAAGTAAATCTTTAGAAAGTTTCATATATTCCTCTTCGAAAATAGGAACACCTCATCTTGATGTCAAAAATGCAGGGTTAAATATTTTTACACAAAAGAGCTTTTTTTTTTATCACATATTATTTCTTCCCTTCCGCAATACAAGTGTTAAAAAGAGTCTCTCAAGAACGCACAGGCGCATTTTCTTATTGTTTATATGAAAAAGATCATACACAACATGAATAAAATCATGGTTTTTGTGACAATATGAAAGGGTGCCGATAGATATTTGTATGCTTTTAGGGTACCAAAAAACTTCAAAGCAATGCTGCGTCGGAAACTACACTTTTCTGAAAGATCCGGAACTATAATAATCTATTCTTGTTTAAATAAATCGAACACTACGCAGATCAAATTAAACAACAATATAAATCAACGTTTATTGGCGTAGTGATACGTTCGGTGGGACCTAAACCAACGACCTTCCACTTGCGGGGCTGAGGCTCTACTATACGAACTACGAAGGAGCTCAGATGGTAGAGCCTCCGCCCGGTACTACTTTAGCTATAATCATAGTATATTATCTTAGATATAATTCTAGTATACTATCCCTATACACTATGATTATATTATGGAATCGCTGGGCCCTAAGAGGCACCGCATCTCAACAATGTTGGTTTTTGTTTTGTTTTTTTCACAGATGTAGAAAAACAATCAATTGTAATTAATCCTCATTAATTGATATTAGTACACTTTTGCTAAAGAAAAAAATAATTCTGTTGTAATTAATCCTGATTAATTAATATTAATACATTTTTGCTAAAAAAATTTATTCAGTTGTAATTAATGCTGATTAATTATCATTAATACATCTTTGCTAAAGAAAAAAATTAATTCAGTTATAATTAATCCTTATTAATTGATACTAATATACCTTAACTGTTGTTTTTCATTTTCCCCATTCTCCTTTTTATCCATTATCATCGCTATCTCGTCGATGACTGTTTTCCTTGTTCGTAGGTGTGAAAATGGCTCTTAATCTTATTTTATGAAAATACCAATATTCTCGGGAAAACCCACAGATCATCGTTAGACTCTGATTGTCTACACGCGGTTTCGAAAAATTTCGCTAACTTTCAATATGTCAGATATCTTATTATGAACGATTTCAAACGATGGTAAATCTCTATAAAAGACTTTTGTTGTAGTTAATGTCGTTGCTGTCACTGGCAGTCGTATAATGGTAACGCCTTTAACTACTATACAGAAAATACCAGAGTTTGACTTCCGTTGGTTCCTTGGACAAATGGAAGTTCGAGGAAATTTCTCCGGAAAACGTAGGTTCCGATGAAGAATGGTCTTAAATGTCTTCATATAGCATAATCATATAAATAACTGTCAACATTTCTTCGTATTATCACCAAAAATGATTTTTCTTTATCTATGATCTCTCATGTAAACAATAAGAAAATATGTGTAATATTGAGAGACTCTTTTTAACGCTTGTAATGCGGTCGGGAAGAAATCATATGTGGGAGAAAGAAAAATAATCCTGCATTATTGGCATCAAGACGAGTTGTGCGTATTTTCGTTGAGGAATATAGAAGAGGTTCTACAGGAGTTCTTCTTCTTTGCATAATATCGTTGACTTTTTGTAGATATCGTATTCGACGCGTTTTGGGGAAATTTTAACAAAACTGTTGAATTTTCTTAAAGTATCAAACTAGGTCAAATCTTTTCTCTTTCCCCGACTTGTGGATTTTGAATATTTAGAATTTATACCTCAGAAAAAGATTCTAACCAAGTATAAGTGTAAAAGGAAGAATAAAAGTGTAATGTTTAAAGAAAAATTATAACACTTTGCATAAAAAATGCATCTACTTAAAGAATAGTTAAGAAAATTCAAGATTTAAACTGTTAAAAATATATTTCTTTTTCATAGTTTTAGAAATTTGTAGAAATGATTTCATAGTTAAAAAAATGTGTTTAAAATAATAAAGCAAAATGAAAAATTATATATTTACCGGATGAAAAAATTACTAGGATTTTTTAATTAAGGAAAAAATTACACAAAAAATTTTCTAATGTACATAAGTGAAAAAAAAAACTTTTTTCAGGGCGATGTTTCGTTTTGTATAGAAAAATCTTAATATTATTTGTTCAGTGATTAAGGTTCCATGGGAAATATTTTTAAATATTTTTTTTTTCAAAGCATTTTATATTTTTTTAAAAGCAGAAACTAGATTTTGTGCACTTGTATTTTTTCTTTTCAAAACTAAGGGAAAAATTAAATGGATATAGATTCCGAATGCTCGGGAAAAGTATAAGCGGTGACGCAACGAGACTTTTTTAACGTAAAATCACAAACATCTTATGTTTTAGAAAATTTTTTATTTCACTTTTCAAACTAAGAATAGATTATTATAATTTCCCATCATTCGATACAGTATAATTTTCGACGCAGCATGACTTTGAAGTTTTTTGGTACCCTAAAAGCATACAAATATCTATCGTCACTTTTTCATATTATCACAAAAACCATGATTTTATTCATGTTGTTTGTGATCTCTTTCATATAAACAATAAGAAAATGCGCATGTGCGTTCTTGAGAGACTCTTTTCAACACTTGTATTGCGGAAGGGAAGGAACAATATGTGATAAAAAGAAAAGCTCTTTTGTGAAAAAATATTTAACCCTGCATTTTTGACATCAATCAAGATGAGGTGTTCCTATTTTCGAAGAGAAATATACGAAAGCTTCTAAAAATTTTCTTATTTACATAAAATCGTTAATTTCTTTATAGATATCGTATTTGACGCGTTTTGGGAAGAAATTTTAACAAACAGTTTGAATTTTCCTAAATCTTCAAATATTTTCTCTTTTCCTCGACTTGTAAATTTTTGACATTTAAAACACATAATGATAAAACTACATTTAGAATATTTCTAACTAAATAAGTGTAAAATGAAAAACGAAAGTGTAATGTTCAAAGAAATATTACATGACAAACCTCGTATAAAAAATTGCATATACTTAAAGAATATTTAAGAAAATTTAAAGTTGAAACAATTAAAAAATATTTTTTCATAGTTTTAGAAAATTGTCTGAATAATTTCATATTTAAAAAAAAATGTTTAAATGATGATGAAGAAAAGAAAGAAAACTATATTTACTTAATGAAAGCAATAAGATTTTTTAGCCAAGGAAAAAATTGCACAAGATTTTGTAATGTGCTTAAGCGAAATTTTTTTGAGGGCATTTTTTAAATCATTAAACTAGAGTGAAATGTATTCTCTTTCCCTCGACTTTGAGATTTTTAATATTTAACAAACTTATGAAAAATTTACTTCAGAAAATTTCTAACTACATAAGTGTAAAATGAAAAAATTGTAATGGTTAAAGAAGAATTATTTATGGCAAACTTCGTATAAAAATGCATCTACATTAAAGAATAATTTAGAAAATTTAAGATTAAAACCAATTGAAAAAAACTTTCATAGTTTTAGAAAATGTATCAAAAGATGCATATTTTCAGAAAATTGTTTAAATAATAATGAAAACATAAAAAATATAATGAATAATAATGCTTAATGAAAAAATTACTGAAATATTTTTTTTTTGCAAAAAATTTTCTAGTGTACGTAATAGAAACAAATTATTTTGATGGCTCTGCTTCGTTTTATATAGAAGAATATTAATATTATTTTTCGATGAAATAATTTTACGTCGGAGCATTTTATATTTTGGAAAAGATAACAAAAGCTTTTTTTAACTTGTATTTGTTTCAAATTAAGTGGTAAAAATTAGATGGATATAGATTCGGAATTCTCGCGAAAGAAAGCTGACACAACATTCATTTGTAAAGAAAAATTCCAAAACATCTTAAACGTTAGAAAAATTTTGTTTCTATACTTTTGTAACTAAGAAAAAAAACGAATTACTTTACTTTCGGATTCTTTGCATAAATGTTCTAACTAAGGGGAAAAATAAATGCGTATATGTTCGATTTCTTTGCACAAAGTGTAGTTTCCGACACAGCGTGATCTTCATGGATAATAAAAAATTCATATCAGACAGACAGAATGCAATTGGTACTGCAATGGGGAATGGAAACCAACGAGCGGGAGCATTAGAAAAAAAATTTTTGTTTGTAGGGAAATTTAAATCGCTTTTCTCAGACCAAACTTGCTTATTTGTAAACAAGGGATGTCAGACTAAAGAAAAAATATTGCGCCTCCACTGAAATAAACTTCTCACCCAATACATTTTAGATTTAATAGGAAACGTAAATAGTGGTAGGTGGAAAAAACGCTTGATCGTACCCCCGATTTCCAAAAGCATAGATATAAATAAATGGTGAGCTGACATACAAGAACAATCGAGGAAAATTTCAGCAGTTAAGGGAGAAACACTTGAATACTTTCTTTTATAACTGGCTGCACACATATATAAAAATTAGCTCCGAGGGAAAATAATTTTTTGCCGTGGTCAAAGGGCGGGAAACAGCTGATTCCTAGAAAAAATAAATCAGGCTCTGGTATCAACACAATTATAGGATTGCTGAAGTTTTTCTTTGATTGGACCTTAAGGATGAAAGAAAGAGGAGGGGGAATAACCACAGAAGAAAAGCTGTTTCTCTTCATTCAGCATCGGAAACTAACAGAGAACGGTTTGTAGTCCGCCCGAAATAAATATTTCCATTGTAGTACAAATAATATAATCAGCGAGTAAATCCCCCGAATTTTAACAATCGGATAATTACAAAAAACATGTAGAGGAAAATTGATATTCACATAAAATTAATTCAATCAAAATAAGAAATTAATAAACTCCTGTAAGAGCAAAACTTTTATTGCAATAATAAATAGAAAAAAATGGTATTCGTACGAATTTTAACAATTAAAAATGTTCGTAGTCCGACCCAGATAAATATTTGCATTGCAGTAAAAATAATCAGCGAGTAAATAATCCCCCGAATTTTAGCAATCTGATAATTACAAAAAAAAAGAGGAAAATTGATATTCATAAAAAAATGAAAGAGAACAAAATAAGGAATTAATAAACTCTCCTATAGGAATAAAAGTTTCATTTCAGTACTAAGTAGAAAAAATGATTGTCCCACGAATTTTAACAATTAAAAACTTCAAGACGAAAATTGATATAAAATAAGGATTTAGTAAACTCCTGTAATAATAATTAATAGATAGAAATAACGAAAATTAGGAAATTCCGACAAGCACAACCATACTAATTATTATTTATTAATCAGGAAATACAAATTAAAAAAATATGCAATAACTCACGATAATTCCAAAAAATGCAAGTGGAAAAATGGTGTAGTCGATCATAAAATAAGAAATAAATGCTTAGAAATAAAAAAAAAATTTTAAAAAAAACCATGTTCGTACTCCTGGATGGAGAGACACGGCCTCTTTCGGGGAGTAGGAACACAGCCCGCCATGGCGGCCATTTTGAAAACAGGGTGCAAGGAAGCTCAATACTACTGAGGCCTTTTACAAGACTATGCATAATCGTAAAACCAGCAAAAACAAACATTATTAATCTACTGTCGGCTGGCAGTCTCTTTGTAATTAGTTACTTATACTGCACAGTGTACAAACAGCAAGGTATAAAAAAATAAGCCTTAAGCTTTAAACATGCTGGTCAGATTTGATGGTATGGTTTAGCTATAGTTTAGCGACAAATTCTAACCTTGATCCCACAGTAACGTAATCCCACTACTACTTGCGATATCACCCTCTCAGGGTACGGCTTTTTGCTTATTTTTAACTACTTTACTATTTTTAACTAATTTTTACTTTAGCAATCAAACTGGAATGGATATTTCCTGACCAAGACACAGCTGCGGAACTTAAAATAACAATTTCAAAATCGATATGTGTATATATTGAAATTAACGGTTCTAATGTAAAATATGTTTTAAATATAATAATAATTTAAACTTTTGTAATAAATCGTTTTTATATTGTTACTTTTTCAATTAAAAAAACTAATTTTTTAACCAATTACGATTTTTTTTTATTTTTCTGATCCTTTGAGCTTCTTTCTTTTACAATTTTGCATTTTGAAAATATATATTTTTAAGATGTGGCGAGAAAAAAAGGTACCATCTGCTTTAAATGTGGTTGCATTAACGAAATGCCGCTTAGAATTATTAGAAAATTTAAAAACTAAACAGAAAGCTAAAACTATCGGGTAATTAATTATATTTACGAAACCATATCTGACATATTAAAGTTTAAATATTTTAATTTTGATAAATTAAGAGTCCAATTTTCGGAGCAAAATATTCTCATTTATTTACTTCCATATGGTTTCGTTTGCTTCAGCAAATAAGTTTGAGTTTACATCTAAAAAACATCGTATGTTATATTTCATCCCTGGAGAACTTTATTAAATTATGAAAATAAGTTGTATGATTTTAAGTAGAGTTTTGGTCATGTGGCCAGTATTTTCTCGAAGAAGTTCTGTTTGGAACAGCGCATTATGAGTGCTTTTTATACTTTACTGTATTCTGTAATTGTGTGCTGTATTCCATAGAATTGCGTTCTGTAATCTGTAGAATTGTGATCTTTATTCTATAGAATAGTGTTTTGTATTCTATAGAATAGCGTTTTGTATTCTATAGAATTGTGTTCTGTATTTTATGGAATTATCAAACTTGATTTAAGATCTTTAAAAATACGTAAATTCCAAGCAAGATATGGATTGTCCGTGCTCATAAATAACTGTTTGTTAAAATGTAAATAAATGAAAAGTTTATAATTTAATTAAGCTCTCATTGTACCTTGTGTGAATCCTACTTTTATTCATTTTAATTTAACACAGTTTTGCCTTTGACGATATCTTCTTGTACGATATAACTCTCAGCTAAGAAAAAAGTAGTTTAACTGAAAAAAAACAAACCGAGAAAATAGCATAATCATATTTAACAATTTCTCAAAAGAAAAAATGCAAATTCGCACCATGCAAATTATATCCCAATAGGCCGTAAAGAAAAAGTTTAAAATGCGAAAATGGCATCATTCGATATGTTTACATAAATATAGACGGTGCTTACGGATAGAAGCTGAGAAGTTTGCGGAATCAAAAATGAAAGTTGCGATCTATTTCTTCGACTTTTATCAAGTGGGGGGGAGTGTAACATCGGCCGATGGCTAATATAATCGGCCGATTGAACGATGATTTTCAGTTTTTCAATAGGCTGCCGATGCCGATATATGAAACATGAACATATCGACTCCGACCGATCGGCAAGCCGATCTATCGGTTGATCCCTAGTTACAGTGATTTAAACTATTACTGACTACTACTATCTGAGGGGTTGGAGAAAATTAACAGATGTTTACCGATTTTTTAAACTTTCGGAGATAGTTTACAAATTTTTTGAGAGACCCTTCTCAGGGAACTCCGGGGATCCACAGAGCACATTTTTACAAATGTTACACTAGACCCAATCTGTGCGTTGAAAAGCAAAATTCTCAATCAATAGGAGATATGAATTCGAATCAAAAAGGGAAACACAGAAATTTGAAACAATTTAAACAAGTCTGAGTAAGTACATTTCCATTTGGAAAAAAAAAACGCGGAGAGAAATCATCAACAAGAAAACGAAGTTTAAGGATATCCATATATAATGTTGTGATATATTATTACCTTCCTCGAGGTTAAAGCAACTGCCAGATAGTGGTAAACACACAAGACCACAGAGTGGTGTTTGGAATTTTTTTTCCTTGGCAAGTTTTATAGGTAGTGTAATTTCCAAGGGTACTTACGTATTTTAGCGGCCTCCGAAATATATCGCCAAGATGGAGGGTAATTATTGCCAAAATATCGTAACGCTTCCTTATATTACTATGGCATGGCATTTTTGGAAAACTTTTTGCTATGCTTCAACAAAACAAAGCTTCCAAAACAAAGGGGGACGGCTCGACATCAACTTGAATCATGTCTGTCCAAACTTCCGTGGAGAAAGTACATAGGGAAAAAGGATTTTTTTTGTTTTTTTTTTGAGGAATCGTTGAAAGCCATATCGGAAATATGGCCTATAACGTAAATAATCTGTAAAAAGAAAATTAAAAATAATGTTAGGATACAATATGGGAGTATTATTCTACCATTTTTGTTTTGGTGATTTTGCGAAATCAAAAAGTCGCCAAATAACGACGGGCGGCCGCTATAATGTGGAAGTACCTTTCCAAGACCCGCGCTTGAACTTAACTTAGAACTTTGAACGTATAGAAGAAAAGGGGAACTCGCCCCCTGCCTAGAGTTGAACTGAGGTCGCTCCGTGAGATACCAAAGATAGAATTATCATTAGGTTAATATTATCTTACAACCTCATATACGGAGAAAGGGAGCATCGTTCCTGTGCTTCAGTGGCCTAGTGGTTTATGCGCTCCAGATCTAAATTAGAGACCCTAGTTTGAATCTACGCTGGGACGATGTCTTTTTCCTCCTATGATTTCAAAGCTCTAATTTGGACTCAGGCGTGGGTGTCAGAGATCGCTACCTATTTAAGGACATGGCTGCAAGAAAAGGACATTCTTCTCCCAAGTAATAAATGGAAATTGGCAAGGCATATTGCAAGAAAGACTAATCAACAATTGACAGAAAATTCATCATAAGACCACAAGGGTCAAAGCAAAGCAAAGCAAGAAAATATTCTTAAATAAGGTGGGAATTAGGGTAGATGATCTAAATATGTACGAATTTCTATGTGGTGCAGGTATGCAGAATTTGTGCATGGAATATAATCGATCGATATCCATTAACATACGGACAGCAATTGATTATGTATTTAACATTTTAATTTTGCATTTGTGTAACATCAAATCTCACAAACACCATCAGCTGTCATTCATATATTAATATATATATGATCCCTCCAAATGTCTTCCATGTATTTATAGATGAAACTTGGAGAAATTGTCCATTAATACATGGAAAAGAGTTGATGATGCTCGAGAGATGGATATCGCAGACGCATAAAATAAATGTGCAAAGAAATATAATCGACTCTTCTCCAAACAGTATTTAGGTATTTAGGGTAACGGTGCTATTTTGTGCACTGGTTGTGCGCATGTGGTGTAAAAGCGCACAATAAGTGCACAAAATAACACCTTTACCATAAATATCTAAATATATATATATATATATAAATAAATATGTGCGTGTGTGTGTGTGAAATAGTCTAATGCGATATATCTAATACGATGTTAAATGGAAATTCTACAAAAGAAATTTATAGCTACCGGTCCATGAAAACCAAAAAATCATTTTGCAGCGAGATGGCTTCCGTTCCACAACGAAGGGCAAATTCCTTTCAAATGCAAGCTAGTTTTCGAATTTTGAATGATATCTTTTCAAAATGTTCTGTGCGGGTGTCAGCTTGCCTCAAACTTACGACATTTTTTCTTATATTTTATTCCGACTTTTGCATTTTTTTTTAGAAAGCAGTTTCCTTTTTTCCTCTTTGAATGATAAGTCATTTCTTTGGTGAATAACTTTCTGCTCGGCTAGCGGAACATTTCCTACTATTTCAGCCATCAGAATAATTTTGAAATTTTTCCGGTCAACTTGGTCAGAAAATGGGCATGAAATTAAATCATTTTATTTTATTCATACCTTGAAAAAATTTAATAAATTATCAAGCGACTGTATAGAACATTAGACAGTTGAAAGAGAATTTTGTGAAAATGAAAAATGATTTTTCAATACATTTAATTCGGAAATACAGGCAACAATTATTTTAACTTCAATTTTCTTATTGAAGCTTGGCTTACCTTTCTTATCCCTTTATTCTTTCTTATCTCAATAATTATTATTAATCGTTATCATTAAGTTTTCTAGTATAGTATCGTTCACCGTCCGAATCATTGCATATGATCGTTAATGTAAATAAAACCACTATTTGTTTTCACTAACCATCACATATAGCGTTTAGAACATAGGTTTATCTACGGTTCAGTAGAAAGAAGATCGATGGCATGAGGTGACTCCTAACCACGACATGCTTACACAAAACCATACTGTGTTCGAACCTAGCTTTGGAGCCAGGAAGAGCTACTTAAAAAATAAAGTGCCCTGCATTCGTATTTAGTAGATAATAAGAAAAGGGTGGTGCGGAGGAGGTACAAATTTCTAATCTTCTCTTTGTCTTGAATCTAATGGAGTGATGTCTGTCTATAATTATAAATTTATCTGTAACGACATTTTTCGAGGCCCCTAGAGACGCAAAGTGTGTATAAGGTTCAACTTTATTTGTGACAATAAACTGCTAAATTACTTGTAACAATAAACTGCTAAACTACTTGTAAAAATAAACCGCGAACCTACCTATAAAATAAATTTATCTGTAACGATATTTTCTGCGGTTCCGACAGACGTAAAGTGCGTATCAATTTCAAATTTATTTGTGAAAACGAACTGCTAAACTACTTGTTACAATAAACTTCTAAACTACTTGTAACAATAAGTTGCTAAATTACTTGTAACAATAAGTTGCTAAATTACTTGTAACAACAAACTGATAAACTGCTTGTAACAAAAAGCTATTAAACTACTTGTAACAGTAAACTGCAAATCTTCTTATCAGGCCCGTAGCTAAACGCTGGTTAACAATGATGTCCTCTACTCTAGTTTGCTCTCTCACCCAAGTGTTTCTTTTTCGATCTCTCCTAGTTATTCCAAGCATGCACCTCTCCATGCTCCTTTGCGTTGTCTGTAACTTTCGTATTGCTCCAACTGTTAGACTCCATGTCTCTGATCCATAAGAGAGGACTGGCAATACACACTGGTTGAAGACCTTTCTTTTTAGACACAAAGGCAATTTCCCCTTCAGGATAAAACTGTTTCTTCCAAATGCACTCCAGCCAAGTTTAATACGTCTGTTGAGTTCTTTCATAATGTTGCCATCCATTGAAATCAGCTGGCCAAGGTAAATATATGAATCAGCAATTTCTAGCTCAATGTTGTCAACTTGTATTTTTGTTTCCTCTACGAAATTATTGAACATGATCTTAGTTTTTTGTAGGTTCATCTTGAGTCCAACTTCTTTACTTCTAGTTGAGAGCTCCTGTACCATGTCTTGGAGTTCTGATGGGTTCGTTGAAAAAATAACAATGTCATCAGCAAACCGCAGATGATTTAAATACTATATATATTAGTCAATAAATACAACGTACTAAAGTATGTGTTGGAATTCTTATTATTAAACTATGTTAATTTGTTGCTGTCTGAATTAATTTATGTGTGGGAAGTATAACTATTATTTTTCACATTTCAGCTTAAGTATAAGGTGTGTTTCTCCGAGCTTTCAATAATCCTCTAAAACGAGAGCCAAAGACAACGTTTTAAAAGAGTATTTATGGCAAGATTGAGTTCGAGCTACGCGTTTCGGGCGATAGATGTTCGCCCTTCTTCGGGAGTGAACACGTGGAATATCGTCAACAAACGAGGTTGATTCGCGGATGTAACTAGAGTTGAGTTATTAAGTGAAATGTTCACTTCCAAAAGTAGGAAGTCAAGTACTACGTGGTTTTTGTAGTGCGGCCACTCTTCCCAGAAATTACCAAATTGTGGAAAAGTTGGCTGTCTGTTAGTAGAGGTGGCAATTATGGCGGGACTATGGACTAATATCAGAAGGAGTTAGGTGGAGTACATTTCGCCAAGCTGAGCTGAAGGAAGGAGTTGAGCTGTGGTCATTCACAATGGAATCACGAAACATGTTAATGAAGAAAGCTTCGGCGAAGTCCAGTTCAAGTGGTGAATGAGGTTGGTGGATGATACGAGCGTCAAAAAAGTTAAAGCGATGGTTGTGTTCGTGGCTGTGAACAGCAATGGATGATTTGTGCACCTCACCTTTCTCAACTAAATACGCTTCTAAAACGTTGTTTTTTGTGTCTTATTTATATTGCGTATTGTTTCGTCGAATATTTCCACGAATCCTCTGAATACTTACCATGTTCTATGTATGAATAGTTTAACATCTAGTTTAAATATTTGGAATATAAAATGGTCAGCATGCATGAGTACCTCACACATATACTTGACAATTTTTTCTGTAAAAATCCTCGTACAACCGTTTATTGAAATGGTTTTAGTAGAGAACTGAGAATTTTCCAGAAATAAAAATGCTTTATCAGAAACGTTTCAAACATAGCGAAGTTCATAGAGAGACAAATAACTGCTTTAAAAAGTGAAAAGTTCATCCATTTTATATAAATCGAACACTACGCAGATTAAATCAAACAACAATGTCAATCAATCAACGTTTATTGGCGTAGTGATACCAACGCCGATGGTATGGCGTGATTAGATGGTGAAACGTTCGAAAGAAAATAAATATTTCTGCCTTCGGTGGGACCTGAACCCACGTTGATTGATTGACATTGTTGTTTGATTTAATCTGCGTAGTGTTCGATTTATATAAAATAAATACATACCTGTATGCTGCAACGTGCATTTCGATCAATTTAATACCAGTCTCTTTGCAATTTGGTTTAAATAGTAGTCTATGTACTACACCATTCTGCGAAATAACTGGCAACAATATATATACGTTCGTAAAGAGATTATATATTGTCCTTCGTAGCTCAGTGGGTAGAGCCTCCGCCCGGCAAGTGGAAGGTCGTGGGTTCAGGTCCCACCGAAGGCAGAAATATTTATTTTCTTTCGAACGTTTCACCATCTAATCACGCCATACCATCGGCGTTGGTATCACTACGCCAATAAACGTTGATTGTTTGACATTGTTGTTTGGTGAAAAATTCTTGCAAGAATGGTTTGTTTTTTTAAATAATGGTATATTTCCTCGTGATCAATGAAAGCCGCAAAACATTAACTTATTACAGAACATACACTTAACATTGATATCGCACAGCTGATATCATGTCAGTCATAATTTTAACTTCCTCATCACTCTGCAAAACAATCTACAGAAAAATTTGGATACAGTAGAATCTGGATACAGTGCTCCTGGTTATAGTGCGACCCTGCTTTTGTACTATTGTTTCTCCCCAAGTCTCTTAACAACGCCTAATGAACATGTACTAAAAAACACGCTTATAGTGTTAGCCCGTTACGAAACTTTTACTTCAGAATAGTGAAGAACTTTATTTCTCTAATGCTCAACCACAGTCAGTTTTTTTGAATCTTTGTGTCACCTTAGAACGTTTTTGAGGGCTGCTAAAATCTGTTTCGCCCATGAGCGCTAACGCCAAAAGTACTCTCCTGTTTAACCCCACACCATCAACAGAGTCGTCTGGAGTGGTGTCGTAGCCGGTCATCGTGGCTGCCAGCAGATTAGTATCGCATAGTGTTCAACGATGAATCCCGCTTCAGTCTTGGAGCAGATGACCATCGGATCCGTGTGCGGAGGTGCTACGACCACACGGTCCCAGCCACCTTTTGTTTTACCGAAGCACACAGACATTACTCCTGGTGTGATGGTATAGGGGTGCTATCTCATACAACTTTAACAGCTCAACGATATGTTGATGACATCCTGTGGCCGTTTGCGTTACCCTTCATGACACGACAGTTTGGAGTCATTTTCCAACAAGATAATGCCAGGCCCCATATGGTTCGCATATCTGTGAGCTACCCCAGTGCTGTTGATACTCTTCCTTGACCAGCAAGATCACCAGACCTTTCGCCAATCGAACATGTATGGGACAGGATAGAACGCCAGCTTTGGGCACCGAAAACTGTCGCAGATCTGGGGAAAATAAGTGAGGAATGCCTGGCAGAATGTGTCGCATGATGATAATAGGAACCTCTTTCACTCCTTACCTAGAAGTATAAAAGTATACATTACCGCCAGGGTGTGGGGTGAGGTTCGCCAATTATTGATTTGAACATTCAATGTACAATTCCTAGCCATTGATGGGTCCTACGGGTTTGAGTTTTTATCGTTTCCTCACCTGTGTATATGCTGGATGCATATTTAATTTCAATAAAAACGGAAAATTTCTACATGCTGCTCCTTTTTTTTTGCAAAAGAGTGTATTATAATTTGTTTATTGCAAATTTGGAAATTTATAAATTGGTGGAAAGAAGGCCCCAAAAACAATCAATCTCAGGGGCCTCGCCAATGCATTAAAACAGCCCTGATACCCTGGCCGTTATAAAATTCATATTTCAAATTACTTGACTCCAAATTACCTTTGCCTGTGATACGAACTATGACGAAATTTATTTGTAAGTATGTTCGCATTGTTTTTGATTCCCATTCCTTCCTTCTCTTTTGCTTTTTATGCATGAGATTATTATCCTGTTGACACTATCAGTCTTCAGTACGTGTTCATTTCTTTATCCATTCACTTTGATTGGCGTCTACGTTATTTCCTTCTGTCAATTAAACTTGTTTGTTGCGCTGATTATTATGCCTGTCTTACTTTCGACCAACTTGTTTGTAACAACGTGGTTCACATTAATTAGGTAATGTCATCCAAGAGCGGATAGATGATATTAATGAGGTAATGTTATCCATCTGATCATGTCACCATTGGAAAAGAACAAGAAGTCTTAGTGGCTTTGAAAATCGATGCGATGACCTAAGTGGCAGGAAATTTAAATGGGTTTATGGAGTTATTTAATCGCACATGTCGTTTGTGATACTAAATGACATTATAAACACATGACCGTTACGTCCACGTTTAACTTTAATTGAATATTCTTAAATAACATTAGTAGAATTATGTAAATAAACATTAGTAGAAATATTTACATAAACATTAGTAGAATTATGTAAATAAACATCAGTAGAATTATGTAAATATACACTAGTAGAATTATGTAAATATACACTAGTAGAATTATGTAAATAAACATTAGTAAAATTATGCAAATAAACAGTATTACCACTCTATAAATGAACAATATTAGAATTATTATTGCTATTATTAGAAGAAGAATTATTGGAACTTATGATAAATAACATGAAATCAAAAAACTAATGCTGTGAGACGTGGAAGTTACCTAAAGGTTTGAAAATTATAAGCCCGTGGAATTATATATTGCATGTTGGAAATTTCAAAACACGTGCTGTGTTAAACATCTAACATGGCCGATTTTAATCACAGCCCCGTATCTATATAATGTTGAAATAGGTTCATGCTGGATTAACGAAATGAAGTAGCATTGGTCTAGGCAGTGCCTATTTCCAGGAACACTCGAGAGCATCATATAATCATATCTACTATGAGCTAAGATAAAGTGGCCGTAATTCACCCAACATCTAACTCACTCACTCTCTTTCTCTCTCTTTTGGGTTCAAGTTTGAGCTCAGGAAAGAATAGGCGTTTCAATTATGTAAATGTTTGGAGGTTGCATATTTTTTTTGGCCTCATCACAGATTATTCCTTTAAGTCTCCGGATATAAAACACATTGCCATTATATTTGTTTTTCTATTAATTCACGTGCTTGAAATGTAAATACGATTGATGGAATCATTAAAAAAACTTGTTGTTCTGCTTCGCTGGACTCATTTCAATATACAGTGGGCCTGGCCGAATGCAAATACATCAAAATTTAGATAAGACGTTAAGTCAGTCATTCCATCTGAAACTTGTACTCTAGCTACTTGTATAGTTTCGTGATGCAACCTCTGCAGAAAGTGGATTCTATCGCAATTTAAATAATCCACATTGATTAGAACATACAATAGTAGATAAAATTCATTCTTGAGTTGATCGAGTTACGAAAGGAAATGGAATTGAAGGTTGAATTAAATGATGAGAAAAAATTAATGAAATCAAAAGAAAAAAGAATTTAAAAAAATCAAACGAATTAAGGAAATCAAAAGAAATGATACAAATAAGAAAAATAATAAAGCAAATAGATAGAAAGAATAGAAGAAGTGAAAAGAAAAAGAATTCAAATAATTAGGAAAAAAGGGAAGAATAATTGAAATGGTTGAGAAAATGTGGAAGAATAATTGAAATAATTAAGAAAAAAGGAATAGTAATTGAAAAATAAAGAGAAAGAAAATGAAAAAGAAAAACATCAAGCAAAATAAAAGAAGAAAAGAAAAACATTGAGCAAAAACCAATAAAGAAAAAAAAAGAAATGAAAGAACATTAAGCAAACGAAAAGAGAGGAAAAAATAAATAAAAATAAAAGCGAAAATAAAATCGAGCCAGCAGATTTTTCGCTTACTGCGTCTCGTTGGATTTGCAGTAAGCTGGGTCTTGTATTAGCCTAACTTGTACATCTGTAATCAATCGTTAAGCCGAATGAATTAGTGAACGACTTTGCCAATATATATCATAAACGAATAGACTCGTTCAGTGATTCAGTCATCGAACGAATTGATACACCGCTTGAATCTTTGTCCGAAAACACCGTTAAGCTTTCAGCCTTAAGCTAATCGACTTATCGGGCAGGGTGAAATCAAAATGGCCCGAACAAAAGCACAAGTGAAAGAAAAGTAGAAAAGAATGAAGAAACTGTAAGATTAATGCAACCATAGAAATAATTCAGCAACGTTTCGAAATGCATTTGTTTCTTCGTCAAACTAAATGCGCCATATTAGCTTGCACAAAAATTAGATGGCAAGTATTGTTTGCTTGAAACTAAAATCAACGGATCCTATTTCACAGCAATGAAGCACATTGCCCAGTATCAATCAACAACCAAAATACAGTTGAACCTGCCTAAAGTGACCACCTATGGGGACTGGACTGCAATGTTCTTCATAGACAGGTGATCACTATACACAACAGATTTTGATATAGGCATGACTAAGTCCCTACCAGTTCTTCCTTTTAAAAAGGTGTCATATTATACAGGTGGTCGATTTACCAGGTTCCACTGTACGTTTATCTCATGGTCCAAAAGATCTTGAGCCATTTACTCCAAAGCTCTGAATCTTGTTTTTATGTTACGTAATCCAGCTTAGTAACAAGCTCTGTAAATCTTGTTTTAATAGACTGTAAAAAGGCAGCAGAAAAGTGAACTACGTTTGCAGAAGCAACCAGATCACGTTTGCTTACATTTACGAGCTCATCAAATTTTTGTGATACCACTTCAGACTTCCTTGCAGGAATCTCCGATACGAAGCATAAAAGTCGACGATACAGCAAAGTTAGTGGCCACCTACGTCCCGCAACGGAATTTTGCAAAGCTTTATATGGTTTCAGGCTATCGAGGCCATATACAAACCCATTGCAATCTACCAATAAAAATAATTCAAAATTTACAACCGTATAAATTCCTAGTTTTGTGTATTTTCCGATGAGTAAATAGATTATAGGATTATATAGTCCACGTTTTTATACGCAACCTATTCCATCTTCGCTCTTCTGAGCTACCACTTTTGTATACATAGTGCCGAATTTTCCGTTTATTTTGTATTACAAATTGCGCTTATTCTTAAATTCTGCATTTATATATGCCTTGGTCATGTATTTATGTATGTCTTAGAATTTATATAATTTGTATTACTTATGTATATCGTTGCCAGCTATCATATTTGTTTTTCTGAATATTTAGACTTGTTGCTGTGCCTGTATTGAGAAGCTCGACGGTTTGAGAGAAAGAAAATTAAACGCAGGTGTTTTGAAATGACGTTATTTCAATCAATTTATTAATTGCATATTGTTGTTATTAATAATTAAGAAATGTTATTATAATTAGTTTTTATGGTTACTAATCATGAATAGATATTGTTAATTATGTCAATCTCTTCATTATAAATGAACTATTTTTTAAGTATTTATAAACTTCTAAAACTCTTCTATCTTTTGTATAATCCGCTCTAATAGCATAGAGAAGTGGGTCGCTACCCATGGGTCGGTCCTAACGGTCGCGATCTATGGGTCGCGACTGTCAAGGGGGTCGCCCCAATTATTTTTAGTTGCAATTATTTTTATAAGGAACGTCGAACCAAATGTTTCCAGTGGCTTTATATTTCAACATGGCTACACATATTGCAATATTCTACTAATGGTTGTTAACTTTATTATTATATATTAATATCTATTCCTATTATAAAATACATTAATATCTGTTATTCTATTATAACATATATTAATATATATATAATTACTGATGGTATACATACTAATATAATACACATAATTTTATATAATATGCCATAATATAACATGCATAATTAATATAATATACATAAATAATGTAATATGTATAATTAATATAATATACATAAATAATGTAATATAGGCTATATAATTAATATAATTTTGTATTTAATGTGTTTTCTTTACTCTGTTAAAAAAAAATTTTTATGCAAATGTGGCGGCGACGGGCGGATTATTTGGTTACTATAAAAGGGGGTCGCGGATTACTTGGCTACTATAAAAATGGGTCGCGGCTTGAAAAAGGTTGGGAACCACTGGCATAGAGGATGGGGTCCACAGTTTCACCTCAAATCAACTCGTGTTCGAATCGAGTTAAATGCTAGCGTTTTTATGTACGTTGGATGATGTTTTTGGTAACCACGCGTATAAGTTCAAGCTGTTTATGTAAGTAAAGGAAAGAAACACCATTCCGACCCGGATCGAACCTGAGACCCTCCGTATGAACCGAAGTACCCTAGCCAACTTGACCACCGTGACACTGGAACAGTGCTTCTTTTCTTCGCATTTAGGGTTTAAAAATATTATTAACATTCGTATGGATGACACAATTGACAAATTTCTCAAATATTGGCTAAGACACACCAATCCATGATTTTTATGGTTTTCGTGGAAAATTAAAGATGTGCAGATAATTTTATTCCAAAAAACATTTAAGCATTCCAAAACCTAACAGCTAATGGATCCCATGACTTCACGTGACCTCCTACTCTTGCAGCCGAGTCGAAGAATTCGAGCCCAATCCAATGGGATCAAAGCCTTTTTTTTAATAAATACGTTGAGACCCTGCTGAATAGCATTGTGCTCATGTGTAAACTTCTTGCCACGCCAGTTATATTGTAGGTATTATCTGAAGCGTTTTACCCTTTAGAAGGGATCTTTTTCCCTCAGGCCACGCGGAAACATTTGACATTGGACTGAAGTGCTTCTCGGTAAGAGAAGAATAATCCCTTTATCTCGTGGCTAAAAGAAATAAACCATTTTATTGATTCCTATTTTTTGGGGAAACAATTCTGTTTTCCGAGAATATCCGGAGTTTCGACGAGTAAAACTTCAAAAAGCGATTTTTGCCCGGATAAATCGAGAAATATCTGGTTTCGTCATCTCGGTATATGAGTGCTAGCGACAATTACCGTCGGGGAATCGTTATTATTGATTCCACAAATCGGGAATGAAGGAAAAAATGGCAAAAATGTTGGTTTTGCCGCAGTTTCAATCGATCAGTTTCCTATTGTGAAGGAAATCTCGATCTATTAACGAACTTGGAAGTCAATTTCTGTTTTTCGGTTGATAAGAAAAACACTAGAAAATTAAATTTTTAGTCACAAAAGAGCAAATGGAAATTTTAAATTTTACTAACACAGCCGTCCCCACTTAAACAGGTCTCGAATATTCAGTACCCTGCTTATAAGAGTAAACTCTGTTAAAACCAAAAATTTTCAGTGAGCTTAATATTTAATTTCTCCGTTTTAAGGGATAAATTCACTCTCTCCCCACCACCTACGATAACCAAATACAGATTATTCAATTTTACGATGGAAATATTGTTAAAACCCGGAATAATCTGTGCAAGGGAAAATTTGTGTTTATAAACGCCCACTCCACTTTTGTACAGGATTTTCTACTTATTACTAACAATTTTGGCGAGATCCATAACAAAACAAAATTGACAGAATTTTTTTAGGTAAGTAATGAAGAAAGTGCAACTTGATATCAAATGATATTTTCTTTGGACGTTTAATGGTGCCGTCATGTTTAAATTTACTTTTTTTCTTCTTATTTTTGCCATGCTAATACTGATTGTACCAGAGAAGAATAAATAAAGTTGTATATTGTATTGTAAAACATACAATTTTTCTTTCACAAAAAAAATAGAAATACCCAAGTACATTCATTGTTGTTTTTTTTGTACAGAGTAGTGTTTTTAATACTATTTTATGTTTATTATGTCTACAGTCGAAACTAGTGTACTTGGGCATTCGAATTCACACATTATTTTCCAGGATGAAGGAATATATCTCACTTAAATAATATTTGCTGAAAACATTAATATTTGTTTCAGAGGAAAGACCATATTTCCCTAAGCTGTTAGTACCTTCTTTACCCTTAAAATCACTTGAATCATCCTAAATTATGAATGGCAAGAAATTACGATGTTGATAGTGATTAAAAATATGATGATATTTTCTATGAAAATGATGATGTTTATTGGCTTTCCATGGTATAACATATCCGAATCTTACTACCTCGTTTAATCCTTTAACAAGAATATTTTTTTTTTCAGTTTTTGTAGACAAATATTTTATATGGAGCAATAAATACGTTGGGGACGTTCATTGTTTCCAAGATTATTTAATCCCTTTTCATTTTTAAATAACATTTAATTTTTTTGTAAGTCTGAAAGTGTTTTTACTGAGTCTTAACACATAAAATTCGTTACATTCGCATAGATGCGTAACTTTTGTTCATTTAGAAGATTTTCGCTAAGGATGGCTGAGACATCCCTAGCCACGCCAACGCACATGACGATGTTACGTAGAAGAGAACGCTAAGTTATTATCAAATTGTAAAGTCACATATGTTTACAACACCATTTCTCTCGGAATCATGGGATCTCCCGAAAGGCCAGCGAAATCCCGAAGATGCATAAGAAATAAAGAAATATCGTGCACGTAATGTTTCGAGTATGCCTTTAATTCCCGAAACATCCCAGTATTTCCGATCACATTGGCTTTCGACCACCGCTTTCCAGGACATAAATTACTGGAATGTGGCTCTGGAGGCCATTGCCGGGATTCTGTCCAGAATGAGAAAGAAAAACCTGGAGATTCCTTCTCGAAGTACAATATTTTCCTATTTCGGACAACAGAGCACAGTTCTTTGTTACGAGGCTAACTTGAATGTGAAACGGAAATGGTGGAAATTGGAAAATATTGCTCAAAGCAATGGACTACGTTGTTACTGTTGTATATTTGTAAATTCATTCGTTTTGCTATTTCTACAGTAAATTTAATTATGATTTTCTTACATTTTCTCTGAAAATCAAAACTCTTAGCTGAAATTAAAATTTTGTCTTTAATGTTCCAGGTGTATTTTTGTTTCTCTAACCTTTTCGGGAGAAACACTTGTGGTTTCGGATTTAGTTCCTCAATTCAGGTGAAATGGCTGAACCTAGCTCAGAGGTGGCTTGAAATTCATTTCGCTTTAAATAATAAATGGGTTTGAATCGACTGTATTCGGAAAAGGGGTTTGTTTGCAACTACATAACACGGTGCAGACAAGAAACAGAAGAAAATTTAATTATAATTTTCATGCATAAAAGCTTTAATATACTTACGGAATAATCTTTTCCACTCGTCTGCCCAAGCCTCTCGTAACTGTCAATCATCTTCCTGCCCTTCCTTCCGAAGACGGGTTGAATTCCAGATCGAGTACCATTGATTAGACATCAATAAGTTTCATTTAAAATGTTCTGTAAATATAATTATCTTAGTAATTTGTAAAATCTTTTAGTTGGACAACATTTTGTAAAGTTTATCCTTTTTGGCGCAGTATCGCCATGTTTGTCCTTAATACATTAAATTACATGATGAACCAACGTTTTAGCAGGCGAATTTTTCGGGTAGCCAAGATGGAAAACAAGCTACGTTCAAGATCAGGAGTTTCTAAAATTTTCTGTTACATAGACCTTATTAAGGTTTCCTTTACTATTATGGACTAACGTTGAGGGTGCTGGGAGGGAAGAGGAATCTGAGGATCTTATTCCTTATAGAAAATTAAAAAACATATTGCTTCAAGCTATGGTTGGTAACAGGTTAATAAGGCCTTATACTTGACTACGAGCTCCAAATCTGTATAATTTTATTCCTTACATCATTATTGGAACGTTGCAAACCCGATATTTTTACATACAGGCCAATATTCTTGAATTACTTAAACATTTACGAAGTAGGGGGAGGGGGGCAAGCTTAGAAATGTTATTTTTCGCATCAAAATTTTATTAATCACAGACGGGCCTATTTATCAATCTATGATGCTAAATATACACATTTTACTTCATTTTGGTTTTTCCTAAATTTTTCTGAAGATCTTATAGTTTGCCTGATGCGCAGCCACGAATCATCTGTGGTCCGAGGACTCTACTTATAAAAACACTGATCTAGAAAAATTTCGTGTCTTCACCCGCCTGAAATATCTTCTTCATTATGGAGGGCTCTGCGGTAGTGTAAGGCTTTGCCTAGCGCCTCATTATCCTGGGTTCAACTTCCAACGGCCTTGTTAAAAAAAAAGAGAGCTTACCAACTAACTGCACACTGCAGACTTTTGACTTCCAACGGCGCTGCTAACAAAAACTTACCGACTAACTGCTCATAGTCCGGGGTTAATTCCCCGGACCATAAGAGGTTTAAAGTCCTCGGAAATGCTGTAGGTTCCTTCACAGCATGACCCTTGCTGTTCTTGCTCTGTAAAACTCACAAACAAATAAGCGAACGCTTTCGGATTGTTGCATCGTTATACTCATTATAAGGACTTGAAATTCAATTTGGAAGCTGTTACAGTAAAACCTCGGTTAACCGAAATAAAAGGAGAGGGGGTACCGCCATTTCCGATAATCCGGAAATTCAGCTTTCAGTGTAAAAGTCCAAAGAAACAATATTTGTCCAAAAACACTCCGTGGTTATGACGTCACGACTTTACCTTTGATGGGTGATTTACTCACCCTCTCCCTTTCCACCCCCGTCGTTGGGTTAAGATGCCCTGGACTTAACCGTTACAATAGCGGCTATTAAATCCTCTAACACCTAAACACCGAGGGGACATTTCCGTTTGGAGAGATGAATTTACAGAAAAGATACCCCTTTTTGTGCCGGCTGCTACATATCATTCGGTAACGATATACAGAAGATCCTTGCCTGGCCTGTGCAGATGCGATACGTCCGGTGAACACGATATTATAGCTCCTCTGACCCCAAAATTTTAACTTTCACACAATGGGATCGCGTGTGGCCATAGCCTTCACAGTCGTTGTAAAGGAACAGACTAACACCACCTAACTTTTCTCTTGCACGTTTAGTTTTTATTATGTTCTTAAATAGCATTTGTGTTGATTTCTTAAGGTCAGAGTAACCTAGAAACAAGCATGAGCGCTAAGACAAAAGCACTGAACGGATATGTGTACTTAAAAAAAAAAAAAAACCTCTAAAAGTTAGTTCGATTAACAGGATTTCGGTTAAACGAATTTCGGTTCAGTGGGGGATTTACTGTATTTTCTTATCTTCCTTTTTTATAGCATTATTTTATAGCTTTTATTTTTTTATAGTCTTTTTTATAGCTTTTTTATAGATTATATTCCTTTTTTCAGCGCAATATGTGTTAAATTAAAGCTGCCAGTGCGCCCTTTCGTCATGGGTGAACAACTTATTTGCGGGGCCCCGATTAACGTTTGGACCCCCCATATCATTAGGGCCTCCAGTTTTTGCATGTGATCCTTTTAGCAAGTTTAAAATGTCAGTTTGAAACCTAGATTTTTTAATTACAGCTTGGTAATTTATTAATGTTGCCTGTTTTCTTATTTATAGATTAGACATGATAGAAAATCGCTTAAGACTATTGATTATGCAGATAATATCTATAACAAGGGTTTACATTTGTTATCCATTTATTGAATAATTTTGTTGCTAGGCGTAGGGAGGGCCCGATAGAATAGTAGGACCTCGACCCCACTTTGGCTTGATCGGTCCTCTGTTTGTTTGTATTATTACAACGCAAGGATAAACATCATGCTACGTCGGGACCTACAATTTTCTGAATAATCAGAACCTCCGCTATCTAGGAAATCGAACCTCTGCTATCTAGGGAATCGAACCCCGATGGACCTAAAATCTGCGTTCTACTGTGCGATTGGGACCAAAACACGGGTTAGTAGTAGGATAGATGAATGCGTTACCTCTACACATGCCATTGTAGCACAATAAATCTAAAGTTTTCGAGGAACTTGAATCTTTTAAGTCCTAGGTAACCAACCAACGAACTACAGTGACCAACGATTTCCTTTTCTCGACACCATTGGGAGTCGGAACCTGATTAATGGCAAGCCAGGCGAAAGCGCTACCACCGCACTACAAATGATAGCCACCATATATATAGATACGAATAAATCAAGAAATTTCATCCAGGTAAAAGAATAGTAAATAATAGTCATTCAATACAAGTAAAATAATAGTCATTCAATACAAGTAAAATAATAGTAATTCCAGTCAGGTAAACTAATAATAATAACTAGTTTAGCCAAGAAGCAGATCAGAAGGATTTTCAGAAGGTTTTAATTCGTTAGTCCGAGGTTACAAATTGAAGATATATTGCCTAGTTCATAGTCGCCAACTTCTGTGGCACTGAGCAGGAATGTGGGCAGTGCGAGTATATAAACACGCGACACGCGCTGACCATGCTCCTTCCATTGTCACTGCTTGCTACTCCTTTCGTTGGTGGTTTTTGTGCAAAAGTCAAAGAAGGCAGAGAGCCGAAGTTGCAACTAATGCTATTGCCCGAGATCGAATGCGAAGCAATTATGAAGCCGCAATGTATACACTCACTACTTTTAATGCTGCCACAAAAGTATTTTGGGGAGTGAATACAGCAATGCAAGGAGCAGTAGCTGAACATAAACCTAGCTTAAGTATTGAAGATGTACTGTTTTTCCACCCAGTTGAAAATGATATTTATTATAAGCTTTAAATGTCTATTTTACTTCATTAATTCGCCAAAAAATCATTAAATTACAATACAACGATAAAATAATTTAATATGCCTTTTTTTTTTTGGCGGAACCTTCGTAGTACGTGTGCATATTTTAATGGTAAATTGAAAGCTGATTATTATTTTTGCATTTGAAACACAGTTACAAATACCGTTGCCAAATACAGAAAGTCAACTTTGGTACAACGTTCGAAAAACATGAGATAAAAGGAAACAATTAGGCATTTTACCAATTTTAGAAATTGCAATTGTTAATTAAATAAAATTAAACACATTAACACAGTTAAAATAAATACGATGGTTTATAGCTATTTCGGAAGCGCGTTTAGGCTTCCTTCTTCAGAACCCTAGTTACACTAATGTGGCACACGTGCTAGAAAAACTATCGATGCCAAATTGCTAGTCCAAAATTAGTTCGGGTAAACCAGTTGTGGGTCCGTAGCCGCGTCTTTTGCTATGGGACGAATGAAGTTTCTCCAAATAGAGGACATGGAATTGAACGGAAGCTGATCGTTAACAGTAGAAGAGGAATGCGAAAGAATATGGAAGGCTTCAAAGAAATTGAGGTCGGCTGGTGAAGAAACTTTCTCTATTAGATGGGCCTTGTCGAAAGAAAATTTGTGGCCAGCTTCCCAGGCGTGTTTGGCCAAAGCAGATTTTTCCAGTTGTTGTTTACGCACGTAGGCTTCATGCTCTTTAAGACGAAATCGAAGGGCCCGACGTGTTTGACCAATATAAACACGATTACACTGGCATGGAATGGAGTAAATTCCAAAATAATTGCAATCAGGAATAATATCCTTGAGTTTGGAATAACCGAGTTTATTGATTGGAGTAAAAGTGACCTTGAAATTAAATTTACGGAGGATGGAAGCAATTTTTGAAGAAATTCGTGGAACGAAAGGAATGCTGATAAAATTACAAGGAGAGGAATCAATCAAGAGTGTACTGCACAGCTTAGGTCTAGTGAGTTTCTTCAAAGCGTCGTCAATAATGGTAGGATTGTAACCACGATCTCGAGCGATGTCAAGAATATGGTTAAGTTCAATCTTGAGTAATTCTTCAGATGATGACAATTTTAGAGTACATGAGACCAAACCTGTAGAACGTGCTTATCGTCTAATTTTGTGGATGGGCGGAAGCAGCATGCGGCGTTTGGCTAACAGCAAAATGTTTCCGATATACGCTGGTTTGGAACCCGGACGGCGATCTATGTACCAAAACGTCCAGGAAAGGCAATGAACCGTTGTTTTCTTCTTCCAAAGTGAATTGTATGTGAGGGTTGACGGAATTTAAGGTGGTGAGAATTGTAGAGAGATCTGAACAATCGTTTGGAAGGATAGCGAATGTGTCATCCACATATCTAATCCACAGTTTAAATGGTATGCGATTGAGAATATCCTCTTCGACGTAATATATATAAATATCACATAAAACGGGTGAAAGAGGATTTCCCATGGCAAGGCCATCAGTTTGCGAAAATAATTGATCACGGAAAGAAAAGCAAGTCTGTGTGATACAGATCTCCGTAAATTTGACTAATTCACGGATTTCAGCATCAGCAAAATGAAATTCTTTCATACGAAAGATAAGAGCTTCAAGAGCTCCCTGAACGGGAACATTTGTGAAAAGGCTTTTGACATCGAACGAGACCATTTTTGAAGAAGCGAAAGAAGAAGAGGAATTTAATTTGGAAATGAATTCTGAAGAATTAATTACAGTATCATGGTTGTTAGCCAGGAGAGGAGAAAATCTGCGGACGAGAAATTTGGCTAGGGGATGGGTTGCAGTACCGATGTTGGAGACTATGGGCCGCAATGGAATGCCGGGTTTATGAACCTTCGGGAGGCAATACAGTCTTGCGACATTAGCAATAGAAGGAACTACGGATTTGTTAGTTTCGGGATCCAAGATGTTTGATGACCGGACTATTTTACTAACATTAGAGAGTTGATCGGAAGATGTGTTTTTCTTGAGCACTTTATAAGGACCTTCACTGATGAGGTTGTCGACTCCTTCAATGTATTTCTCTTTGTCCATAACTACTATCTGCCCGCCTTTGTCTGCTTTAGTGATAATCAAATTATCGTTTGAATACAAATCCCTGATCACACGTTGGTCCGAGATAGGAATGTTAGGTTTCGGCTTGGAGTTAGAGGACAAAGCTTCCGCCACCAGATGCCTCAGTACCTCTTTTTGGCCGCAGTTGATTTTGCTGAACTGTAGAGCACGCTCCACAGGAGCGATAAATCTTTTAGGATGAACGGGTTTTGAAATGCAAAATTGGAGATAAACCATCGTATTTATTTTAACTGGCGATAATGTGTTTAATTTTATTTAATATTTTGCGCAGTGTGTCGTTTCATCTTTACTATGCAATTGTTAAGTTTGTGTTTCTTGGAATCCTTAGTGGCAACAATCAAGGAAACCTGCAAAGTGAACACATGGCATTTCTATTGTAGGAGCCCACAAATGGATTGAAACAAAACGCTACAATTTTAGGCATGTGTTTGATAAATTGGAAAACGCCCATTCCTTGCCCAAATTTAAACTTGGGTTCGATGATGTGAGTTTAGTTTTCCTTCACGCTGCCATGCTTCAATAGCCGCAAAATTACAGCAGTCTGATCTATCCGGAATCGAACGCGGAACACAAAGTTCAATGTCACCTCCCAATAAGGGACACTCGTGGGGCCGGACATTTTGTCCCTTAAGTACAGGTATCTCTTCTTCGGAGATACATGCTTCGATACATACATGTGCTGGTAAAGGGACTAGTGATCAGAGGAATCCTCAAATGGAGGTGTCCTTAATTGGAGGTGTCGCCCACAGGAGATATAACAGTGTACTTATCATACATTGCTACGTGTATAATAAGTATTTTTTTATGGACGGTGAACGAAGACATTAATGTGAGAAATTTGTTTATGTTTGGGAAAAGAAATAAAAGGTTTTAAAAACATCAACTTCAAGCTTTTCCATCACAAATTAAAAATTTCGATTTAATGTATGAGTATACATACATTCACGAATTTCGATTTATTGGAAATAGCTTTTAGTTTCGACCGTTTGTAATTCAATAATTGCTAACCGAAGTCGTACTAATGGTTCAAAACAAAATTAATTTTGAAAAGCTACGTAATGTCAGTTTCAATGCAAATTTCAAGCGCTTTTCCCGGTATTGATATAATTGAAATTAACTGATATTCAAGTCCTTGAATGGGGCCAGAAAATTCGCGGGAATTTAAACGATAATCGATTATTTCCGAAAGCTCCGATGAAAATCGAAATGATTTAAGAGATTCATCAAGAACTGTAAGATCGGAGAGCCGATGACTTTGAAAGGTACTTAAAATTTCATATTACCTTTCAATTTAAGACTCAGGAATATTTCCAAAGTTAAAGTTATTCGTAGATTTCGATTACAGTGGGAAATACGAAGGTAAAGTCCCGAAAAATTCAATAATATTTTGACGCATTATAGATAAGGTAATATTAAAGGCAACTTATTGTCCCAATATTTCATATTCCAGGTTTGGGGAATTTGGTTATTAACAACAATTCTATAATTAATTAAAATAATAATTTAATTACCATTTGACTCAATTTCCAAATTAAAGCTACTCGGCTGTTTATCCAATATAGCATGAAAACTATCGATGACGGCAGTAATTTCGATCATAAATTAATTCCAGGGAACTGAATCCTTATTCAGGAAAAGGAAAATTGTATGTTAGGTTTCGGCAAGTTTCTCATCGAAAAAGAATTTTAATTTAAAATCTTACCTGAAACCAGGGACGCATCAATTCAAAACTTACCGGGGGGGGAGGTTGGAATAGTTCAAAAAATAATATAATTCAGCGATAAGGGGACAATGCGTTGTGATGTCCAGCGGGAGAAACTTCAGCCCACCCCCCCTTTATCCGCGCCCTTAATAGCTAAAAAAAATAGCCAAAGATAAGTCATAAATTGTCAAAATAGCCGTAGGTGAATCATTAATAGCCAAAGGTAGACTATTACTAGCCAATAATGAGCTATTAGTAACCATATCTCCTTCAGTAATGACGACTTCTCAATAGAACGTCCACTACTATCGGGCTGAGATCCTGGCCTTAATGTCGCCCGTTTGTTTATTTGCTTATTTATGTGTTGGAGACAAGGGCAATAGGAGTCATGCTGCGTCAAGACCTATAGTTTTCTGAGAAATCTGGACCTATAGAGCACCAACCCCCGAACTACAATTGGCAGTCAGTTAATAAGCTTTCTTCTTCTTTTTTTTTTTTTTGGTTCTATTGAGAATCGAACCCGGGATAATCGCACGCAAGACAAACTCGATACCACTGCACCACCTCAATAAAAAATGTCGACTATTGATGCTGCGAATAAAATTGTTACTGATATTCTGAATGAATATATTATATTAGCCATTTATTCAAATAGTGAGGGAGAGTACTGTCAGTTTACGAAAAGAAGTCCGATGGTACAGTTAGAAATAGCTGGAGGTGACGTCACAAAGAGGCTAGCCGCTTATAGAAGTGCAGGGCTCCAATCTCAGAACTTGTTTTTGGCGGTCACCAAACACGAATATAGAACTTGGAATCCTACGTTGTTATCAGCGTCTAGCCGGTTTGTAACGTTACCTCCCAATATTTCTAACTGTGCCATCAGGCTAATTTTCGTGAACAGACAATAGATTCAGTTTTAGGCGCACGTAAAAAACATTAAAATCTCGTATCCGTCTTTCTAGAGGACTTCAAACATGCAGTACTGGGTTTATGTCAGGTGATCTTGGTGGCCATTCCATACCGATGTATATTTCAATCAGTAGTCAATAACCACTCCAGAGAGCTCTTCTTCGGCATTATGAAATGAAAGCAGGATAGCCAAGTCGTAGGGCAACCTGGAAATCTAGAACTTGCGATTTTACTGTGCAAAGGAAAGCAACTGCCATGCTGCGCCGGGACCTTCAGTTTTCCAAGGAAATCAGATCTCTGTTGCCAATGAAAACAAACCAAAGATTACAATACCATTGGGAGCCGAACCCAAGTTACTGGAGATGGCGAATACATGTAGACAAATGGGTTTCTTTGCGCCATTCGGTACGGCAACCGTGGATTTGAGCAGTCTATCGGTAAGTGCTTTTTTTTTTTTACACCTCGGGAGTTAAATCTGAGTTAACGGCTTTCCAGGTGTTTACTGTGTTATTACTGCGCCATAGGAGAGCTTACATTCCCCAGAATTCTACACTTACGCATCGCCGCCATTTTGTTGTACAATTCCGGTTTCATTTACCTTGGCGATAAAGGTTTTCAGTTTTGGAGCAATGATCGCTATTTTGGCATAAAAATAATCAACACTCCGCCATTATCCGACTATTGTAAACATTGGCGCAACTTTTAAGATGTCGCCAATAAATCTTCACCCACGATCACGCGATATAATGGCAGCAAAATGGGGGATATACGCCAGCTCCCTTTTTTAGGAGACTTAAGGCAGCTGGACGTCGGAGTATGGCGCCTTTGCGACGTCTGGTGGACGAATAAACGAGACCCTCTAATATTGTGGTGACGCCATTGTGCGTCACCACAATATTAGAGAGTGACGCAATTGTGCTGCTTGGGACCGTTCCTTCGGATCAATTCCCTTCTATCGGTCCTTCGTGAATTTCTTGTAAATTATTTGGGAAATGTCTTTTAGTTGAAGTGTGACTTTCTTGTAAATTATTTACGAAATCTCTTTTTAGTTGAAGTGTGGCGGTCCTTTTAATTCCTCACTAATCCGTAAAACATAGCATCCGCATTAAGCTCTAATTTGGAAAAAGTAATTTACTACATCAGAAAAGAGTCCCGGGACTGCCTGCGTGGAACTCTTCGTGTTTCATACCTCCGTAGGGAGATGAAATAGCTATAAAAGTGCTGTTCGCTGTAAAAGTGCATTTTTAATTACAACAACGAAATATATTTGTTTTTCATTAGGAATTATTTCGACCAAAAGACTTTTTGGCGTTTCGTTCCTTCTAACACACAAACACAGCATTTTAATATTAATGCGTCTTCTTTATAATGTAATCTGTAGGACAAGGGGTTTTTAAATTATGCATCGTGTGTTTTGATCAAGAGCAGTACAGTGTTGACTAACATTTAATGTAGCATTTCTGGCGTGAAACTACGTATAATATGTATCTTGTATTACCCATTTGGGATCGTCGATAATTTGTGAGAAGAGGAAGGAGCAGTGGATCGGAAAAGGTTTAAGAAACATTGGTCTAGGAGAAAAACTTCTTTAGATATTGCTTGCCACTAGGACGATGGCAGCAATCTTGAAATTCAGTACCAATCAGCAAAATTTGATTCCATGTACGAGCTTCGATGACATAGAGGTAAGGCGTTCATCTAGTGCACCTTTGATTCAAGCACAATTTACAACCGTACTAAGAAAGAAAGTTTACCGATGAACTGATTACTTTGGTATAGGAGTTCATTCCTTGCGCGTTTATCAGTTTTACGGCGCAAGGATAGCAATAATAATAATAACAACAACAATAATAAGAAGAAGAAGAAACTTGAACAGAATTAAGAACTCCAGATCAAGAGGATAATGCTTATAGCCTGGATTCTGTGTAATACAACATTGTATAATGTCCAATTTTTCTAAGTAATTTAAATAATTTCTTAGAAAAACTGGATATTCTTCCCTATATAAATCGAACACTACGCAGATTAAATCAAACAATGTCAATCAATCAACGTTTATTGGCGTAGTGATACCAACGCCGATGGTATGGCGTGATTAGATGGTGAAACGTTCGAAAGAAAATAAATATTTCTGCCTTCGGTGGGACCTGAACCCACGACCTTCCACTTGCCGGGCGGAGGCTCTACCCACTGAGCTACGAAGGACAATATATAATCTCTTTACGAACGTATATATATTGTTGCCAGTTATTTCGCAGAATGGTTTTAATCTGCGTAGTGTTCGATTTATATAAAATAAATACATATGCTGCAACGGGCATTTCGATCAATTTAATACCAGTCTCTTTGCAATTTGGTTTAAATAGTAGTCTATGTACTACACCATTCTGCGAAATAACTGGCAACAATATATATACGTTCGTAAAGAGATTATATATTGTCCTTCGTAGCTCAGTGGGTAGAGCCTCCGCCCGGCAAGTGGAAGGTCGTGGGTTCAGGTCCCACCGAAGGCAGAAATATTTATTTTCTTTCGAACGTTTCACCATCTAATCACGCCATACCATCGGCGTTGGTATCACTACGCCAATAAACGTTGATTGTTTGACATTGTTTAAACTGGATATTGTTAAGGACAAAGGAAAGTTGGCATTGACATTGCAATAGAATAGGAAAAATGTAGCCTTTTAATTATTACTTTGTTACACGTTAAATCTTAGTTGCAACGGCATTAAATTGTAGTTTTTTTTTAATTATTACTTTGTCACACATTACATCTTAGTGGCAATGGCATTAAATTGTAATCTTTTTCAATTATTACTTTGTTACATGTTGAAATCTAGGTGGCAACCGCATTATTGTCGGAGACTAAGAAACCACAACAAACACTGCGGACGTTCTTTTTCACTAGTTAAGTTTTGCCTTCGTCAGTATCTTTCTTTTCTCCGTTGCATGTCTTTGATTAACTCTTTAAGGATTCTGGATGGTCGAAAAACGGAATATATTTCAGGCATCGTGTTTGGCGCAGAAATAATGGACTCGTCCGGATCTCTTCTATTTACAATTACTGATTTCGAGTTATTTGAATACAATGATCCTCAGACGAGGCACCATGTGGTATTTCGAAACCGCAAACTGACAATTACAAGTCTAGGTCCAATTTCAGAATAAATGGCAGGTATACAAAAGGCAAGAATTCGTATTCATCTCCTTTCATGAGTCAGTCTGCAAACCAGAATAGAGCCCAATATATCTGTATCACCCACCCTACCCCCTGTTGCTCTAGAACGCCAGCTTACAATAAAGGAATTGTTATTCATTATTGATTATATTTCCAGTTGCCAAAAGCAACTTCCTCACCCCGCCCGAACAGGCGCTTGAAATCCTTGAATACAAGATAAAATCTCGGGCGCTTAAATTCCTTAAAGGGTTAAGGGTTCCTTGCCGTATGTATGTATGAACCAATATTTCTTCAATAGTTTATTTTCTAATTAAAGTTATCAAAAATGTATACAGTCCACGCTTCTCCTTTTAACATTCACGATCTCAGCGCGGTAATACAAACAACTGTCATCACCGCCAATGAATCTTAATAGTGACAAATTGCGCAACAGTTCGAACCAACTGACACCGAAGCCAATCACCCTGACCCAACGAGTTACATAACCAATGGTCACATCGAGCCAAAAGAAAGAACCTGTAAGGTAGTAATTAACCTTTGGTCACTTAGAGCCTGGAAAAAGAAGTCGTGTAAGGTCGTGAAACTCAAAGGTCATAAAGCAAGCTAAAATAAGAGATTTGAAAGTACTGAACTTTTGAAGCAGAAAAAGGAATTTGGAAACTCAGCTCAAAAGCCTGGTAGGAGAAGTTGAGGAAAAGCCGAAATAGTAGACATCACAGACATTGAAAACAAACTGGAAAATGTGAAAGAAATGGAATAGAACTTTGAAATACTCAAGAACAGTTTTTATGAGAACTTGGAAGATAAAGATTTAAACGAATTTGAAGTATTATCTCGTTGACCCTCTCGGAATAAAATTGAATGCATGAACCATTCAATTTGGCTCGGCGGAATGTTAAGGCCAAAGGAAAGTTGGCATTGACATTGAAATTTAATAGGAAAAATGTATCCCTTTATTGTTATTTTGTTACACATTAAATCTTACAGTTAGTAGCAACGGCATTAAATTGTATTTCTTTTTAATTATTACTTTGTTACATATTGAAATCTAGGTGGCAACGGCATTATTGTCATTGACTAAGAAACCACAACAAACACTGAGGACGTTCTTTTACACTAGCTAAGTTTATGCCTTCGTCAATATCTTTCTTTTCTCCGTTGCATGTCTTTGATTAAGGGTTCCTTGCCGTATGTATGTATGAGCCAATATTTCTTCAATAGTTTATTTTCTAATTAGTTATCAAAAATGTATACAGCCCACGCTTCTCATTTCAACATCCACGACCTCAGCGCTGTGATACCAATAACGGTCATCACCCTAAATGAATCTTGATAGTGACAAATTGCGCAACGGTTCGATCTAACCGACATCGAAGCCAATCACCTTGGACCAACCAGATATTATTAACATAAAGACAGCAAACCTACAAAAAACCGCCTTACTGGGCACCGCCTACATATTAAGAAGATACATGGACAGTTCTCAGGTTTCTGGGTGAGACTTGAACTGAAGATCAAGAGGAGGGCGCGACGAAGAGGGTAGACGAGCAAGGGTTTTTTCATATTCTGCAAGAAGAACAAAAATTTTATTTGCTCCAAAAATTCGACATTGTTATAAAGATATTCGCATACACTGGGATGGATAGCACATTAACATAGTTTATGTGCACAGACTTGACTCATAAACGTCACGGGCGAAGGTTGAAAAGTGGTCCAAATGTGGAGTCTTTGTGAGCTGCAGAGCGATACTCTTTTAGCGGGTTTCAATAGATATTGAACCCGCTTTTGGTCTGTCTGTCTGTCTGTATGCAATAAAAAGGGTAAGGTAAATGTCTTCCTTAAATGATGTAAGTGATGGCCGCAAACGATGTAAGTGATGCAGTGATATAAGTGATGGCTGCAAATGATGGAAGTGATACAGTGATGTAAGTTATGGCCGTAAATGACGTAAGTGATGTAGTGATGTAAGTGATTCCGTAAGTGATGGCTATTGTTAGCATTGAAAACCTACCGAGTTACTTGAGAAATAGAGTTGCTTATTAGATAGTTGCGAATTAATTTGTTTTGTTTGTGGTTTTACGGCTCAGGACTACAGTGGACCTGCTGCGCCGGGACCTATTGTTTTCCGAGGAATCCGACCCTCTTAAGGCCTAGGGAACCAAATCCCGGACTACAGTGAGCAGTGCGATCTTTATGAGAGAGTTGCGAATTAGAAAATTGCCGGATTAGAGAGTTGCGGATTAGAGAGTTGCAGATTAGAGAGTTGCGAATTAATGTTAATTGAAACCCGCTAAATTTAAATATCGACCTCAGGCGATTTTCTTTCACTGGCTTGTTTCTAATAATCAGGACCCGGAGAACAAGTGAAAAGAAAAATGCATAAAATTTTATACACAGTAAGTCATACAAGTCATACTGCGTTCGGACCTTCAGTTTTTTGAGGGGTCCGAACTTCTTAGAGTCTAGGAAACTTAATACTCCCCGACTACGGCGAGCAGTTAATAAGTTTTTTTTTTTTAGTCGGAAAATATAGTTGGGAGTCGAATTCAGGATAACCGCATGCTAGGCGAATGCCTTACCATCGCATCTCCGTAGTCAATTTTTAGGAAGCTTCTAAGACGCCGCCTTCACCCCTTACCTGTGGAGTATATTTTAGGAAAATGTGTCAAAAATGGAATTTTTTTTTACTCTTTAAATTTGTGCATCTTGACAATGAAAACGTTTAAAAAAGTTTATTTTGTAAAGAACAAATTATTATTTGAAATAAGTACTATATTTAATATTTTCATATGAAAAATCAATGGATTATAGTCATATTTTACTCAAAATTGTTTAATTATAGCAAAATAAATCATATGATATTGTAATTTTCAAGCTAAATATAATAAACTAATTATATACTTATTACAAAATTATGATTTTGAATATGGAAATTTCCCAAATCCTTTACAGTATGATATATAGTACCTAAAATGTATTCTTCACTGACGTCCGAATCAGACATTACCAAAAAAACCTTTTTCATCTAAAATTTGCAAAAAAATGACACTAGGAAATTAAAAATCACTACCGATGAAAGCCTTTACAACTAACCTCGCCCAACTTTCAAATAAACGTGGAACAGGTATCGCCAACTATTGAAAAAACAGTAAATTATATTGTATAAGTATTAAGCATTTGATAAAGGAAAACGAACTCATTTCGGGCTTTACAGAATAGAAACACTGATTTTTCTCCTGCCCGAAGTCAGTTCGGGCATTCCAAATATGGCACGATTGTGTTGCCCGAATTGGATTCGGGTAACACTAGCAAGGGATTAAAAGCTTCTGATTCCTCGGGCAAATGTACAGTGGTCAAAAAAAAAAATCCTGCCACCCGACTTTTCTCGAGAACTATTGAACGTAGAACAAAAATTTCAACGCCACTTTACCTAGAATGGTTAATTATATATAAATATGGTAATGAAAAATATTTGGGGGGCAATCTTCATATTTAATTTAACGTCAACTTTAAAATTTTTATTGGCAACACCCACTTTTTTATTTCATAGAAAACTTCTCTGTAACCAATTTATGCTAAATTTCAAATTTCATGGAATTTGGGTAATAAATAACAAAGATAATCGATGATGTGTGTTAGGGGACTATCCATACATTTCGTATTGTAGTGTTTTGATTTTTCAGACTTAGTTTCCGTTAACTGAATTTTGTTGAGTTACCGTTAGTTGTTGAATTGAATAAATAGTAAATTTTTCTGACCAGCAAGTATTATTTTTTTTAAATTCCTCAATCTTATACAAGATAAAATGAAAATGTTGAACTGTAGTTTTAAAACTATTAATAAACTAAAAGTTCTTGCCATTAAAATTTGGCGTTATCTATCTACGTAATATAAAAATTGTCATAATTTTTAAAAAATTATAACAGTATGTTATGAGCTTTTAATATCTTTTTTATAGTTCTAATAAAAAGACGATGTCTTTACAAAATATCTTGCTTTCATTTTTATTTTAATGTTATTTAACTATAGGTAGTTTAAATCATCAAATTATGGTTTTAGCGTTTCAAGAACTACAACTAATTTTAAGTAAACTTGTAACATCATAAATATATATATATGCAAATGATGCTACGTTTATAAGCTTATTACTTTCTTGCTTATATATTCTAGATAATTTTTATTTCATAACTAAAATTAAACAATGAAATTTTTTTTAACATTTTCGCATAAATTAAATAAATGCAGGGCTATTCTTAAAAAAAAAGTCACTTCAGTCAAAACATTTTGTATGTGGAGACAGCCCACTAATTGTTAATTTTTTAAAGAACCTTTAATAACGAAATTAATAACGCAATTGCACTCCAATTTTGCATATTTATGTTTTTGCTGCAGCTGAATCGAATATCATAAAATATTAACCCCTCTTTCAATTCATATTTGTTTGAAATATTAATTTCAGAATTAATAATTAATATTTATAACTTTGACCAATCAGAAAGTTAATACAAAATCCCTTTGGATAATTGAGCCCTATGACGTGCAAAAATAATTAGAATCATTCGTTACTTGTTTCAAAAGATATCGCTTAAAAAGTGGATAGTAAATTTAACATTAGGAGATGCGAAATTCAAATATTTATAACTCAGCAACCATTCATTCAGAAGTTATAAAATTTGGAATATTCATATAATTTTATGTATAAAATTTAAAAATAAATTAAAAGGTGGGTGTTACCATTGGAAATTTTAAAGTTGACGTTAAATTAAATATGAAGACGGCCCTCCAAATATTTTTTTATTACCATATTTTTATAGAATTAGTCATTCTAGATAAAGTGGCGTTGGAATTTTTGTTCTACTTTCAATAGTTCTCAAGAAAAGTCGTATGATCGGATTTCTTTTACCATTGTACATCCAGTATTCAAGGGCGACGTAGTAGTAGTAGTAAGGAATTCATCTATCCTAGAATCCCTAGAATTCTAGGCCGACGCCTCAGACGCCATTTTGTTGTACACTTCCGGTTTCATAGCAAAACGGTTGAAAAATTAATAATCCATTTTTTTCTTCTTCTCACAGGATCTGTTGCAAATCTAAACATTCTGTGCTCATTCCTCGAGTGAATTGAACAATTTACAACGGCACACCCATCCTTTTCACCCTATTTTATTAAAAATAACACACTTGTAAATCACTCAACTTTAACACAGCAGTGAATGGGATCATGTGATACGATGGAAACAAAATGGAGTACAAATCAGATGTCGCTGCTAGTGGTGTTGATTTTCAGCCTCGTGAAAGCTACACATGGTCGGATTTTGTTACTCTCAATCTTCCAAAGAAGATAATGCAGTGTGAAGAGATAATTGCCACTGCTGACACCCTCAAATTGTCTGACATACAAATCACTACGATAATTTCAGCCATAGTGAAAGCAGGCCATGGTAATCTGGATAATTTTGATATATCTCGATCTACTAGTTGTAGGAGCCGAATGGTTAACAGACAAAATATAGCGGAAGACATCATCGATGCTGTACGACAAAATCCTCCTCAGTTTGGTGCGTTGTATTGGGACGGCAAACTTCTCAGTGATTTTCCGGGAGAATCTCAAGAGCGGCTTGCAGTTCTAATCTTCGGTGAGCCTGAGTATACAGAAGGAAAACTTTTAGGTGAGCCAAGTTTGCTAGACTCTACAGGAAAGTCACAAGCCGATGCCTCGGGTGACCTTCTAGAAGTATGGAACCTGACAATATTGTTGCACTGGTTTTCAATACAACTGCTAGTAATAGTGGTATACGTAAAGGTGCAGCTATTTTGCTTGAACAGCGACTGGGAAAACTCTTTTATCTCGCTTGTCGGCATCACGTCCTTGATATAGTAATTAAAGCCGTGTGGAAGATCCTATTCGGAAAAAAACTTGGACGAAACAATAGGTTGTTCGCTGAATTCAAATCACATGGAATAGTTTGGATAAACAGATGCCAATCAAAACTGTCACAACAGATCACTTTTGGCTGTCAGAAGTTAAAATGCATGTAGTTCAAGGTCTGATAAATATACTGACATGCACCGATACTTGTTCCACTCATCAATGAGGGTAAAAGCCAGGATTGGGGCTGACGCTCCCATAAACGATTTCCAGCTTTTCAAGGATATGATTGCCTATCGCGATGTAGATTGCGAAGTTGCAGAGGTGGTCCTCCATAAAATAGAGAAGCACCGTTGGTATCTCACGGAGGAGATTGTTCCCTTTGCCACGTTCAGCAAACTGCCTGTTATGACAGGTAGTTTGAAGCAGGAAATTGCATCAAAGATACTAGCTACTCCAGTACCGGAACGTCTTCGTTTAGGCAAGCCCGTTTTTTGGAAAATACACAGTGATACGAGGCTTGTAGACTTGATTGCCTTAGAATCGCATACTCTGTGTCAAAGCTTGAATATCGGCATAGAATGACTTTCTAAGCCAGTTGAAGATTGATCATCATGTCAGGAATTTCATATTGCGGATAGTTATGTGCATTCTGTGGAGGTCGTGAATGATACGGCAGAACATGGAGTGAAACTGATATCTGACTTCGCGACAATTATCACTACCGATCCTGCTCAGCAGAAGGCTCTGTTACAGGGAGTTGAAAATTATCGTCGGAAGTATCCAGATTTCAAGAAAACAACACTGAATAATTGATAAACTAATAGATGGGGACTGTAGCAATGATAGGTAAGTATGCCGCATTTCAATCAAATAAATGATGTACTGGGATCATAAATAAGCGTTGAACAGTCTTTTTTTTTAGTTTTCTGGCTTTAAACACCACACAATGCATTTAAATCAAGTTGCGTTGCATACAAGAGTTGTAGATACTCTTAATATCTATATAAAAGTCTACTCTGGGTTCTGTATCTGTATGTTTGTGGAAGTTATGGGGTTTTTAGTCCAAAAATTACATCATTTTGCCGGGTTTTTGGGGAACGTAAATTCGAGAGCTTTGAACGACCTCAGGATGACATCCAATTTTCAAATAAAAGGTATTTCTGAATTCACTAATAATAGCAGAATGGAAACCTTCCAGTAGGTGCAAGTGTTTGGTACTTGTAGTTTTTGGACGACCCTAATATACGGTTTATCCTCTGTCCTTGAAACTAAAGGAACTAACGTCTGTGTTGCAAATGACAGTGATGAATTAGCAAGGAAGTGTATCAGAAAAGTTTGTATTAATACAAGAAGTGTATGAATACTCTTTATGGTTATGCCATAATTAATTATTCATGATTATGATAGTTTAATTTATGAACTTCGAAAAAGTAAAAAGGGGTACATTTGTTGAGACCGGGGCTTTGTATTATAAAGAAAGAATTTTCTGGGGAACTGCCCCATAAAGGTTAAAAAACACTATTATAATGAATTTAGAGATACATTTTCTAATCAGTAGACTCATTTTAACAAATAGTGAAGGTGAATTACATTATTTAGAAGTTATATTCACATAGATAATATTTGTTTATTTATAATTTTTATTGATATATATATATATACACATATACCCATTTTACCAACTGAACCACTTGGGCACAGCAACCGGTTTTTAGCTTCGTGCTTGGAGTTGCACACCCTAAACTCACACATTTTAAAACTAAATTTAAAAGTTGCATAATATATAAGATAAAACCAGCTTTAGTTTAAGTTGAACAAACGTAGGTACCCAACAGGGATGTTGAATTCAATAATTATGGAGAGGGCAAACGAGTAGTTTTAAGCAAAGGTCAAACAATTTGGCATCTGAGAGAAAAATATGTCTTGGTGTCCAATGACAAAAACTTGAGTCCTCTTTCTGACGCTACTGATGGAAAATTGATTTTTATTTATGGATTATATTTTATTTTTATATACAAGTAGATTAAATATCCTTTCAAAAATTCAGTTAAAAGGTATCTCCATCAAGAAAGCAGAAATGCTCGTCTAAAATGAACATCATTATTTTATTTGGAGTTATTTATCAAACAAGTCAATGATAAATCGAAGAGTCTTGACATCATAACAATTTATCATTCTTTCTGTTTATACAAGATCGTTTTTTTCCTTCTAGACCTGGTGGCGTTATTGGCAAGAAAGCAAAAATTTGACATATAATAATAATCATGCGAAAATTTAGGCGTGAGTAGGCAGATAATTTAATTATGTTTAATTTGCTTGAGTCAATGTGGAATACATGCCCCTTTTCACAGCGTCCAAAATTAATGATGATATCATATTACCACATATAATATCGATATATATAATATATCCTATTAAAAAGCGTTTTAACATCAATGGATATATTATATCCATTGATGTTAAAACGCTTTTATTAATGGAATTTCGCGGTCGAATGTTCAATCCAAGAAATACACATTTATGTATATAGGGATTGATGATTAATTCTAAACGTGTTATCCAGGACCAAATTATCAAAACTAAGTCACATACCATGATTTGTTATTAATGAAATGGATGAATATATTAAATCTGTTTCTACTTCCCTTGAAATGGATTGGTTGTTGTGTGATAAAGGTAACATAGATTAATAATATTTAAAAAACGAAATACACAAAAGCACGGTTTAATTTGAGCTGGAGATACATTTTTACAATTGTTTAGGTGGAAAATCAAGCGTCCACCTGCTTGAGAAAATTTGTCCAAACGGTTTCGACAAATTTTCTAAAGGTGGTGGATGCTTTATTGAACTGCGTTTGTGTGCATTTCGTGTTTTAAATATTATTTTGCGCAGTGCATTGCCCATATTTTCACACAAAGATTAATATGTTTCATTCGTGTCTATTTGATGTCCGATCGAATGTGGGGTTCATGTTTAATCATGTTTTAAAAATAAAGGTGATTTCTCATATGCGACCTTAAAATTAAAATTATGTTCTTTAACTATTTTGTGATCCCGTTGCTTGCTTGCTTTTAGAATCAAATGCAAAATATCGATACGCAAACTTACATACAAAAGGTTAAACACTTGTAAAATAGCAAAGGAAACAGATTCTGTAAGCTTTGAACGCGTCAGCAGCTGTTTTCTACTTCCATGCATTTTGATTATTCTTTATAAATAATTACGATACACAAATTTTGATAGTAGAATTTCAATTGCTATTTTACGGTGTTTAGAGTTTGTCTGAATTACTAATTTTATTTCTCATCTGTTATTTCGTTCTCATTTGTTATTTCTTTCTCATCTGTTATTTCGTTCTCATTTGTTATTTCTTTCTCATCTGTTATTTTGTTCTCATTTGTTATTTCTTTCTCATCTGTTATTTCGTTCTCATTTGTTATTTCTTTCTCATCTGTTATTTTGTTATCATTTGTTATTTCTTTCTCATCTGTTATTTTGTTCTCATTTGTTATTTCTTTCTCATCTGTTATTTCTTCTTCCTTTGCATGTTTACTCTCGTATTAACCTATATATTTAATGCTATGGTCTCTACGTGCACCCTTCATATAATTACTGCACTTGAAGAATGGATTCCTGTGATGTCTTTTGCAAGAATAAATTGTACTTATTGACAAAATTAATGTATAATTAATGCCTACGAGATTGACGAAAATTATACTTCCATGATAACGCAACCTGTTCGACTCGTGACTAAGATGTTGTCTTTTTTCCATCTTAACAAAAATACTTTAGTCCGAGTTTATATGTGTGAGGTGCAATAACTATTGGTCGACCTTTCACCATGTTTTATACGTTTAAGACCTTCGAAAAAAGTTTCGTACTAAGCAATATTTCTGCTTACATTTATTTCGAACATGTCTTTTAAAATCGAATTAGTTGCACAGGAAGGCAATTAATATAGGGAAGACGTCAATAACCGCTGACTCCCTATCTGCTTCACTCATGCTTTCATCAATTAAATGACATCATTTTAAATGACCATGCCGGGATTCATACACATGTTTTTCACCTTTAAAAGTACTGGTTTTTACTACAGTCTTTGATTTTACCATGTTTGGCGCAGACAGCCTAGATGCTTCCAGGCCATAAAAGCTAAACAAACAATCATCAATTTTACTATACAAGATATCCCTAATGCTTTAAAAATTATCATTGCTATTATTATACGTATTCAGTATTAGAATTCACGAAACAGAGATTTAAAATTATATCGTAAATTATAAATAGTATAAAATTTCGTCTGAAATAAGTCAGTTTGTGTTTAATTAAGGGACCTTAGAATTCTCCATATATGGCAGGGTTTAAGCTGGCTCAAAACATGCTGTCGCAAAAATGCTAAAATGGGAAAATAATTTGTAGCAAAATGCTAAAAAATATTAGTTGCTTTCGTTGCTCGAAAAATCGTATCAATGAAATTATTTATATCAACAATGCTTAACAGGTGCTGTTAAGAATTTTGAAGAGGAAACAAAAAGGAACAAGAAAAGATCGCTGAAGTGCAAAACGGATATTCTGGAATCGAGGAATCCTGTTTTCAGAGAATAAACTGTGGTTAAAAATGCCTGTCGCATTTTCGCGATGGGCAATAATTTTTTCTTCGCATTTTCGAGCAACTCGTCGCATTTTGCGAAAAATGCGACTGCAGCTTAAACCCTGACATACGATCTAGAGTGTATGCTCTGCAAGGCAGGCATGTTTCCTTGTAAGAGTGCATTCGCCGTTGTAACATCACTAATTTCCAATTTATTTAAATATTTTTTTCAAATTTGACGGGATAGTTCTCAGAGCGCCGACGGTTATTTCAGTTGCTTTTCCCCTAGGTACACCTTTAGCAGTTATTTAACTATATTAATATCTGGCACTTTTTACTACCAGATGAAGCTGACATATTGTCAGTTGTTTTTCCATAAGGGCACTATACGTGAGACTGACATCACCTTACAAAACATTTTTATGTGATCATGCTTAATTAAGGGTTGTTCCACTGGCGTATGCAAGGGGGAGGGTTGATGAAGGTTATATTCCCCCATTGCGATGATATTCTTTATACATACATAGGAATACGTATTCTCTCGTACGTATAGCTCTGTAATCCCCCACTGTAGGCCTACAACTCCCGTTGTAAGCATGTAACACACTCCTTAGGAACGTTCTGCGTATGCCTATGAATTGGACCAAACCCCAACGTGTCAGAAGGAAGTGACAGTACCAAATTAGAATATAGTATTGGCATAATTATTAATAATTATTATTGGGTGTTTTCATCACATAATTGTGTATCAAATAAGTGTTAAAATCCTCAAAAATTCCGATGTTTTTCAAATTTTAATTAAATAGGAAAATTATTGACAATATTATCGTTGTGAAATAATGTAAAGGTAGTTGAAAATTAGCATTAGTAAATTGTTTTCTGATACTTCGCATTATTACTAAAATTAGAGTATGTAATGTCATGTAAATGGTAATAAAGTTGCATTTACATGACATTACATGTAAATGGTAATACATAAAGTAGCATTTACATGATATTACATGTAAATGGCAATACATAAATTAGCATTTACATGACATTACATGTAAAATGGTAATACATAAAGTGGCATATTAGTTATTGAAATTAGATTACACCAAATAAAAATGGTTGATGAAATTTTTAAATAAAAAAAGGAATATAAAAGATACATTTTAATAATAAACTCCTTTCATCCAATACTAAAAGTATTTTAAAACGATTATTAAATACTCTGGTATTAAAAATATGAACGTGCACGTATACATGGTTGAAATTTAAAACGAAGAAATGTGTGTTTTATCCCGCTGCATTCATCATACCTTAATCAATATTCCTGTAGAAAAATATTCCAAATTATTACACTCCAGTTGTTACTTTTCCTAATTATATTACGGGAGGGAAGAAGGGGGGAAGGATTTTAAACAATTAAAATACACATTTAAATATAGGTACATAAATTTACAAACGATTAAAAACTGTGAAAGTAAACGATATCCTAAACCTCCAAAGAGGCTGTAAAGGCACTTACAAAGGCCACAAGTTACTGTAATTTTTGTGAATCTTCTCTGATATCAAAAGATAAAACTACATTGATTTTTTTTTACTTCAGCCTAAACATCTGAAAAAATTCCTACATATTTAATACATACTGTCACATGTATATTCCATTTGCAAATATATATAAACATAACAAATAGGGTCAGCATTTCTATACTACTCTGAGAAATATTAGTTAATTATCGCTCGTTATTTTCAGACTTATCCAAATATAAGCCCTTGATCTCCTATAAGAATGTGGAAGCAATATTTTCAATAGTTTAATCTGTACTATCTCGGTAAATTTATCCCAAATCACGTTTAGAGACCAACCAAACAGCCTCACCTCTAAGAGCATTTTACGGAACCTTCACAATAAAACAAACTTGAACTTTTTAACTGGTCTTCGAATTCGAATTGGATATTGTGGTTTTAGCCATACCTAAAGAAGGTTCGCCAAAGGATAAAAACAATAAAAGGCAACGGCCGCCCAATATGGCCTTCGCCCGACTAAAAGCAATGGGAAAGTCAGTAGCCCTTCTGGCAGAGCCGCAAACAGTACAAAAATAAAAAGAGGGCTGCAAAACAAACAGGAGGAAGAGTCTTAGCTTTCAGTTCTGCCTAGGTTAAACACAATGGATTTGGTCTACTAATGGTTCGCAAACACTCATTCTTTAAGCCACGGGAACATCTTCGGGACAGTTACTGCGAGAAGAAAAAAAAGCCAAGACATTAAGATTTTCCCCAGCTATAAAAATTAAACGATTTAATGCACTGGATGGAGTTTGTGGACGAACAATACGTACATTAATTAGCAACCGCAAAGTCCCTTTCGATAGACCGTAACGGTCATGATAAATGAACTCCATTTCTTATACTGAAACCTTTTTAAATTCAAACTATGATTTTTATAACGCATTGAATCTGAGGAACAAAGAACTTACGGGTGTTTTCTGTCCAATTTCTTGCGAGTTATGGCGGTTTTATTTTGAATTTATTCAACTGGGTTTATGTTTTCTAGCGTTGCACATATGTAAATTTGAACTCTAGAACAAAAGTTAGCACTTGGGCAAGTTTACGAAAATAGGATATTTTTCATGCTTTGTGTATTATTAAATAAAATTCAATTGGAGGACGCTCACTTAAATCACCAGCTAGTTTCTCTTAAAATTAAGGGTTAACGTTGCACTTAAAGAGCGAAATATTATTTAGAATAGAATAAGGAAATACGCTAGAATGAGGCTAATTACAAAAAAGTAAACGAAATTTTATTTTTACACATTTACTACAGGGTGCGCCGGAATAAGTGTATACAAAATTGTTTCCATCATAACACAAAAATTATTCATTATTTTTAAATCGGGTGCATTTTAGAGAAGCTCGTTCATTGTTAATAGTTAGGAAATTCATTTTATTCTCGTTTTGAAGCGTTGTACGATAACCTAATGAAATATCAAACAATCGCTGTGCAATTATTTCCTTATTGAAATCGCTCGATTGCTTGGTATTGCTCGATTGCTCATTGCAAGGACAGTCACACGGTTCAAGGAGTAAAATGATAAGTTGTAGATAAGAAAGACATAGTAGATAAGTAAAGAGATAAATTGATGCAAAATGAAAAATGTATTCCTCCAAATGGTTCTCGCATTATTGTTACACATTTTCTATAGTGGTGCAAACGTTTTTCATTTCCATTAGAGGAAAAGTCTCTTTGTTGGTTATTTATCTGAATCTTGCATTACGTACTGTATAATACAATAAAATGGATGAAAAATTCTAAAGTTAAAATAAAAATTGGCATGTAGAAGGAAGAAATGGTGCAAGTAGAAAGATAGTAGGTGAGATGGGATTTATTTAATACCCAAGAATAAGCTAAGGGATTAAGTAAAAAAATGTGTTTCTTAGTACGAAGTTACAGCTTATTTAGTTAAAAATTGCTGGATGAAAAATGACTTAAATAGATTAAATAGAAAGTTAAGACGAATGAGAAATAGAAACCAGAATCTGCTTTTAATTCAAATAGTAATGAAGAATTAATGCAAAAAATATCTAATAATATCTAAGATTTATATTTTTAATCTCTAATCTAATATATAAGAATATATTAAAAATGCGAACGATGTAATTGAACGATTTGGCACACCCATGTTAGATAAGTAGTGTCATTTTCAAACCCAGTTAGTAAATGTGTTTTTTCTACTCTTGTCTCTTACATGATTTGTATAATTACAATTTATCTATAATTCACTTTGATTTATTTTCGTTGATTACGTAAGTTTTAATGTATTTTTAAATATTAAATCGTATATTTCAAGTAATTTTAAAATACAAGTATCTTCAAAGTAATTTTAAAGTACCTTTTTAAAATGTTTTGAGTATCTTTATATTTTTTACTTTTAGTATTTTTTGCAGCATCTTTACAATTATTTTTTATATATTATTTTAATATTTTGAAGCATTTTTATTTTTGTTTTATATTATTTTACAAAATTTTAAAACTAGTTTTATTGTGTCACATTATTTTAAAAATTTCTAAAATAGTTTAAGGGAGATTCTGTCTGCTTTTCACGGATTGGCTATCCAAAAAATGAAGCGAGGAAAGCAAGATCTGGAGCAAAAATCCCAAAGAAACATTATCTAAATTGAAGCAGTCTACTTTATTCGCTTTAAAAAAATTTTAGATGCAGTTCTGATCTTCGGAACCTAGTTAAAATTAAATTAAAACTGAAAAACGCTCCATAAACGAGAAAAATTAATAATCCACTAGATGAGCGATGGGTAAAAAACAAAGTAATGACAATAACTAAAGAGGATTTTTTGCAAACAAAGAGAGCAAATCGTTTTTCTAAATTTAATCAACCCAAAATCATCTATTAGGCTCTTTCAGTCGAAGCAGGGAAAAAATTTATTAAGGCGTCAACAATAAAAATCTGCTCCTTCAACCGTGCTCTCAAAAAATATGAGGCTTCAAAAAACGAGGAGGTTATTATATGGCAGATCACCGTCTAAAATTAATTATGCAAAAGAGAGCTCTGTAATGAAAAACCCATCACGTCGCGAAGAAAATTTAAAAATTAAAATGATAGTCCCTACTCATAGGAGACAAAGTTCATTTAAAAAATATGTAATTAAAAAAGTCATTAAGAAACG
>QLNU02015003.1:114870798-114900577 GCA_006491805.2 Dysdera silvatica | reverse complement strand
AAATAGTGCATTATGAAAGAATATTTGGGAAGAATTTACAAAGAAACAAACTAGTGCAAAAGAGTTTTTGGTCCATTGCGTGATGAGCTCTCACGGTCAGATTTAAAATAAAATCGGAAAGAATTTAAGAGGTTTCTTTGGAAAAACATATGACCTCGTCTGGGGAAAAAATCATGCTCTCTTCAATACCTCATGAAGTTTTTCTGGAAAATGACATACTTTCTTCGCATAAAAGACTTTTACTGAATTATCCGATTAGTTGTACGTATTAAGCGAAGCCTTTAACCCTCTAACTGCTCAATTTTTTTTATCAAAATTGCTTCAAAAATTGCATATATTTTTATTACATATTTCAAATCTACATGTATTTGAGAGTTAAAATATGTAGCACATTTTTGTAAACAAGATTTTTTTTGATATAAATTTCGAGCATAAGAACAGGCTTTCATAAAAATCAAATTTAAGAGTAATCGTTTAAATTCAAAAATTCTGAAAATAAATCTTGATTAAATTACGGTTTACTTTATAGAATACAAATATAAAGCATGTATACTAATAAAAATCACTCGCAGAACATATCTCGTAAGTAATATTCTGAACATAAAAAGCAAAAACCATAATAGCGGAAGCGCTTGCAAAATCAGTTAGTGAACTCTATGCAAATACGAAAATTTAGGCGACAATAACGCCATTTGTTGACCAAACTACGACTAGAAGTCTAAATATTGTAGAAAATGCATTACCGACAGTTAAACGGTGGAGAAGCGGGATGCGCTTTTAAATAGATGGAAAAATTGCATACCCGAGAAAATCGCGGGATGAGCTAATTTTGTTACTTCCATGTTTCCCGTGGAAATCGCAGGGTAAGCAGGCACGTAATAACACATCACTAGAAACCTAGCCATCTAGTAAGAAAAAAAAAATTCTAGTAGGCAACAACGACCGAGTAACTGGAATTGTCGAGACCTATATATATGTGCGCATATATATATATGTGTGTACGTGCGCTCGTCATGGGCGTCGTTTGGGGGGTGTAGAGGGTTAGTTGCCCCTCTCTAGAATTGAAATATATGCAATATTTTTAATACATTAAAAGGTTAATAAGGTTATTTTCTTTGGGTAAACATTGGCAAAAAAAAATGCCTCCCACCCCTGTCATTTGTCTTAATGAAACCCTTGGCCCACGTGTGTGTGTGAAACAAAAGCATTATGATTTATTATGTATAAAAATACATTATACTATACGTATTTTGTTGGATATATGCTTTACTCATTTACTTATAACAAGATATGTGTATTTGAGATACCATGTTTCCAATGAGTAAACTCTTTGAGTACGGCTCTAAAATTTGCTATTAAAACCATTCTTAATTCTATTTGTAAAAACTGTTTTGTGAATTATGTTCTATTTCTTTTAGGTTAAACCCAACTGCATTGCTATTGTCACTATGTACTTGTTTTTGAATATAAAAGCTATCATCATGATAATAATCACCGTCATCTATCATTATCAATCTCCTGCAGGATGAAGTCTCTCTAATATCACATATGCATGCAGTATTGTGATAGTCCGGAGTGTTTGACATTGAGCACACCACGTTGACCAGACGTGTTGTCAAACTGAACATATGTACAGTTCAACGAGGGAGTTGAACTTCAGTCTCACTCTCAAATAAAATCCCATTACGGAACTTATTGTGTAACCCTCCCGATGACTGTCTGAGGCGTTGCTGCAAATTTGGCCCTCAACTGACAACAGTCACATTTTACCATAAAACATATCCAAACTTTTCCATAGTGAATTTTTTTTATTTTCTCGCAAAGGGAAGTTTGATGGACGACTATAGCGCAATGGAAAAGTGTACTTGACTGGATATCAAGTGAGTGTGGGTTCGGTTCCCACCAGACCCTGAGAGATCATCCTTTTCTTTGCGAGTAATTTATCATTTATATCCTTTGTATTTTACCAAATAAGATATACATTACCTTCTACCATATAAGGTACGCAGAATTCAATTTATCCTATTCACTATTTTGTTCGATAATTGTTTCATGTGCTTTGTCTTTATTCTTGTGTTGTAGTGAATGTATGGATATATCGTATTTGTTAAAATTTATTTATTATCGTGTATATTGTGTTGCATACAAAATAGTAATATTCAGCCATTGACCTTTCTCTGTTTTTATATAAATCGAACACTACGTAGATTAAAGCAAATAATAATATTAATCAACGTTTATTGGCGTAGTGATACCAGCGCCGATGTTATGGCGTGATTAGATGGTGAAACGTTCGAAAGAAAATATAATAAATAAAGAAAATAATAACGCAGAACTATTTATTTTCTTTCGAAGGTTTCACCATCAAATCACCTGGAATGTATCTGATTGTACATATTCATCTGAAAATAGTTTTTAATTTGACCACATAAATAGCAATTTTCTCTAAAAAATACATTTTTTTATGGTGTTTGGAATAATATTTTTTTTCTAAAAAAGCTATCTGCAATAAAAATATCAGTCCTGTACATTCCTTGGAGAAGGCAACTATATTCGACTTCCATTTTAAATTATATCTCAAAATTAAAATTGAATAGAATCAAAGTTATCATGTTTGAAATTTTCTGCTAATTAGATATTCCATAAGCAAATAATTAGTTAGCAATTAGCGAAATTATACTCTTCTCCAGCGATTTCTTCTAGTTTAACCGTAAGTACACTTACTACGAAAAACTGAGTTAATATATTGATAAATAAAAAAAATATCAGCGTGCCTATAAGCCTCCAAAAATGACGTAACACAATTAAATAACAAGCCCTGTACTTGGTAAACACTCTGTACTTAAAACTGGAAAAAAGGTTTGTCTTTTGTCTTTAAATTTGGAAAGTTAGGTTAAAAATTGAGTATGAGATGAAATTTATTGGTGCAGCTTTCACACTAGCCCGTATCTATTTCAGTTACTATTATTTCAAACGAAAAATGGAGCTACGTGGTTTATATAATTAAATTCCCAATGCAAATCGAATTTTAATAAAGGACATGCATTTATTTAAATTCAGTAAAATTCGATAAAAATTTAAAGTTACGACTTAGAACACACTGACGACCTCCCAACTTTACCAATATGCAAATGGCAGGCAATCAGTTTCGTGGACTGAATTTGATTTTCGGATAAACTAATCTAACTAAATTAACTCTAGAATTCAATTATTAGGAGTTCTTTGATTGCTCCACTGTGGATGTTAAACTGAATTATAAAACTGTTTGCCTAACTCATTTCCCTGAATGAATATATCGGTGATTGAATCGAGTTCAAATCAGTCGCCAAAGATACAGACGTTCAGTATTTAACAACATGTCTCTTATTAATTATATACATGTATATTATTATAGAGTCATGTTTACTTAATATCGTCGTGTTTAGCGCAATCTATATATAACTCACTTAACCCAGATGCATATGCACAGAAATTAGATTCTCAACCACCAGTCCTTAGTAGAGAGCACTCAGCCAAATAATCCATCTAAACTTAGATCGTTTTATCTCAATTTTGACAGTTTCCTCTCCCTGTTGTGGTTTCTATATTTTGTCCTAATTAGATATTCCTGTCAAAAGGGCAAGAACCTCTGTCCGATAGGGAAGCAAACCCCGCGGTACGAATCAGTAGGAAAAAGAAAAATGTTCGTTACCACTTGTATCCCAACCACGGTTTCCTCTACAATGGACAAAACCATGCTACTACACATAACTAAACCAGGATGTGGAAAATAAATATTTATTCTATGAAAACGCAATAAAAATCCTCTCAGCAATAGTCATGTTCATCGGAAGCATTTGTTGTTTCGTATGCAAGAAATAATCTGGAAATGTTCGCCGAGCAGGAGGCACTGTGCTTCCAGGAGCGGGAGGGACGTAGTGTCCAAGAGCTGAGGAAAGAAAGAAAGAAGAGGTAGAATCTTCATTTGGAGAACAGAATTCTTAACGAAATGTGGTAGCAGCACCCAAGTTGGGTTCTGGTCAGTAAGGTCCTGTGTGGAGCATGACCTCCGCAGGGATACCACAATTGCCAAATATGGTCAACACAGTAAAACCTCCGGGGCAAGGTTTTTGTGAGTTTTTCATGGGGGAATTTATTATACAATAATTTTTGCCACCCACGTATATGTAGCTCAAACTAGAGCTTTCTGTTTTTTAAGAAAAAGAGACGCTTTCCCCATCCTGGGTTCGAACCAGGGTCCTTCCGTTTAGGATGATGATCCGTGGTCCGATGATCCCGTATCCAATGGGGACGACGTCTCTTTTTCTCCAAAAACAAAAAAGCTCTAGTTTGAGCTATATGTACGTGGGTGGCAAAAATTATTGTATAATAAATTCCCCCACGATAAACTCACAAAAATCTTGCCTCGAAGGCTTTTCTGTGTTGACCATTATTTGGCAATTGTGTTATCCCTGTGAAGGGTAATAATATCTTACATCCTTATATACGGAGAAAGAGAGCGTTGTTTCCTGTTCTTGTTCGTCTTGTGGTTTAAGACACTCCGAGCTAAACGGATAGACCCTGATTCGAATCCACGATGGGGACGGCGTCTCTTTTTCTCCAAAAACAAAAATCTTTAGTTTGAGCTACATATACGTGGGTGGCAAAAATTATTGTATAATAAATTCCCCCACGAAAAACACAAAAATCTCGCCCCGGAGGCTTTCTTGTGTTGACCATATTTGGCAATTGTGTTATCCCTGTGAAGGATAATAATATCATACATCCTTATATACGGAGAAAGAGAGCGTTGTTTCCTGTCCTCATTCGTCTAGCGGTCCAAGACACTCCGGGCTAAACGGAGGGACCCTGGTTCGAATCCAGGATGGGGAAAGCGTCTCTTTTTCTCCAAAAAGAAAAACTCGCGTTTGAGCTACATATGCGTGGATGGTAAAAATTATTGTATCATCACCTCCAATCCCCACCGACAGCGCAACACGTATGGAACTTCTTGAAGGTCAAAAATTGTGGAAAGGACAAAGCCAAGGATGAAGTGACGTCGCCCGAAAGGCCAAACACCCAACTTTTCCAGAGTTGCTTCTATTGAGAGAAAAGGTTCTAGTATGAAGTAGGTGACAAATTACAAGCACAGTGATAGTTCTTCAAAGAGAAAAAGGTGATAACATAAGATCAGTCCAGGGTAAGCAAGCATTTGTTTGTCACATATTTTCATTAAAATGTTTCCCTATTAGCGACATATTTCTGCAAGCAAAATTCGCTGATTGCTGTAATATTTACTGGTATCATTTATTTATTAGTGATGCATGGTATTACTAGTGGCAGTTACGTATAAATAATATGTCCATAGTGTAGGGGAATTTTCTTTTTAACGATAAATTTAGAAGTAGCGTTTACTAATTATTAATGAATTTCTTACGATGACACACTTTTTTTATTTATGATGCATTTGCTGGTATATACTGCTTAGAAATTTACTGGAATTATCTGTTGCTCTAGCATTTCCTGGCATCATTTATTGCTCAAGGAGTTACTTGCATCATTTATTGGTTAAGAGTTTACTGTACTTATTTATTGCTCAATAGTTGACTGGAATGAATTTTCGCTCAAGGATTTACTATTAATATCTATATCTCAAGTATTTACTAGAAACATTTATTGCTCAAGAGTTTACTGGAATTATTAATCGCTCGAGTGTTTACTGGAATCACCTATTTCTCAAGCATTTATTGTCATAATTTTTTTGCTCAAATCTTCATTGTCGTCCTTTGATGCTTAAGAATTTATTGGCATTTTTTATTGACTTTTTATGTGATAAATTTACTAGAGTGCAGTGTTTGTTTAATAGTAATAATTCCACTCATATTATTTGTTTATTGCTGATGCATTTATTTATTTTTAATGTACTTAAGATCTGCAGGATATACCTATATTTAACAATAAAGCATTTACTAATTATTGGTAAATTAATTTGCCTGTTACAATCCCAATCTAAACCCAGCACTTTTATCCTAACCTAACTTAACTAGACCGCGTTATGCATCTAGCAAAAAGATTTGTTTAATAAACATGTATCTGCCAAATAATAGTAATATCAGTAGAAACGAGAAAGAGCATCTATTTCTAAACTTCTATAATCTGATATTCACGAACCCTCTGTTGAATATCGCCATGTGTTTCTAACTGCACCGAAATTGGCTGTATAACGCTCAAAACTATTCTATATTAAACATAACTAGTGTCTTTGGCAAAGCATTCCTACTCTGTCGTGTGTAGAACTAGAGTCCGTAATGAGGGCCGTGTGTTAGAGATTTAGTGAACATGGATGCTAAATTAATTTCTGCACACCATTTCACAATTCGCATTTAAAGCGCAATTGTCTTAATTTGTCTCAGACCCTGCTCCCATTCAGAGATCTAAGAGCAGTGGGATATGATTTCACGCTATAATTGTTTAATTGGATACCAGAAATGAAATATGACATTATTATTACTATTATTATTGTTATTATTATTATTAAGATACAAAGTACCAGGGAAGAAATTTACATACAAAAGGATAAACATGAATAGCATATCAAATGAAAAAAAAAGATCACCCGTGCTTTTGGGTGCGTCAACAGCCGTCTTTTTTCATTATTGTAATTATTGTTTCACATGTATATGTCTTCAAACGAAATACAAATTGTACAGATTGGAATACGAATTAGCATTTTTCTATTTAATATACGGCTTACATTGGAACCTGTGTGTTAGGTAGAGTGAAGCGTGCCCCGTACTCAGACCGCATTTGAGCCAACGATTCAGAACTCGCTAGTTCAACTCAAACCTGAGAACGTGGTGTGATTTTTTATACTCAAAACATGGGTTCAAATTTGAACCAGATAAATGTGGAGCGTTGATGACTTAATCCTATTTGAATAAGCCTTCCACATCACCTTTATTTTTCAAGGGACGCCTCCTTTAGTCAACACACACATGCGAGAAAATAGCGCTCAATATATTGGCACAGTAATCAAAAGGTAGTTCATCGCTAATTCATCACCAACCTGATTACGCGGCGCTTTTATTTTATTATTTTTTACTTAAAACACAAGTTCTAATGTGAATGATATGAAAGTATAGTGTCAAAAACTAAATTTTATTTGAAAAATCCCAGCATATATTCTTTCATTTCCTAAGGAATTCTTCCTCTGATCAAAAGATTTGCTGTAAACAGTGTTACCTCCCAATAAGCAACGTCCACGGGACCGGATATTTTTACATTTTAAATAGAGGTGTCCTTTCTTCGGAGGTGCATGTATGTGTCCTACTCAAAGGAACTGCGGACTAGAAGAAACGTACTTTTAAGTAGATGTGCCCCTTTTTCAGAGGTGTCCCTTACGGGAGGTTACACTGTATTTGTGAATTGCTTGAAAGAAAGGAAAACGATTGTGTTCTTTCCATGCCAATTTCCTTGATATTGAAATGATTCAGCATAAGAATTTACTCCTAAAAATTTAAAATTTCCTGTTTCTTATCTCATTGAAATGTACCAATTTCTCAAAAGTCCATAACTTTTATTTAAAAATTTTATTAAATACTACCTTAATTGTCTATTGTAATATCTATTTTCTTCACAGCAATATTTATATTAAAATTAGTAATGAATTCTTGAAAATTATTGTTTATTTGCGAGTTATTTATAACTCGCAAATGTACTTTTTCGGAAATATACTTTTTATAATGAGGTAGTACCTATTACCATTTCATTATCTGTAGCAGCATATATTTTTTCTACACGGAAGTGTTTATACTAAAATTAGTAGCGAATTCTGGAAGTTATTTACTTACGTTGATTGCAATATTCAGTATTTTATTTATGAAAAGGTGTTTGCCGTTGGCAATTATGGGGTATAAATAAATAGTAGCTGACGTGTGAGAAATTATGTAATTTCTAAGTGAAAATAATTCAAGTTTTCTTCTTTCTGAAATATAATATATACTTCACGATGAAATTGACAGTATAAAAGCAAAAAATATATTTACATTATGTCATACCATATGGTAATTACATGCTTACGTGCTTTTTATGTACCAAATGACCAAATTATACGTTCCTGTCCAAAATTTCGCAGTTCAAAGGCGTTGAATGAAACCAGCTATTATTACACGGCGCTCGCATCTCTGCAATTTACCAAAGATGCACGAGCTGATACGACGGAACTATCATTTGGATGTGGCGGGAATGAAACTACTTAATAAAACTCTTATTTGGAAGTTGTTATCTGAGGAAGTCTTACGAAGGAAAAAAAATAAAGACTTGCCAATTTCAACTAATTTTGAAGACCATATTTTCGCTCACGTATCAATATCCGCACTTTCGGGCGAGCGAGGCTTCGTTTCCATAAAAATAACTCATCAAAGTTTCTCGTGGCAAGCACAACTATTCAGGCGTGGTCAATAAACATGCAAATCCGCTGTCAATTTCCTGCAAGTTCAAAAGAAGTTTCCTCTCCTTGGAAATAAAATTTGTTCTTCTTTAAAGTGTCTCAAAAAACCAGCTTTTTATAAGTTCGTGGCAATCACCGTATATTGCAATTCCCAATTTCACACTTTGTGAGCAAGGAGCGAATTTAATAAATTTTTTTTTTTATTATTATGGTTATCTTGTCGATGAATATTATGTAATGTAGATCGCCGTCATAGTCAACCATTATCTGTTCCCTGTAATATGATAATCTCTGCAAGATTCTCTCATGGGCGTACTGCTGGACCCGATTATCCGAACTCCGCTTAACCGAACTGGTATACTGCACTTAATTATTTATTATTTTCAGTAGACACGATTTCAATATGTGCGGTATAAATGCACATATTTATTTTCTAATATATTTCGGTTTTAAAAAAGAAATCAATACAAATATCAGGTGTGTATGAAGATATGTATAAACATTTTATATAACGGATATACACTGAAGAGCAAGTGAATTAGAGATAGCTGGCATGCAAATTTGGAGCTGTTGGTGGGCCTTTAAACAGAAAGGAAATAACATATGCAGCGATCCCGCAATATAATGAATGAGGCTCACAGTATTAGCAATAGCGGAATTCAGTAGGCTTATGGTTAAGACGAATAATTCAAGTATACTTGATTGTGAGCAAATTGCTATGGTACGAGGAATGAGTTAGTCTATCTCGGAAGTCGTGTAGGCATTGAGATTTCCACGAGCCATGGTATCAAAAGTGTATCATGAGTATGTCGTTTCCGGCAAAATCATTCCTGCCAGGGCCAACTGTTTTGGACAATGGTGTTTGGATGAGCGGGATCGTCTGCTAACTGCAACAGCGAATAGACGGACCACAGTGAAACAGATCGATCGGCAATTTACAACTGGTGCACAGCAATGTGTGAGAAGTCACATCATACAAAACCATCTCCTCGCTGTGAGGTACAGAAACGATCGTCCGACGACGATATCTTTGCGGAGACTGCACATCACCGGGAGCAAGATTAGCATGGGCACAGAAACATCGACACTGAGACCTAGAAATGCGGAAAAATATTGCCTCGATTGATGAGTTAAGATCCACGTTGGTTGCATGCCTATGGTAGGGTAGGAGTACTGAGTAAATTACATTAGGACGTGGATCCTTCTTGATAGCAGGGTAAGATTTAAGCTGGTGTAGATGGTATTCTCCTCTATGAATTGATTGCGTGGTCTGAAATGGGATCCTTATTACATTTGGCATCGTCCCTCACAGGTCAATGTTACCAGGATATCCTTAATGATCATGTACTCCCGTTTGTTCGTCCTTAAAATCCCACTAGAGACGCCTTTAACAAGACAATGCCCCGAGTCATCGCTCCCAAACTGTATCCAAATGGTTGGGTGAATACTCCACAGACATGAACTTGCTTTTCTGTCCAGCAAGTTCACCTAACCTCAATTTTCACCGAACATACCAGCGATGCCATCGACAGACGATGATAGAGAGAGAGAGAGAGATGTTCGAGCCTCCTCCCACCCCACATAAAATTTTCGTGAAACATGGGACATTTTTCAGAGGTTATGGATACGTATGGCTTTCCAACGCTCCCAACATCCTGTTCAGTGCATTCCGAGACGAATCGGCGTTGTCACTGTGAGATTTTCACTATCAGTATATTATTTTAGTGATGTGTAATTGTAAATGTGTTTTTGGAGAGATGTCGTAATTTCTTTGCACCTTCACATTGAAGAGGAAGAGAAAAAAAAAAGACCAACCAGCTTTCTTTCATTCAGACAGAGGAGGCAACTTGAAGGAAATATTGGTTGGTGTCTCAGAGTAACCATGTACTCCAATTATTTCCTTATGTTTAGTTTTCTATTCCAAGTAGAGGTGGAGAGTTTTCCGCCCTACATAGTTTCAAATTATGTGAAACGCCTTAGTAAAAGATAAAGGGCAGTACGGCCAGCGACGTCACACCAGGCGCCAAAGTGGCCTAACAAACACGAAGTTCAAAAAACATTTTGTAAAAATTTATCTCATTAAAGTTTTAAAACTCAGTGTCTTACAACCTATTTAATTTTTTGATAAACACATTATCCTTACCCCTCGTATAAATTACTCTTTACTGCAATGCTTTTAACTAAGTATGTAAAAAAAGCCAAGAAACCCGTTCTCGATGAAATCATAATATGACATACTTCAAGTAAAAAGTTAGTAAAGTAAAACTTTGTAGATCAAAATTAGTAAACGTATTCAATTGTAAAGAGGATATTCCAGATTATTGAAACACATATAAGGTTTTAATCTTTATATTACTCGAAAAACAATTTAATTTTTGGCTCGTCAAAAAAAAAACTTGTAGTTTATTTGCATATTATTTGTTGTAGGAAATTTTAATTGTTTGCGTGGCTTTCAGTCTTGTAATAATAGTTTGTATTTTTGTAATAATATTGCTACGTACAGAAATGATTAACACACAAATGCAGTCACATGGTGGAAAATACTTTATTCACAAAAAATGAATATTACATCAGTTAGACATACTCCCCATCCAAGTTTACGCACTTCCGCCATTTGACTGGAAGTTTCCGAATGGCTCTGACAAACCAATCCTTGCGTATGCTAGTGCACCACGTATGGACAATAGTCTGCAATTAGCAGTTACGTTGCAGCCGTCCGCTGTTGAACCTGGGCAACCAATGGAACACAGTGCGCCTTGATGGTACTTTGTCTCCACACGCTGACACCATGCGATGATGGATATCGCCTCCTGAAACCTCCTCTTTCCACAAAAAATCATGCTCTCCGGATAATTTAGTTTCAACTGTATTTCAATTGTTATTGCAATCAGCTGTGTCTTCTAAAAAAATAGAAATATATTGACTAACAAACTAGTGATTCAAAAACGAAGAAAAAGAATGTAAAAGTATAAATATAAAATATGAGAATACTTATAAAAGTAAGCAAATATAATTGAAAATATAAGATAAAAATATGGAAACAAAATTATTAATTTTTTTTGTAATAAAGTTGTTTAATAATTTTAATAACAGAATAAATGTGGGTCTTATAACATTTTATAATAACGGTGTACGATACACTGCGTAAGCATATCAAATAAAATAACACACCTTAACGCAGTATAAATAAATACATTGGTTTATAGCTCTTTGGGAAATGCTTTTAGGCTTCCTTCTTCAGAACCTTAGTTGCACTAACATGGTCCACATGCTAAAACTTGTATCGATAGACATTTTAGCTTGTGAAATAGCCAATAAACCAATGTATTGATTTAAACTAAGTTAATGTGTTTTATTATATTTAATCTTATAACATTGCCTTAAAAAGAAATTGAAATGGACGAGGAAGACTTTATTCCTGTGCGCTTTATATTTCGGCTAATTGTATATTTAAATATCGCAATGTGTCATATGGAGCCTACTTTACGTGTTTTCGTAACTCAGTTGAAGGGTTTAAAGCACAAGTCAGAGTTCAAAAATTCACATAAAAAAGGTTAGTGGATATATTCAAATTTACATTCAAAATATCGCATCATGTGGGCATACAAAATTTTGTATTTCTAGCTTCGGATCTTGTTGATAGAGTGTCAGGTATTATGAAGCTGCAACAATGTTTGGCCATCCTACATTCCTACCAGGATGTTTGGAAAAGGACGCCAGAAAGAGAGGATAAACTGTCAGTCCACCCATATTGACTTTCCACGAATCGAGGAAGAACTTTTCATGGTGTTGACTTTATGATATCCCACGTTGAGCCTGTCAGAACCGCGAATCAGATGGTTATTCAACAGAAATGGACTAACCGAAATCGATCATATATATAAAACTAACTTAATGACTTCGAAGTTTCTAAATCAACAAATCAATTGCAAAGACTATGTGACATTTTACAATTTGCATTGGGATAGAATAGAATAAGAATAAATTTTATTCAGCCTAATTACAATTTTGGTAATAAATATCTCGCTATATGGTAATCTTGATGTTACGTAGATATTGTTTACTTTGAGGTTACAGATGTTAATTATCCACCAATACAATATATACAATACAGTATACAATGTATACAATACAGTTACAATCAACAGTTGATTAGATTAGAAATGGTGAGGAGCAGAAAGCTACAGCTTGTTGCATGGTTCTCCTACAGATAGGTAACGTATAACATAAATCATTTTTTACAGATTTGTCGCGTTGATAATTTTAGCTGCATATTTAATAATTTTATAATGAAAATAACTTAAATTTGTATTACATCATGGCATCGTTTGAGAAAACTGGGACAAAGGACAGGGGGAAGCCTAATAATTCTAATAATTTTCCTGATAAAGGTAATTTTTATTCAGATTGAGAAAATGGTCTGGATTGATAACGCGAATTTCTCAATACTTTGTTTATAAATTTTTAATGTGGTTTGAGCAGAAGAGATACCTCCCTTGCATTAAGATACCTTCTGTTGATATTTTTAAAGTTTTTAATTTTTTCCTTACGGAATATTTCTTTTTTATCTTAAAACAACGTTCATTCACGATCGAATTGAGGAAAGGTATGCGACGGAATATGAGATAATATTGTTAAACAGTTCACCAGAAAGGTTTTTCGAAGAATACTCCCACTTGAACAATATCTGTCTAATAATATTATTTAAGATGTTATTAAATAACTAATTATAAACATGAAATGAATATTATTCAATAATGCAAATAAAATTATTTTTTGAAAGAAATTCTTCTATCAAAACCGCTCCCCTTTTTCAGCCAAAACGTCAATTTTTGAAATTCTGTGATCCAGTGATGAATTCAGGAAATTGTCGCCCCTATGCAATGACGTCATAGCTGCTCATTACTCGTTTAAAAGAAAAGAATACTTTCGAAAATAAACGACACTTACATTCTTAACTCTTTTATACGTAAAAGCGAATTTCCCGCATTGTTCAAATTCATATTCAGACTAATATTTTGATAAATCATCATCATATTCAACCATTATCTATCCACTGCTGGATGAAGGTCTCTCCAAATGCTTTCCACACAAGTCTATCCTGAGCAATTCTCTTTCATATATAATAACTACTAATTCGTGTCGAGTTCTTAGCTGTTGCTCCACAAAAAGTGGCGTCCCTAGAAATATTTTTTGTGGGTCTACTCAAAAATCCGTCACTGCTTCCCTGATTATGTTATGCTTTGATGCGACCCGTTTTACTAATTTTATTTATACATTCACATTTGTTTGGCAGATTTACACGTGATAAAAAAATGGAGATAAACAATTCGAATTAAAAATAATTTGCCAAAACTGCTATTTCCTTAAAAACTTTATATGAAAGGAAATCTCAGTGAAAATGCACGGAAGTAGACGCGTATAATAAAAAACACCTGCGTCATTTAAAATGTTAACAACCTCTTCGCAAACAACGCAAACTATGTTATGTTTCCTAAGGTGTGAACTATTTATATTCCAACTGAATATAACTTTATTTGTATTTGCAAATAGTGAACTTCTAAATAAGGACAGACAGCAGCTATCATTTCTGATGGAAAGCTGCCGTTGATGGGTCAAAAATGTAAAGCACTGGGATGCACAAGAGATGGGTTGGTGGGAGTTATAACACCCATTAGAATGCAGATTTGTATATACATATATGAATATGTGAAGTTTTAGCCCAGTAACTCCCCTTTTTAACCCTACAAAACTCTCTCATGAACTGTCTGCGAATGTTAATGATATAAAATAATCATTTTTGATAATTTCTTATTTTCTCTACCTTCTGAGAGTTTTATGTAATGAATAACTTTTAGATAATAAATACAATTATGTACATGAAAAATTGTTATAATTTTAAGGACTGTAAATTGAGTTACAATATAGTACTGTCGTTAAAATAAATAAATAAATAAAATAAAAATAAATAATATATATAATGATAATATAATAATAAAAATAATAAAAATAATAAATAAATAAAATAAAATAAAATAAATAAATAAATAATAATAATAATAAATAAATAAATAAATGTACGTTAAAATGAAAGATGAGTGAAGGAAAGTTTATAACCAATAACTATAAATTCTGAATGAATATTGTGTTTTTTATAGTAAACGTAATTACTACAAATAAGTTAAATATTTTTGCAGTCGGAAAGGGAATTATATATTATCTAAGATAAAGAGAATGCAAATTTTTTTAAAGTGTATTCTTAGCAAGATTAAGAAAAAAAGTGGGAATTTGTTAATAATGTTCGTGGTTTAATATTTTCGAGTTTCCAATCTAAGATACAGTAGCCTCGTTCCCTTGGTACTCTTTCTGTTAATCTCGGACCCGGAGAAATTTATGGCCGCAGTGATTGTTATCTGCGACCCGTGTTTTTGATGAAACTCAACGAAGTGTAGATTCGTTTTTCTTTCTCTTCCTTGCCCAATGTTTTTCAATTACGTAGTGCAAGTTGATTGAAAAGATTTTGTAACACCGCTGGCTCAGTCTCAGAATGTATTGACATTATTCTTCGAGAGGGACTAAGGTTACGGACTTCAGCCAATGATGCCAGCTTTTCTTACAAGGCAGAAAAACAAAAAAAAAACTGTTTAAATCTTCTTGGAAATCTAAATGAAGTGCTAGGAAGAGTGAAGAAAATAACGCGGTTTCGTCGGCAGATGCTATCGTAATAAAAGCCCATTTATCACCTCAATAGCGAGCTAAAATGTCGGCCATGGCATAACCTCTCATCCTCCCTCTGCTGATGTATGTCTCGGACATTGGTTGGTTCCTTCGTCTTACGCAAGCGTACCTGCATAAGAGATCGCAGGAGATAAAAATTCGGTGATCATTTCTGGGATTAATGAAAAATCATTGTCGCCTTTATCGAAAATTTCATTTAAACGTAGCTGGGCTCGTGACATCTCCAAAGTTTGAGTAATGATTCTTTCCCTGATCCGTTATATGAAGGTAGAATTTTTCCGTGTCCCTATTTTACAAGACCACGGCGAAGACTTGACATTGTCAAAAAGTTAGCTCGATAGGTTCTACTCAAGATAATATTTCGGGAATTTTTTCCCCTTTGTCCGATATGTATATTTCTTACAATCACAGTTATTTTTTTACTTATTATCGTTATTATTACACTCATAATTATTGGTCTGTTTTCTACTTATTCCCATTCCAGGATTTGACCCTGCAGAATTTTTTTTCAGAAAAGTATACGGCTTGGCGTATCGTGAACTCAACTGTACACATGGGCGCAAGAATGGGGGCAGAGGGGGACCCGAGCCCCCCCCCTAGCCGTTTAAAAATTTTATTTGCCCGAACCTGCTATGCATTTACTTTCAAAAGTTTTACAGTCACATTTTAAAATAAGGTACTTTTTAGCTCATTACTAATTGTCAAGCAGTATCAATTATTTTTGTAGCGTTTTGGTATCTTGTACATTCACTAAAATTCTCGACAGCTTTGAGAAGGAGGTAATTTTTCTCAGCCCCTAAATGTACTCCTTAATTTATCTAAGCCCCCCTCCACCTAGAAGCACTTGTAGGGGCGCCCATGGCTGTACCCGACACACCCAGCAAACATCAAGCAAAGTGTCGAGAAAATGAGAATGTTCTGTCTTTATTCTTATTTTTCTCGGCACTTCGCTTGATAAAGGGAGTTGTAGTTTTCGAAACGTTTCCAAATCTTTTTTTCTATACCTTAGACCAGTGGTTCCCAACTCAATTTAAGCCGCGGACCACTTTTCCACTTCAACTGTACCCGCGGACCACTTTGAAAAATTCCCACGAGTTGTGGACTGCCAGAGCTTAACAAAAAAAGAGAGAACCGAGTCTTTTTTTTTTTTTGGAGGGAAGGGGATGTGTTTGTAAAATCGTTCTTTGGTAAAAAAGAAATAATAAACAGAAAAAAATCTAATGATAATGCAGTCAAACCTCGTTAAGACGAACACGCTTAAGACGAATTACTTTTAATACGAACCGTTTTATGAAATTCCGTCAGATTGTAAAATACTACAAATATACTATCAATTTCATTTTTATATTTAATTTTAATATTTAATAATAATAATATTTTTATAAGTATTTTTTTTAATCGTTTTTTTAAATAATGACCCGTCTCGCGGACCATTTGGGACTCCTTGGCGGACCACCAGTGGTCCACGGATCACCATTTGGGAACCACTGCTTTAGACTAATGAAAAAATTCCACTAGTTATAGTCAGCCCTGGTTGGCCCGTAGTCTTTGTTAAAACAAACTTAAAAAACTTTGAACGAATAAGAAATGTTTAAACTAACCTCATTAGTCCATCCTGCTGGATGATTATGCAGTCAATACTTTCAAGGTTGTTGCACGAACAAGATGAGACGTGCATTCAGCACTGAATCTTTATTTAGCACTGAATTATTGGTTGAGTACGATGATCCTTAAGTGGATGTTCACATGTAGTAAGGAACCGTTTAGCAGCGTTTTTATGTGTCTGTGTGTGTGTGAGTTATATAAATGATTATAGTTACGTGGTCAATAAATCATTATAGTTAGGTGGTCATATAAATAATTGTCTGAGTCATATAAATGATTATAATTACGTGGTCATATAAATGTTTATAATTAGGTGGTCATGTCATATAAATGATTATAATTACGTGGTCATATAAATGATTATAATTACCTGGTCACATACAAATGATTATAGTTGCGTGGTCATATAAATGATTATAGTTACGTGGTCACATATAAATGATTATAGTTATGTGGTTATATAAATGATTATAGTTACGTGGTCATAATAAATAATTGTATGGGTCATATAAACGATTATACTTACGTAGAACTGAAGATCCTTTGTAATAAAACATATTTTTACTCTACCTTGCTTTTGGTACTTTCTGAAGTGTAGACGCACATTTCACTGGAAAAGGACCTAGTATTTTCCCTCCCAGTATTGCAATAAAATATACATTCGAATAAGTTGCACGGAGGTCACTTTGCATCACGTGATTCATAAATTACGAAATTTCAGATTCTATAAAAGCCCTTTGTGAAGATTTGTCTAAGATTTTTTCTGCCTATAACGCACCTAACTTCGCAATATAAAAATAATGAGAAGTATCCAGTGATAACGCAGATATAATTTTATATTTCGTAGCCTCTTCATTTCATGAACCGCCGAATTGGGCAACATTATTTCATAATCAGATATTGCGGAAACCGAAGAGAAGAACAACAAGGGAATGGCGATGTTAATCAAAGGAAGAAGATCGCTAACAGAAGATGACAAAGAACGTTAAGATTTAGGTAATAAGATTACAGACGAAAGATTGTTATGACAGAAGATCGCCATAACTCGAAATCGCAAAGCACAAAAATGTCAGTGATATAAGATTATCAGTAATATATAAATCAGGTCTCCACAAAGACTTGTCTTCCCATCTTGTTTCCCCACACAATCTCGTGTCTGTACGAAATACATTAGCGATACCATTTCCATGCGATCTTGACTTTATGCGATCTCGTACTTATATCGTAATATGATATACCGGTGCACACGATCATATACATAATCATTGTATTTGTACGTTTATTGCATGATATTATGCACTTAAGCAATTTTCAAGCCTGTAATCTTGAATTTCTTGAATTTCCAAGATACTTCCATCGACATTTTTATACAAAAAATTTCTTAATCAAATTCAATTTCGGGTATTATTTTATTTGTTATATTGTAAAATCAGCCTATAGCGTTATTCTAAAGACAGAAAATATACTTTGAAATAATTTGACAACGACACTGAGCACCATGGCGCCTATATAAGTGGGCAGGGTGGCTGGAGCGTACCATTAGCCGTTCAAAAATTTGATTTCCCTGATTCTGATGTGCATTTACTTTAAAAAAATTCACCGTCACATTTTAAAATAAGGTACTTTTTAGCTTATTACTAATTGTCAAGCAGTATCAATTACTTTTGTAGCATTTTAATATCTTGTACATTCATTAAAATGTTTGACATCGTTGAGAAGGAGGTAATCATTTTCCTCAGTCCCTCTCCCCTCGAAGTACCCGCATGGGCGCCCATGCTGCGCATTATTAAAATAATTAAGAAGGCAACAAATTATACCGTTATGAAAATATACCGTTGTAAAGACGGTTGATTCTGATATAGGCTGTATTAATCGGGAAGCGAAAAATACAGTTTTTGAGAAATTTATCGTTATAGCTCAATTTCATTGAATTATCATATTCTTACGTTTTATTCTATCTTATTTTTACGATTTCTAAGTCAGATATTTTGCTAATCGCCGTGTGATCATATAATCTACTTTTTACGACTTTTTAAGACATTCTAACGACTTCATTTTTAAACGATTTTGCATACGTGCGGTTTTTTCATTTCCTTCTGCTTCTTATTCTCTTCTTATCTCTTGTGAGATTCATTGTTTACAAACACAAGTCGACTTATTTGTAGTATTTTACTTGATTCCGTAAAATACTACGAATAAGGTAGTATTTTACTTGACTCCGTAATCTTCCATTACGCAAAGAGCATGAAAACAGTTTAATACAGACAATTTGCTAAGAACATATTTATTTTGGAAATTGACAATTATAGCTTAGAGCTATAAAGCAAATGCGTTATAGTGGAAAATATAATGAGACATATAACGGTTTTACATTCATTCTAAAACATCCGTAGAATGAGCAATTCCCGTTAGAGGAAAAGGCATTGCAATATTTATTATCTCTTCGAAATTTCTCAACTACAGCCCGCCTTCGCGTATTAATCTCACAACAACAAATGCGAAATTGCAAAAGCAAACACAAGCAATTGTAATAATAACTTTAATTCCAAACACACGTGCGTGATAAATATTGGGTAGGAGCTTACAAACGGCAAATATTTCACCCCAGGCAGTTTTCCGTTTTGTAAATTATGTTTCAAAGTTGCATTAATGTCAAAAGAAACGGACAAGGCTCAGAGAAAACAAACACAAATCCGAGAAGAAGGGGGCAAAGCGAAAAATCGAACGTACGCAATTGGAAACGCATCATTCACGAAAAAAGTAAACAAAAAAAAATATATATATATAGTAGTCAGTTTCTCTCGAAACGAACCTCATAAGTAAAAAATTTTGTTGGATATATTTTCAGTTTTTTTTCGAACTTTTTCTTTTGGGCAAAAAATGTTCAGTTCCAAAGCAAATAATATGGTTCTTCTTTCGTAGCCTTTATAAAAATTACTGCAATATTTGGTTTAGTTTTATTTGAGTAATTTTTTAGGAAGTAAATAAACTAACGTTCCAACAAAAGTAATTTAACCGAGAGGTAATTTTAAACGGAAAATATAAAACTACAAAAGTATTGTAATTTTTTCAGTTTCGTGAATTTAATTTCTAAGATGTTTTCTTTCTGTTTGCTACTAAGTACATTTTTCATCAAAATGCGTTATATATTTCCTGGGGCAAGAAAACAGGGAATGGGTTTCGTTTGGGAAAACGAATTTAATAAAACGAGTTCGCTAACTATTTCGCATTATAAAGAATATCTAGAAATGATTTCACAAATAAAATCCTTCACCATTACTTTAATGACAAATAGTTAACGTGTAAGTGCGGTATTGTTTTATTTACAGGCTATCCTCTAAGGATATAACAGAATAAAAGAAATAATTAATTTAAAACTTCAATTTCGTGGGCAATTTTTGAATTGATGGAATCAATAATTGGTTCGATTAAATTAATAATGAATCTAATGAAATAAAAAGATGATTAGATAAAATCAAGTGATAAGCAATAAAACACCGAAAAATTAGAATAAATTGTGGTAAACGGGTTTTAAAATAAAATCATTCTGATAAAATTTAAAAATAGTTTGATGAACTTGAAAATGATTTACAGTATCGGAGAATGATTTGATAAAAGTTAGAATATGCTAACAGAATCTGATATTGTTACTCTTTAGAGTAACTTTCGGGATAAAACCTAAGATTTTATCTATAGGCTTATATATTCACTCACCTTTCTTGGGATACGACCACGATGACTGATGATCCTATTGTTTAGTTTTCCTGCTTTTGACGTCTGTTCATCTATACAAGAAATGATACCCATTCCGTCTCATCCTTTTGAATTGGAGTTAATGAGTCCAAAAAACCATGTACATAAATTTTGTTTAGGAACACGTCAAAACAGAAAAAAACATTCTCAAAGAACTAGTCTACCAAACTAAAATTTCCCCGAGCTCAAAAGAAAAAAGAAAAACTATTTTTTACAGCTAGCAAGCACGTATTTTATGATAATTTGAGCTCGAGAATTGGAAAATAAAAACGTTACGTTATTTTCTCGACATACTCCTCCCTTTGAGTCTGTGTCACACTGAAACTAAAAATAGAGAAGAGAAAAGTTATAAATATCTAAATGAAGAGGAACATGTACTGGTATCGGAGAGACATTTCAGTCCACAGGGTTAAGTAAACTCCAGGCGTCAGGCATCTTGGAAAACTGAAACTACAACCACTAGAAGATCGATCGGAATGCTCTTTACAAGGACATCTCTTCAGATATCCTTGAGATTTTCTTATGTCCTCATCTGTAAGGTAGGTCACTTCAAGCGGATGCAGTCTCTAAACAGGTCGAAGTACGTCCCCAAGTTGAGTGCGTATTTTCACAAGACGTATAATACCATCTTTTCCAGGAAATAATTGAATCACTTTTCCTAGTTCACTCTCTTCGTGTTGAATTCGATTAACACTACATCTCCCCAGAGAAAAGTAATGGTAATTCGCTGATATTTGTGCATAATTTTTCAGCTGTCCAAGATATTCTGAGCAGAATCGTCTTCGTAAGCCTTGGCTAATTTTCATTCGATATCAAATTCTATTTTTAAGTTGGTAGCATCAATCTGATACAAATCAGGAACTCCACTTTCTTTAATGTCTCTGAGAAATGTGGCAGGTGTCAGAGACTCTAATTCAAGGTCCTCAGATATATAAGTGATCGGTCTTGAATTGATGAGGTCTTCACAAACACAAAGAATTGTAGAAATTACTTCATGTTTTAATGAAGCTCTGCCTAAGCCTTTTTTCAGAAGGTTCTTCATCAAACCTACCTACCATTCGTTCCCAAAATCAACCCCACCAAGGTGAACCTGGAGGAATAAATTTCCAACTTATTCTTTTCACGGAAGTAACCTCAACAATTTTGTTCCAATCAATTTTCATGAGTCCAAGATTTGCCCCATCGAAATTGGTACCATTATCCGTGTAAATAGTCAAAGGTCTTCCTCGGCAAGAAATAAAACGTCGTAATGTAGCAGAAATTTTTCGATAGAAAAAGAGAAGACGAGCTCTAAATGAACAGCGCGATAAACAGCACAGGTGAATAAGACAACACACGATTTTGTCTCATCCTTCAAAACCAAAAGACCAGCTAGGTCTACTCCGCACACTTCAAGAGCTGAAGCATCACTTATTCTATCCTCAGCTAAGGCGGCTGTCTGAACTTCAGGATGTTTGGAATCGAATCCTTTGCAGAGCACGTATTTGCGTAGTATCTTGCGAACTGACTTACGACTTTTCAAGATCCAGAAATCTTTTCTGAGTATCGACATCAAAGTTTGAACTCCGCAGTGTGATGATAATTTATGCTTATGCATAATCAGGCTCATGACAACAGCATGATCAGAAGGGAGAACAATTGGACATTTAAAATTTTCAAAATCTTGTCTCATTAAGAGTCGAGTCTTTATCCGAATAATCCCTGAGGGGTCAGTGAACGGATGTAAATGTTGAATAAGGTCATCCATAGTTGACTGGAAGACATTTCTTTGTACCATCTTCCAAATGAGTGTTTCTGCGTCCATCAGCTCTTTCGCTCCCAAGTTTCCATTAACGCAGGTGGAATCAGGGAGTCTGTAGATTTTATTAAACCGTTGTATCCAAGCTGTAATTCTAATCATTTTTTCAAAAGAAGAAATCCGGGTAAAATACCAGAATTCTTCCTTAGAAGTAGTCAGCGAGTAAGATATAATATACTTACTCTTTTCAGAATTCACAATTTCGTTATCAGGAGCGATTTCAGTGGATGGCCAAAATCTTTTTCGTTGTTATAGCCACTGTGGCCTTTCATGCCATTTTTTAGCTATTTGGGTTTCCACTGAACAATCTTTCAATGGTGAATCCGAAGGATTCAACGCTCCTGGAATATGCTTTCTACCTAGTTTTATTTCTATCCTAGTTTTATTCCTATGATTTCCCACCTAGTTTTGTTTCTATCGCTACTAAGCCCGACGGTATTCTTTTGTAACATCCGGTCGTCTACTTTCCGGATACATCAGCACCAAGAAGTATTTCTATTCGTCCCCCTTGATGGTCACTTAAGTCGATGCTATTTTTCAAAAGCTCTTTCATTCGAAATCCTCGAGCAACAATTAGCATGGTCTCGCATGTCATTTCTTGACCTAGTACTTGAAGCTACATTTATACGTTCCGGGTAAGTTCGACAGATGAACTCGAACGACATCGTGTTGTAAAACGTCCATACAATTACCTCCAAACAGGGAATGTCGAAGATTCTCCATTCGAAGGAAGCCATATTTTAATTTATTGGTGGTACCTTTTTAAAATGTACGACCTTTGAGATGCCGAATCCAGGATGGCGCGAGCATTCCATTTCCTTTCTCCGTTAATAATGGTAACACGTAGAGTTTGAAGCAATACATGACGGGCCGCCATTACATTAGCTAGCGACTCATCTTATGTCGTAGGCGACTCAACACACTCATGCTCTTACTGTAAGTTAGGTTTATCTTTGTTCGTACGTAGAAGAAAATCATGATATCGATTACAATTTGGATATTTAACCTTAGATTCGCATTGAGAAGAAATATGATTTAGTTTCAAACAACGAAAATACGCTCCTTTTTGTAATGAAAGGTGCTTCCTTTTTTTTCCAGTGACAAAGTTTGTGCAAATTCACAATCTATACTATTATGGGGCTTTTCGAAAAAAACACGAACTACTTTACTATTATTAAAATTAACTTGGCGAGTGTTAAAACATGTAGAGCCTGTTGTTAAAGCAGCCGCAGTGGAGATCGGATTCGTGAATATTATTTTCCCTTTAAGCTGAAAACCAGGTGGTTGAGCCTGAATCTGGTTGGCGGCTTCTCTGCTCTCAATTTCCCGGCGGAAAAAAATCCATTAATTCCTCAACCTTAAAACTTTCTTGCGATTTTCTATCTCTTTTAAAATCCAAAATTAATTGGTTGGGCAATAATTTTAGTATGTTCGGAGTAAGCAAAATTCCGTAAGTACCAGCAATTACCTCAAGCCCATCCAAATTTCTTATTTGTATTTCAATGTTATCGCATAACTTTCGCAGCGCAAGTATGTGGTTTGGGTTTCTAATTGGCTCTAAACTCAACAGCTTGCTCATGTGGGCATTAATTACTAAATTCTTTCGTCCAAAATGTTGTTTCAATGATTCAATGGCCTCAGTGTATTCATCATTCGTGAGAGAAAACCCTCTAATGGCATTAGCTGCTACCCCACTCACCAAAGAGTGCAAATAGTTAAATTTATCAACAGCAGTTAAATTTCTACTTTCGTGAATTGCATTTTCGTATTGACTCCAAAACCACAGCCAATTTGAAGAATCACCACCAAATTTGTTAATTGTAAGCTTTGGCAACTTTATGCCAAGTACCTTGTTGGTAGATCTGGTTGTAACCCAAAATTATTCCAACTAGCCTCTGAAAGGACTCATTATCATTATTGTCATATTTAATTATCATATTATATTATTGTCATAATAATTATCATATTATATTATTGTCATAATAATTATCATATTATATTATTGTCATAATAATTATCATATATTATTGGTTGGCAATAATTACTCACATTATATTATTGTCATAATTAATCATATTATATTGGTTGTCATAATAATTACTTCATATTACATTATTGTCATAATAATTATCATTACATTATTGTCATAATAATTATCATATATTACTATTGTCATAATAATTATCATTATATTATTGGCTCAAGTAATAATTATCATATTACATTATTGTCATAATAATTAATATATTACATCATTGTCATAATAATATATTACATTATTGTCATAATAATTATCATATTATATTATTGTCATGGCCAATTATCATATATTATTGTCATAATAATTTATCATATTTACGTCATAATAATTATCATTAATATATTATTGCTAATAATTATCATATTATATTATTGTCATATATTAAGTGTCATCATTATCAGCTACGATATTCATAGAAACGGTTGTGGGCCTATTTGATGAATTCAAATACGTTAGGAGTTTCACTCTTATCGAAATTATTTTCTCGTAGCATGTTTCATACGTTTCTATGTCGCTTTCAAAATCCACAGCATTCTCAGTTAAAACCTGAATCTGCTCGTCTAACTCTTTAAGAGATTCATTCTTTGCACTCAACAATGCCAAATATTCTGTGAATGTTTCTATGTTATCATTTTGCTCGGTAACTAATAGTTCACTTTCATTAATAAGCCTGCTCCTGAGACTGCGAATATTTGCTCGTTTTTGTTTCAGCTTTTCCATTCATTTTCATAAACATTTTAATTATAGTAATTCAAAATTTTCTAAAGTTATTCACCAATATATTACCAGTATTCCCGAAAAAAGTTCAACCCCACGTAAATCAATACTTATAAAATCCCGTAACCAACAGGGTCTTCTCTAGCATGTCGACACTCCAAATATTTAACGCAATCAATTACTTAATTGTCCTTTTTGTTAACATTCTATTATCAGTTCTTCCGAAGTCCCTGTGCAGGCGCCATATGTTACCTTTTGGCGTAACTTTCGAGATAAAACCTAAAAGTTTATCTGTAGCCATATATATTCACTCACCATTCTTGGGATACGACCTCGATGACTGATGATCCTATTGTTCAGTTTTCCCCTGCTTTTGACGTCTATTCATCTATACGAGAAATGATACTCATTCCCTCCTGATGCTTTTGAATTTGATTTAATGAGTCCAAGAAACTATATACATAAGTTTTGTTTAAGAACACGTCAAAACAGAAAAAACATTCTCAAAGAACGAGTCGACCAAATTAAAATTTCCCCGAGCTCAAAAACAAACAAACTATTTTTTACAGCTCTCAGGCACGTATTTTATGATAATTTGAGCTGGAGAATTGTAAAATAAAAACGTTACGTTATTTTCTCGGCAGATACAATTAAGGATATTGATATATTAATTCTTTAATACAGTAATTTTTTTAATACAGAAAATTGTGTTTTAAAATGGGTAATGGTTCAATGATATTTGAGTTATTTGATAATACAGGAAAGATTTTTAATGATACTTGAAAATTATTCTATAAAATTTTAAATTGATTTAATTGAAATAATAATTAATTCTATGAGACTGTATATTGGATAAAATCATGGACTGCTTTCAAGAGAAAAATCAAATTTTCTGATACCAGAAAGTTACCTTACATAGAAGCATGATTTGGTCAAATCATAAATTTATTTTTTTAAAATTCTGAATAGTTTATATAAAATCTGAAAAATATGTAATAAATGAATATAAAATAGAAAATTGATTATATAAAATCATAAATTCATTTTAAAATATCAGAAACGCATTTTATAAAATTAGAAGTGCATTTTATAAAATTAGAAGTGCATTTTATAAAATCAGAAATGCATTTTATAAAATTAGAAGTGCATTTTATAAAATCATAAATTCATTTCAAAAATAACAGAAACGCATTTTATAATAATTAAAGGCGCATTTTATAAAATCAGAATTCATTTTATGAATTCAAAAATTGGACTTCATATAATAAGATTGATTTTATAAATAAGAAATCGACTTTATAAAATAAAAAGTTAATTTTATTAAATCAGAAATTGATTTTATAAAATCAGAAATTGATTTTACAAAATCAGAAATTAACTTTATAAAATTAGAAATAGATTTTATAAAATCAAAAACTAATCCTAAAAATATGAAATTAGTTTTAAAGAATCAAAAACTGATAAAACAGCAATTTCCATTTGCAAAATAAAATCAGAAAACCGAAAAGCATTTATAAAGGAAGCATTTATATTTTCTGTCAGGGAAACATAAAAAGGAAGTCAACTTTCTGTAGTTTTAAATAAATAATCGAAATAATGTTACTACGTTAGTATTGAAAGTAATCATCTTTCCTTAATTGCGGGATACCCGTGGATATGTAACGCATTTAAAACAATTACATAATAATACATAATAAAAATATCATTTCCAGCGAAGTGGCGTAGGCAGAAAGTTCATAAAGGGGGTTATAGGCTTAATGGGTGGGGTTACAGAGCTACAACTCATACATTCCTATGTTAAATATACAAAATTTCATTGCAATGGGGGCGTTACAACCCCCAAAACTCCCCCCCGGCTACGCCTCTGTTCTAGCAGCATCTGTCAAAACGGGTATCGCATACCATGGTAACCGTTCAAGATAACGGCGAATTTTAGCGAATTTACTGACGCTGGTTGCAGACATCTCCGAAAAATATATCATTGAGTACGTCATACCTGGAACTCCACTCACAATCATTTTCAGACTAAAACAAAAATAAAAAAAAACAGGTAGAAAAAATGTAAGCGTTGGGGGTGATAGGAGTTCTGACCTCGAGTTCGCAGACTCAGTGTCTGTTTTCACCTTCGATTAGTGATGAGGTTGTACTACGATGTGAAGCATGTGAGAAAGCCGAGTTCTGGCAGGTTCTGATTAACAAAAAGAACCCGCCTGCAACTCTGAGGGCATCGGGGAATATCCCTCGAACTTATTATAGATCCCCGCAGGTTGAAAATGAGCCAAAATGAAAGATTGCTCAGGGTCATGTCTGTTGTCATCCTGCTGTGTGTTGTCTTTTTGGTGTAATATTGGTCTTGAAGATTAAAGTGCTGTCTGGCACGTTGGTTTATTGGTTATGTCTTGCAGCCCGCCATCACTCTTGCGATAATAATATTGGTTATGTTTTGCAAACTGATGTTTCGATCAGGGTCATCTCTGTGTGTGTGTGTTTTTTGTCTATTACGAAAATGACGCACCTGAAATAAAGAAGGGCAAATGACATAGTTTTTCACTTAACTTTCTGATCCCGATGAATTTGACTGTAATGGTATTTTATCTATACGATATATATATCCATAACATAACAATATTGCTAGATATACATTTTTTTTTTATTTCCTGACGAGAAAATACGACGTAGGCCTTTTGTAAGATAGTATTGCCTTCTTTGGGGTAACACAATTGCCAAATGGCCAACACACAAAGCCAACGAGGAAGGTATCTTACAGTTTTTCGTGGGAAATTTTTGAAGATACTAATTTTTGCCGACACTCAGACCAAAGTTCAAACTAGAACCTTCAAATGTTTTTGCTTTTCTTTGCAATACTTTTTCATTGCATTAACTTGGAATCTCTAACTTCGGACCTAACTGGTCACATTTCCGCTTTTTTTGTAGCCTCCTTTCTTTGGGACGGTTCAAGTATTACGTAAGCACCTTTGTGGGGACGGTCGGTGTTGCTTATTTTCTTATGTTAGGCAATGTTAATTTTTACTTAACAGGGGGTGAGGGGTATAAAATGGCCAAATATTAATTACGTAATACTTGAACCCTCACTTTCCTGAAATTTTCCAATAAAAACAGTTGCATTAATGGAGTTTGAAGTATTAAAGTCTAGCTATAAGTTTACAAATTTTTAAAATGCAGTTAAAATGGAGGTGTAAGGTATTAAGGGGCTAATTTTGTTTTCTTTCCTTACGGACAATGCGAACATAAGCGATTGCATTTCATCCATTTTCTTTTCCTCAAAACATCTCTACGCTTTTAGGACTCGCAAATATAAGATTCATTTTTGTATTACCAGGTTGTGTAATTCACTAGTATTATATCTGTATCATATTTATATTGTATCTGTATTCATATTTATATTGTATCTGTATTCATATTTATATTGTATCTGTATTCATATTTATATTGTATCTGTATTCATATTTATATTGTATCTGTATTCATATTTATATTGTATCTGTGTTCATATTTATATTGTATCTGTGTTCATATTTATATTGTATCTGTGTTCATATTTATCTTGTATCTGTGTTCATATTTATCTTGTATCTGTATTATATTCATATTGTATCTGCATTATATTTATATTGTATCTGCATTATATTCATGTTCATATTGTATCTGTATTATATTCATATTTATATTGTATCTGTAGTATATTCATATCCCATATTTAACTTTATTTTTATAGTAAGCCCGTGTGCAAGTTCTCACCTTGTTTGGCGCGAAATGACCTTATCTGTCCTTGCGCCATAAAACACAACCACCCATTATATTCATATTATATCTGTATTATATTCGTATTTATATTGTATCTGTATTATAACTATATTTATATTGTATTTATATTATATTCATATTATTTTATATCATATCTTTATAATATGTTTTGTTTATTACCAGCTTTAGAGTTCAAGATTTCACAATACACAATGGTTTGCTTTGAGAAGGTTCGGCGACTTAGCTTGTCTCCAACTAAACCAGATGTCTTCGAAAGCGACGCTCGTCATCAATGAATCATTATGGCGAAACTTTTAGCAAAAGCGATTTATATTATATTTATTATTATATTATTATTTATATTTATATAAAGCAACCTTATTTAATAGAGAAATGTAATACGTTGGTTACTCTAAAGCCCTGGTCACCAGTCTCTATATCACGACTCGAATTTCTGATTGCAAGAGATTTTTAATATACCACTGGTTTCTTGTTTTCTTGTAGAGTTCGCTACCATTGGGGAAATTTATCACTTACGCCTGATATATATATATATATATGATCCTATACTTTTAAATCGAAAATGTGTTAAAAATATGCTACAAATGTGCTAAACATGTGTTAAAAATGTGCTAAATATGTGTTAAAAATGTGCATGTATAAAGTGTTTAAAAATAAGAATTCAAAATAATTTTAAAAGTTGGTATTCAAATGCTTTAAAACATCTTCAAAATTTATATGAAAATACGTAGCAAAATTGTAATGTTAAAAATCTGTATAAAAACTATATTTAAAACTTTGCTTACGACACCTCTATAACTCGAAGTAACTCTGTAAGTCGAAGCGATTTTCTTTTTCTTTCATCTCTCATTAAATTCAGTAACTCAAAGATAGGTAACTCGAAGTAGATACCTTTTCCCTTTCATTTACAATG
>QLNU02015003.1:114848866-114870698 GCA_006491805.2 Dysdera silvatica | reverse complement strand
CGTAGATGGTTAGAAGGTTGGGAAAATTCTACTTATCAGTAACGAAAGAAGAAAAACTCGTTGTGCATAAGTGACTCTGTCACGTTCTCACACATCGAGAACAGCTTGTTCACTCCCACTATCTGTGCTGATTTTAATCATATTTTGGGCAAGTAGGATAGGGAAGATAACTGCATATTCTTTTTCTCCGAAGTTCCTCATGGCGGCGTTTAAAGAGGAATATTTAAGAGGGTATTATTATTTTTTTCTTCTTAAGAGCGAATATTCGAGATCTCCTTCGACGATAGAGCTGTAATCAAGAACATCTTGACCTTTATCGTATAATTGGAGTTCTCTAAATTTTATCTTCATGTAACACAATTTTAGAAAGGTTGCGTTTAATCTTCTATGCGCCTAATAACGTGTTTTGTAAATTGAGAATTTACAGAAACGTTATTCTTAATATCCAAAATGCGTATGTGTGTCCTATGAGGGTGGAAGTATATAACGCAGTTTGCTAGATCGTATATCATTTTCCTACAAATACATAATCTCGGGTCTGATTTCACAGACAACGGCGGTTCGAGTCTCGTAAAGAATGGTAGATCTATTCACTAGCTCATCTAACCAGCATGATAACACTACGATCTACTCCTTCAGAATGCTTTCTATAGTAGAAACCATGGGGTATAGCTTCAGGTATTGGGTAGAACGTTTCAGCGCGTTTCAGACATAGGAAGCTGCCCTTTACCGAGTTTTGTTGAATCTTCTCGAAGGGGTAAAGATCTTTACTCTTTCGTTATATATTTAATCTACCTATATACAGCTTCTGATGATATTTCTAGTGCGTAATATTTAGGTTGGTGTGTTTGAATTAAAGGAACTTCGTCTGGTGGAAAGATTAGAAATGGAGAAAAGACGAAATTTCTAGCTATATATAATTATAAGGCTCTCCTAAAAGTAAGTAACGTATTACAGAAATCATATTTTGTGGCTTTAATTGCTGCTGTAATCTGGATTTGATGTCACACATATTTTTAAAATTTTTATAATGAGCATCACGTTAGTTTTGAATTAACATTGTTTTACAAATTTGATAATGAGCGGCAGATTAGTTAGAAATTTCACATTGTTTTACAAATTTTATAATGAAAAGCACATTAGTTCTGATTTCACATCGTTTGCAAATTTTGTAATGAGCAGCACATTAGTTTTGATTTCGCATTGTTTTACAAATTTTATAATGAGTAGCAGATTAGTTTGGATTTCATATTGTTTTATAATGTGCAGCACATTAGTTTTCATTTTCCATTGTTTTATAAATTTTATAATGAGCAGCACATTAGTTTTCATTTTACATTGTTTTACAAATTTTATAAAGAGCAGCATATTAGTTTTAATTTCACATTGTTTTACAAAAAATTTAAAATGTGCAGCACGTTAGTTTTCATTTCGCATTGTTTTACAAATTGTATAATGAGCAACACGTTAGTTTTAATTTTATATTATTTTACAAATTTAATAATGAGCAGCACATTAGTTTTGATTTCATATTGTTTTACAAATTTTATAATGAGCAGCACATTTGTTTTGGATTTCATGAGGCTTTGAGAAAATTTTATATCAGTTTATGACCTCATTTGGGAAAGTGTGATATAGGCAATGTTGAAGCTTAAATTGACCATGAGTTTTAATTTATAGAGAGAGGAAGAGTCAACCTGAGTAAATTTAAGCACCCGAATTTTTTCACGAAGTGCAGTTAATCTTTACTTCTTTTTTTAATATTAATGGTATTCAGTATTCAGATATGTTTTCTGCTATTGTTAGTAAAGAGAGTACGAGAGAAGGTGAAGAAACGGAGGCATGCTTCTATCCTAGGAATATCGCAATTTTACCCAAAATAATAAAATAACACGTTTGCTCTCGGAACAGTAACGATTGTTTTAAGCGAGTCAGTACATCCTGCCCAACATCTAAAACTCCACAACAATTCAATAGAAGCAAATAAAATTCAATTTTTATGGTGCAGTTCGATAAAATCATTAACACGATAATACTGCTGATAGCTATTTCGATAGCGTTAACCAGCTACCGTCGTCAGAGCGAATGGCGGCTTCTGTTTATGTCCGTGCTGTTGGTCGGTGTTGCCATCACGTCGGTTGGAAACTTGATTGGGCGGAGGAGTAAAGCGTATTTGTGGAGACGTCTTCAGCCGTGAGACCCAAAAGGTTTTTCCAAGTGGATGATATAGAGTTACTAAGGAGTTGATCATTAACTGCAACATTGATGTTTGCTAGAATGTGAAATGCCTCAAAGAAACTGAGATCAAGTGTTGAGTTGACTTTTTTATTAATACGTGCATTGGAGAATAGAAACTGATGTCCGAATTCCCATGAATGTTTTGCCAGAGCCGATTTATGGAATTCTTGCTTTCTGACATAAGCTTCGTGTTCATTTAGTCTGAGGCGCAGTGCTCTCCGTGTTTGACCGATATAAATTTGGCCACACTGGCACGGAATGGAATATATGCCGCAGCTGTCAGAATCCGGGATGGTATCCTTGAAATGAATTAAGCTGTTTAAACTGGTTATTATTCAAATTTAATATAGTTTGACTTAGCTCTGCGCCCATTTTTGTACTTATTAATTTCGTATTCCATTAACCAAATAAACAATATCAGACTAAAGCATGAGCTAACACGACTTCGGGAAGCCATTTTTATATGGGCGCCAAACATTGAAGGAAAGTGAGAATTTTTTGTTCAAATCTAAAGACTAGGAAACGCCCAGGGTGCTTGAATATCTTTGTCAAGCCTTGCCGACACACAAGTGTTGCTAAGAGAACGAAACTTTTCCTCGTTTAAGTATTTTTTATTGAAGACAAAAAATTTCTACGGCAACGAATTTCCTACGAGATTTGGTCTCCAGAAAGTTGTCGATATTAAATTCAGATTTAGCTTTTAACTGAAATGGGCGTAGCAATATTTCAAAGCGATTTCTTTTCTTGGCAAAAGTATTTTCGACATTTCGTTTTCAGTCGTTTCTCACAGTTATTGTGATATTTGGAAGGGGATGCGATTTTCCATAATACACCCAAATAAAAATCGCCCTTCTGGGAGTTTGATAGATTCGATAAAAATTCGACGAAACAAAGCGTTCTTGACAGATTTTACGACGAATACGATAAATTTAATTTACCGTACGCGGAATCATTGCTGAATTCTTCCATCATCACATCTAGTGTATCCTTCCAGCACCATCCACTTTTCGGAAGACGGAGCATGAGTGGTGGGAGAGAAAAATAGAGGGCGAAAAAGAAAAAGAGTACACCAGGTATGAACATATGTAAATCCTACGGAAATATTCTTAACCGATTTTTCATTTCATTTGACTTTTTGACTTTCTGAACAGTATTTCGATTGACAGCTAAAGAATGTGAGAGAATTCATTTCTTTCATATCCCTGCGCCAAGCCAGATCGAACGTCAACTCTAAAGAAGTTATGAAAATTGACATCTAGCGATCTTTATTACAACACATTTGGCTTCCTGACGCACCGCATGTCGTTTTCTTAAACAGGTCAGTGCTTAAACAGGTCAATGCAAGTGAAGAGTATGTTCTTCGTTATTTGCAACATAAATATAAATGGAGATAAACTTAATAATATATTTTACAATTATTAATAAGTACAGTGGATTTCATGGGCGCCTATATAGGATGAAGAGTAGCTCGATCCCCCCTAGTCTTTCAAAAATTTGAATTTCCCGATTTTTCTATGCATTTACTTTAAAAAAATTTAGTCACATTTTAAAATAAGGTACTTTTTAGCTCATTACTAATTGTCAAGCAGTATCAATTATTTTTGTAGCCTTTTGGTATCTTGTACATTCATTAAAATCGACAGCTTTGAGAAAGAGGTAATATTTTTTCAGCCCCCCTAGAAATACACATTAATATTTCTTAGCCCCCATTAGAAGTGCTCGTATGGGTACCCATAGTGTAATCTAACATAATTCACGGATAAGTAGATATTTCGGATAATCCGACTTTTCTTAAAATGGTCTAATCTATTGTAAATAGACGAAAATTTCGCTATCTTAACATCTCCAAATGGACACTCGTTTACCTTAACATAAATTTATGTCCCTTCTAGTTCTGGAATTCTGTTTAAGAAAACTTGGCCAAAAAAACTTAATAAGTATTTTTTTTAATTTCCCTTTATCTCTATAACTCAACGTCCGCATAATTCAACATGAATTGATTACAATATGATTTGTCAAGTTATCGAGATTTCATTATATTTTATATCCTTTCATTCAAGTTTAATATGCTTCAAAAATCCTATTTCTAATTTTTATTAAAAAAATATTTAATATATCAAAAACTGCTGAGTTCTGATATTTTATAATAGGGTAAATATCAGAAAATGTTGATGGTGTTCGGAAGATAATACGGTGGAACCTGGTAAAATAACCACCTAGAAAATTGACCACCTGGGGAAGGTGACTACTTATTATAAGAGAGGACTTGTAGAGACCTACTCATGTCTATACAAAAGTCTGTCGTGTATAGTGATCGCCTGTCTATGGTTAACATTGCAGTCCAGGCCCAAGAATGGTCACTTTAGGCAAGTTCTACGCTATATGTTGTTTTTAAGAAGTCAAATTCACATTAAGAGATATTAGGTATCGGAACACACGTATGAGGCATATCCTGGCCTCGTCTTTCTGAGTTCATAAAAAAAAAAGAAATGTCAAATTGAAAAGCTTTCTTAAAAAGCATGAGTCATTATTTCTTTTCCATTCTCTTTCCACATACGTCATGACATACAGAAATCACTTTAAGAAAGTGACGTACTTATACCAATACAATGCATCAGAACTCCACGAATAAAAAGGTGCCCTATACGCTTTTTCCCAAAATAGAACAAATTTATTTGATTAAAAGTATAAGATATATTTATGAAAAAATTTACTAGGTCCAGATATTTATGCAGATAGTGAGTGTTTCCACACGGGACTTTCTTATTTATTATTATTGTTATTATTATTATTATTATTATGTGCAAATTCATAGCCCATGTTGCATTTGGCTGGTTTCATCTCGATTTAGATATTAAATCCTTTCGAAAGATCTTAGATTACTAGAGACGATATGATACTCTGGATATAATGTTAGCTGTCAATGTAAATGCGGCTTTTTTGCACTTGGTAAGAGTATTTATTGTTAATCTTCGATGTATTGAGGTAGTGTTGTAGATTTTTCGGGACAGCACATAATGAACCCACTACAATCGGACCAACTGCAATCTTCCTCCTTTAAAATATATGCACCTCTATTTGCAAATCCTTGATTTTGTGATCTCCTCATTCTCTCTTTTTCGTCTACCGTCTATTACCAAGCGCCGCCATATCGATCAACCATACACTGTTTTTTTTTCTATAAAAGTAATGTCTGGAGAGTTATGTGGATGACGTTTATCGCACTGGATTTAGAAATCCCACAAAAAAGTTTCACTTCCATTTTCACTAACGTTTCCCGGGTTGTGATGAGGACAGAATTTAATTTATTTTTACTATCTACATAACCGGAGCGAAATTACCGTGAATAATGCTAAAATGACAAACCTGGCTGCTGTTTCTTACATAGTAGCATAACTGGCTAGTTCTGGCAGTTGTATATCCACATCGAAGTGAGAACTTGTGTCATAAGTGCATGATTACTTGCTGAATTTATGGATCTATAATTATTTCAGGGATTGCTACCAAACTTTGCAATGGAATCCACTTTTTCAAATTATGCTACTGCCTTTGTGAATTGTCCTTGCACATCTTTTGAACAAACTCTTTCAATCATTTATAAAAAGCAGTGTAATTACCGGAACGAAATAGCTAAAGAGAATACTAAAATTCACCGCTCATTCCTAACACCATTAATAATTTCTTTCGCACCATTGGAGCGTGGGCAATTAATGAGTTGATAAAATGAGCAAATACGTTTCTTGTACTCATCAACTATTCAAAGTTCATTTCATCGAATATATGGTTTTGCTGATTATAATCATGGGGTTGTCACTTGCATTTTCCCAGCGCCTTCACAACGTTTTCTTATATGGGCTTGTCTGCAGTTCCTTCTGCAATGCTCCCCAACAACAGATGACATCTGCTGTAATGATTTTAACATTATTACGTCAGTCAATGCCACTCAAACGATTTTCGAAGTTGATAACCAGTCATAACCATAACCAGCAAATGATATCTGTCCAATCTTATGTTTTTGTCCATCAATAAAACCACTACTACTTGCTGGAAGCAGAACATATAACCCTGTTGACAACTAAGGACGTCTTCAGCAATCGTTATGTTTCTTTATTAATCTTTACAATCAACGCGTCTCAATCAAATTATCGATAATAATCTTGGTCAAGCACTTTCACATTACCTTATGTATTTAGTGACTACCATCCCACAATCCTTTGCATCTGATTAGTCGTTCGATGAGGCGGTATTTTGTCCCCAGAATTAAATATGAAAATGTAGCACGATTATCAAAAAATGGTATGCAGATTAAAATTTTATTGGCGTTTTTCGTTTCTGCGCTATAAGGATAATCGAATTCCTGTATATTAAGATTAATAAAAAAGCTAGCGGCCGAATTGGCCAAACCAAAAAAATGAAATGGAAAATGTTTTATGTAAAGGAAAATTAATTCTAACTGAGACATTGAATTTTTCTTCTAACATGCTATATCTGACATATTTTTCAATCTGAATATGAGACCTCGACCACAAAGAAAAAGACGCTAGGAAGGAAATTGAAGCTTTCTGAATATAAACTTTTAGGAGTTTATTGAAAATATAGTGGAGTAACAAGATCTTCAACAAAAGAATCCTGAAAAATTCATTACAAAACAAGTTATCATCAATATTATATTAAAAAAATATTGTAGACACATTAGAGTGTTTCATTTTATTAAAAAAATTAAAATATTACATTACTGTTGACTTTGCTCATGTTCTCATTCTTATTAATATAAAAATCGCATCTGACAAATTTGAAGAAGCTTATAAGATAATATATAAGCTAAAGGAACAAGATTTCCAACGATTATTATTTTTATTTTCTTATTTTCAAATCCATTCAACAAAACTGAACTGCAAACAAGACTTTTATGGAACAACTTAATAACATTCATGTTATTTATATTAGTTAAATTTGTAGGATGTAACTCCTGTTTTGGTTCGTTTGGAAATGACTTTTCTGTGGTGCCTAACGATCTTCAACGGGAATTGTTTCTGTTGTTCATCCCTGACTGACTCGTTGAATTTCTTTGTTAGATCAATACCCCTTTCTACAATGTCATTTACCACTGTAAGAGCATTGATAAAGCTTCTTAGCCCATCGCCGCAATATTCCTCCCTTCCATTTACCCCAAATAACATCTTTGTATGGCTGGTAACAAAATCGCTCAGGTCCTTCCCTTGAAAAGCCAGTTTTTTGCATCTAATCGTTTCATTTCATTTTTGTGAGTTTAAGGAATGTCTAATCCTCTTGAAGTATACTCTTCATTGTCATTACATTTTGCCGAACGATATCAAATGGTTTCCACGAGATCACCTTTCCAAATCTGCCACTTCATATTTGCTGTTTCATTGTTTCTTAATTTCTCTTTACCCAGATTTTAGTATTGCTTGTATAACTTCTGAATACGAGATCTAATATTCTCCTCCGTTATTATAGGGATGTTTGCTTTCTTCCGCAATTCCTGAAGTTTGGCACTTGTGGACTTTGTAGCATAATAGAGCGTTTCCTTCATCTATATCTTTGTGATGGTATATGAAGACAACTAGAACTTGTTCTCTTGATGGGAGCCAAGCCCCCAGAAATTCGCCAATTGCCATCTTTTCAAATCACCAAATTCCCTTTCTAGTACTTATTTTCACAACTTGAAAAAGATAAAATGATTAGTAAACTACACTTTCCGAAGGAAGTGAAGTGCGGACATGCTACATCGCCGTGGCAAAAACAGCTGAGAACCAAAAAAGTGACAAAAGTTTGCAACCCTTATATACTATTCAGTTTGTCTGAAATTTGGCACACAGATCATTTAGAAGAATAGAACCAAGGGAATGAGCAAATTGACATAAAAATAGCAACTTCAGAAACATCCTAAATGCAACATCCTAAAATACATAGTGAGAGGTGAAAATACAAATTATCGCAATTGGCACTAGAAGAAAATATCATGGGGAGGAAATCTAGACGCAATGAAAGAACAGGGGGGAAGGTAGGGAGGGAAGGGGGAGGAATGAATGAAGGAAGGAAGGAAGATCTGGATTGGATAAAGTACAGAAGAAATTACCCATGCAAATGTAAATATAATAGTATACTGTAGTCCATATTGGCCCTCTACATCCTGATCGAAGGAGCTAAAAAATCGAGTGAGACTTAACATATTTTGTAAGTTTGTATCATATCGGTGAAAAGACCACGACATTTCTTCCCTCCAAATAAAACAAATTAACGCCGACTTTGACAAAAGACAGAAACAGCATAATTAAATCCTGACAGAACGTCTCTTTTCGTAAGATTGCAGTTTATGTTTGTTCTAGCCTTTGAAATTAAATTTATGGGCAGACTCCCAAAGCCCATAGTATTGTTTGTTTGTGGTTTTACGGCTCAAAGACTACAGTGGTCATGCTGCGCCGGGACCTACTGTTTTCCGAGGAATCCGAACCTCTTAAGGCCTAGGGAACCAAACCCCGGACTACAGTGAGCAGTGCGATCTTTATGAGATCTCTGAGTAAGCGTTCTTTTTGCACTGCTGGGAGTCGAACCCGGATTAGCCGCGCAATAGGAGAACGCGTTACCACACTGCGCCACCGCAGGGCAAAGCCCATAGTATGAAGGAAACAATATATAGGAACATAATTTTCATATAATAAATGAATCTCTACGAAAAGAGTTACTTCTTATCCAAGTATAATTATTCGTGTGTAATTTTAAGACGAAAACTATACAAAAGAGCTTTCGCTAAAAGGTCTATTAATGGACACGAAGACAATGGTTTCAGCACAAGCAGGATTACTTCAGGCTTAAAAGCTTTCGAGATGCGTAACAATGTTGACTGGAGAACTAAGGATTAGCGCAGTCCAATGAGAATTCGGAGCTAATATATAGAAAATATTAAACTAATATTTAACTTATAAACTATATTATTATTTTAAATTTATTAATATAGCTAACTCTTTTATTTATAAGGCAACTACTTCATTACCAGCATAGTTAGTTATATACCGGACCTAGAGTTGCATAGTGGTAATGTTTTGGTTTGCCTTGTCGTGAACTCGGGTTCGACTCCAAAATTACCGCTGAACCTATGTAATTTTTTTATCCTCACAGTCCACAGTCAGATTTCCTCGGTAACAGGGGGTCGGATTCCTCTGGAAACTGTAGGTCCGATCACCGAGGAGCACGTAGAAGAAACTAATCTACCTACTAACTAATCTAGTTATAAACTACTATCTTTCTTTTTCACAAATACACATGAAGAGGTATGTCATTTACAGAACTATAAAATATGAGATAACTATATTCATTTTATAATAATAATAATAATAAGCTAACATATAGCCACTGGCGTGACTAATCCCGGTTTCTCTTGAGGGGTAAGGGAGAGTTAAAGTATTACGTAAGCAATATTTTGCCCATTTCAAACACCCCACCCCCGGTAAGCAAAAAATAGCAGTGACTGATATAGGGAAATAAGATCAACAGCAACTCTCCCTCCCTCCCCCCCACTAAGGTGCTTATAATACTTGAACGCCTGTAAGTGCTTGAAGTGCTTGTAAAAACTGTTTGTAAGTGCTTGTAAAAACTGCTTGTAAGTGCTTGAAGTGCTTGCAAAAACTGCTTGAAAGTGCTTGAAGTGCTTGTAAAAACTACTTGTAAGTGCTTGAAATGCTTGTAAAAACTGCTTGTAAGTGCTTGAAGTGCTTTTAGAAAACGCTTGAAGTGCTTGTAAGAAGCGCTTGAAGCGCTTGTAATAATTAAACGCTCCCTTGTAGACTTCTGGGGCGGTAGTAGTCCCCAACCCAATTCTGGGCACATGTTATTCAATCATAATTTTCGATTTTCTAGAGTGGTTTAAGTTCCCCCTGGCCCGTCTCTAGTTTCGCTAATGAAAGTAGTGTGAACTAATTATCTCAGGTTTTGTACAATATTAATGATAGTTTATTGAACTCGAGATAAGTTGCCTGGTCACACGTTATGAATAAATATTGAGGTGTTACATTGAATTATTCATCACATTTAATGGAAGAGAAGATGCTCTATTTGTTAGAAATTTTATTGTTTGTACAGTCGAATCCTCTTATCACGAACACGAAGTGATCACCACCGATGATCGTTATATCTAGTGTCTCATTAAAACTGGGCTACCATTTAAAACAAAACTTTTAGAAAAGTGAAAACGAATGTCATGGGTTGCATGTATGATGTATCATATACTTAAATATCGGAATTTTACGCATTTTTGTCACACACTATTGTCCTTATACAAACTGTTGTCGCGCCAACGGTTGTCTACATTGTTATCATTATCCGATACAGGATTGTTTACAGTTTGTATCTCAGTGGCAATATTTTCATCGAGTAGGAATAGGGGATACCATATTTTCAGAAAAAAAAACTGTTTTCTTTTCTTTTTAAAAAAAATGGGAGAAACTGCTTTGATCTAATCACATTAAAAGGAAAATTTACTGGATTGTTGCTTGGATTCAGGGGTTTTCTTTCATAATAAAAGGCTTTTGTCATATATATATATCAAAGAATTTGTATATTTACTCTCGTTCTAGCCGGATTCGATTGTAATCATGATTCAAAGAAAGCTATGGTCATGTTTCGACAGGTCTACAGTTTTCCGACTGATTCAAAACTCCGTCACCTTTTTAATCAAACTCCATGGATAGACTATCGTATGCAAGAAATAGAAACTAAAAGACCCACAGAGTCATAAAAAAATAATTAACAATTCTATTGCAAGTATGTATTATTTAGTAGCGAACTAGTATTAGTAATGCCAACTTTAATATATGTCTAAATGTCCTAAAGGTATCAGAGTCCATATATATCATACGTAAAAACTGAGATAAAAGCACATTTCGCACGCGTTTCAAGTTTTGCATCTTCTCTCCAAGAGGTGTTTCCGTGATACTGTGATTCGTAATCATAATCATGGTTCGTAATCTCGTGTAAAAAGATACGAAACTGAAGATGCTTCGACATTTGTAAATGTGTTAAAATAAGCAGGTAAGTCAGAGAAGATGACTGAGCTGGTCCAAGAAAATCTGAAAATCCACGAAATCTGAAAATCCAAGAAATCTGAAAATCCAAGAATCTGAAACTCCAAGAAAGTCTGTAAGCTGGTCAAAGAAAATCTAAGAAATCGCAACTTGCGGCAAGCAAGCACTCTACCTTTTAAAGGGTTAATGAACGAAAACTAATGCCCAGCATCTGTATTCTAGAAGCAGACCCAAAAACGGTTTCCAATTTTTCATAACCAATGTGTTCCCAGCACGAAGTCAGAAACTACATTTGAAGTCGAAAAACCATTTTCTCAACGGTCTAGGAGCGATTGCATGCTATTTATATACAGAGAAATGTGTCAGGAATAATTACGTTGTACTAATTTATTCCCTGCATAAGCGCCTCTCCACTGTTCGTCCAATTGCTTATCTCAGTTTCGCATCAGCATCACATACAGCTAATCTGCTCAACGCGCTAAACTTTATTTCTTTAAATATGGCGTTGGCAAAAAACTCGTTTACTGTTGAAGAGAATGCCGGAGCAAAGCAAACCTAGTATGGCCTGCAGACACCTGCAAAATGGCGAGAGTACATTTCAAAGCTCTGAGATATGGGTGGATTATACAAAGCAATATTTTGATGACCTCTGCTGGTTTGCTGCGAGCCGCTGGTGCTTTGGGATAAGGTATCACGTAGGTTTCCACCTTTAAGATGTACGAACTTACGGGTCAACCGAAGACACCTACAGTGGAGTGTTTTCCTAGGGGCTACCTGTGGCAATGTAAGGTGAAAAATAAAGCTCTAGTCGCTTAGAAATAAATTCCAAAGGGAAAAGAGTATAATTACATCAGTCTCTCCATTCCCACTGAAATGGCGGCAACAGGGTGTAAGATCGGTGCTATAATCTGAAAGTTTTAGTCCATATGCCACAAATTAGTGAATCATAGCTATACTTTGGCTATATTTACATTATGGGGGAACGTATGTTGTATAATAAGCTTGACGATGGCGCTTCTTTTTTTGCGAGAGAGATAGCCTTAATTACTCTCTGTTTCTGCCGCAACACTGCGCCAAAAGGTCGAGGAATCTGGCATCCCTGGTACAACACGGGCGGAGAAAATCTTTAGCATACCGACATGCATAAAACATCAGCTTGTTTGTTTTGCGTGGGTAAATGAAGGGAAAAGAAACAAGTTTAATTAGGGTAGGTCCTGTATGTTTGTATCGGTACATTCTTCTTTCCCAGAAATCAAATGAAACCAAGATATGCACCGCAGTTAACGCTAATGATAGCATACAGTTCTTCGATCTGGTCTGGCTCCCTGTTGGTGTAATGATTTGCTTAGGAATAATTTTAGAACGGTTTTTGTTGGAGAATTCACCCTTTGTTCTACGCAAACAAATGAATTAACCGAATCATCATTCTTACAGTGCCATTTTTTGGCCGACCCTTTAAGGTGACTGGCACGGGTCCAGGAGCCCCAAATTATCAAAATTCATTTATTATATATATTATAATTTTTATCGGAAAAATTTGGAAATTGAAAGGTTGGTGTAAAACGCGAACGAACAATATAATTGAGCCAAAACCCACCGAATGAGCTAAGGGAGTCTTATATATTCATAATTAAAATAACAAGAAAATAAACTAGTAGGATACGTTTATTCCGGAGTAGATTGTCTAGAACAAATTTCTTGGTATGGATAACATAAATTTGTTTTCGTAACAATAATAATACTTATTATTATTGTTTATAAATTATTATTGCAAAACTGGATTTCGTTTTAACCATGTGACAAATTTAATTCATTATTTGAGGGTCCCTTCCCCTGTTAAAATAAATTGACTTTTAAACCTATATTTAGTCTTCTATGCAGCAAGAGAAAATTACAAATTAAAATATTCTAATCCACATTAAAGAAATGGATTTAAATATTAATTTCCATCCACTGTTCCCCAAATGAATCGAGATACATTTTCCTATTTTAATGTAAGGTGTCGGTAGTAAAGGTCTAACAGCACTACCAGAGTGCTTGAGCCTTTTGTTTTACAAGCGAAAAACATACATAAATCCTGTGATATTCTTGAAGTTAGATTTTTCAGAGCAAAGCAGTAATATTGTTCCAAAGATTACTTTTTGCAATACAACCTTCCTGTCTTTGCGCTATTAAAATATCATTTATTCATTATATCAAGCTAGTACAGTAAAATCTGCCTAAAGTGGACACCTTTGGGACTGGACGGTAATGATGACTATAGATAGATTGTGAGTATACATGATAAAGTTTGTATAGGTTCTACCAGTTCTCTCTTATAAAAAGTGGTCACTTTATTCAGGTGGTCGGTTTACTAGGTTCCACTGTATGTTTGAATCCAAATATTTTTTTACTTTTTGTATCTTCGCTCTTGGGAAACTCAGATTAATTTTTAAAAAATGTTTAATTTCATAATCCATTAACATGCAACCTGATTCAAGCTAGAACTCCTTAGCAAATGGAATAAATACAGCAAAATTTGCTTAAGGCGACAGCCTTCGAGACTGGACAGTAACGATAACCATAGATAGGTGGTCACTATCCACAACAGACTTTTGTTTATTTTTGTATATTTTGTAATTTATGATGAAAATATCACATAGCTAACGAAACATCTGTTAACAACGTTTTTCTCAACATAATGGCGCCAAACATTTTATACAATTATTGATTTAAATAGATTAGTTCAGTTCGTTGTTAGTGATTCCAATATTTCTAATTTGGATTTGTTATTATTTAATAATATCAGGTTAAAAAATCCTAAACCGATAATCATAGAATGATTAATTTTATTAATTAATCAATGATTAATTTCACTCATTAATCAACAGTTCTTATCATACACCAGTTAAAGTTCATCTCATTCATTAATTAACTCGTCTTATTCCTCAATCAATCACACATTTCATTCATTAATCATTAATCTATTCGTCAATCTTTAATTATCACAGCATTAATTGGTCTCATTCATCAATTAATGATCCATATCATTCATTAATCATTAATCTATTCAGCAATCTATAGTTCACTGCATTGATCTATTAATAATTTACTTCATTCATCGTAATTGATTCAACTATTTATCAACCGATAATTTATCTTATTTATAGATAGATCAGTCATGGGCAAATTTACCATTTTACCGCCCTTAGACCATTTTACCGCCCTTAGACCATTTTACCCCCATTATAGATTCCAATTTGGACCCCCAATCAGTGGTAAGAACATAAAAATTGTTACATTCAATATACGCCAAAAACTTTTGTATTGACAATAAATATGTTGAAACAACTTCATAAATTAAAACATAAACAATATTAACTTACATTGAAATAGTATTTCTTTAGGGAGAGTTCAAGTGTTACGTACGAAAATATTTCGGCCATTTTAATCCCACCCTGCCCCAGTAAACAAAAATTAACATTGGCTAACATAGGAAAATAAGACCAACGGCAACCCCTCACTCCCCCAAAGGTGCTTACGTAATACTTGAACTCTTCCTTATAACATATAATAATTCAATGTTACTGAAATAAATTTTAATTTTAGCAAAAAATAAATGTCTATTGAGCACTGGTATTTAAATGGAAAGCATGACGTCTAGCTTCCTTCTTGGCAAAACATCTGATTATATCATCAGATACCATCAGATATGGTATTGATTTTGTTATATCAGACTCAATACATAAAATTTTGCTCCCCTTATCTATAGTCTAGTATACCCAATGGTAAATACGGCTCTGAGATATTTCGTTTAATTCATCAATCAATAATTCATCTCGTTCATCAATCAATAATTCATTTCATTCATCAATCATTAATCCATCTCATTAAACTGATAATGCAGCATATCATGATGAATATAAGGAAACGAATAGCACAGAAAAATAAAACTATTCCCTAACCTTTTCTCTTTAATGGACGAAAAGATTACAGAAACACGAAACGACAAAAAAAATGAAATATAATCAAAACAAACGATGACTGCTTTGAAAACCGCAAGGGAAATGGCAGAATTTTATTTACTCTTTTGAAAATTTAAAAACGTTATTTCCTTTAAATGTCTCCTTCTGTTTTAACGCAACTGCCCCTCTAATGTTTCGAAACGCAAGCCAAGAATGCACTTAATCTTTCTCTATAAATTCTTCTTAATTAAGTTACCGAAGTTTGCAGAATATATTTTCACCAATTAGCAAATGCTGATGGCACCACTAGATTTATTGTAGCGTATAAACAGGCAATAAAATTTTTGTATTTGCGCATTTCTCCACGCGTAGTTGAATTATTTCTTCAAATGTAATATGAGAATAAAGCATTGCATTTCGTGAGTGTTTCACCGAAAATCCAAAAGGCTAATAATTTCTAATAAGCATGTATGCTCTCGAAAAGAGAGAGCTCGATGCACATTTCAAGACTATTGCAATGTATATTTCAAGATAATTTTAATATAGAATAATGTGACTCTTTCTGTCGTATGCGCATTTTTTTAATTAAAAAGAAATGCAAACTTCACAATGTCATACAAAATGACTACATAGCAGTTTAAAGAATAGCTAAACGTATATCTATGAATATTACCTTAAAATATTAAGTAATATTTTATACCTGGAGCGTGCTTCCAGGAATTAATTTTATATTGGATTCTAAAAAACTGATAGACGCAGATCCGACCGTAATTCTACATCTACGGTACAATATGTTGTCGCCAAGAATAAAAGAATTGAATAAACATCTTTAATCGTATCAATCATGAATGGACTTTCAAAAAAGGATGAAGCTTTGCTTTGTAAGTTCTGAAATCCACCTAGGAAATTGGCAAGCAAGTTTGCGTCTTTCGGCGCAAGCACAAAGGTTGTGCTGGAAACTGCAGTTTTCTGAGGAATCCGAACCTCTGCTTCAGAGAAAACTAAACTCCGAACTGCGGTGAGAATACAGTCAAACGTCGTTTAAAAAGAACTCGCTTAAGGCAAATTACTTTTAATACGAACAATTTTCTAAGGTCCGGTCAAATTGCGTAGGATTCCCTGTTATTTTTTCTTTTAACAAGAACACGGTTAAGATGAAATACCATTTACAACGAATTGATAATCAATGGCCCTTGGAAAAATCCCCCTCCTGCTTAACATAAACAAAATACGCTTTATAAGATCGGAGATTATCATTGGTAATTTCAACATCATGCTACTTCCGGATTCAATATGCGGGAGTGGCTACTTTTATATACAATTGCATAACAAACGTTTCTTGTTGGCGTTTACATGCGATTAGAACTGAAAAATATGTCTCAATCAAATCACAACATTCAGTATTTTAAAGGACGCCGAAATAATTTAGGCAGTTAAGAGAATTATAATAATCTTGTCGGATAGTAATCAATAGAGTCCGAATTATATGTACTAAAAAATTAGCAAAATATGCATACAAGTATGCACGAAAGGTCTCTAGATATGCATTTATACGCAAAACAGGTGCAAAATGTTATGTCACTTGAGGTAAACTCTTCTTTTGCCGCCCGAAATCAACTGTTTTTTATAATAATCCAATTTTGCCGCCATTAAAAATCTGCCGCTCAGGACGAATGCCCGGTTCGCCCCCTCTTGGCGGTGACACTTTATATACACTGAAAATGAATGAACATGCACCGATAATGAATAACTATGCACTTAAATGCTTTTTAACATACTTGAAAATAATACTTCTCGCCTATTGAAACAAATAGGTATATAACTAACTACTAATTAGACACATTCGATATGCACAAAATGATATGTTTACACAGCGCAATTTTTATTGCGGCATATCAATTGTGCCTATTGATGTTCTGAACAGTTAAGCTGCTGTGCCAAAAAGGTCGTTTTATAGAGCTATGGGCGTTATTAAACAGCATTTATGGAATTTTGAACATTGTCTATTACGGATAGTTTATCCATGATAGACTGTCGCTCACGTTTGTCGTTGATGGATAATGACGTAGAATTTTACCCTATATAAATGTTCGTTTTAACTTCACTTTAGGCCAGGGGTCTTCAATCCGCGGCCCGCCGACATGTTTTATGCGGCCCGCTAGCTCATGAAAAATTAATGAGGGTTTCAGACACAAAAAAAGAAAAAAAATGAATAATAAATAAATAATAAAAAAACTCCCCCTACTCCCGCTAGGACTTAATGCTATGTATTTTATTCCGTTCATATTATATGTTTGTAATAAACATTTTAAAACGCTAGAGAAATAAAGTAACACACGGTCTTCCCTCAATCGTGTTTTACTTTAATTTTCCAGCGCATAGGGTCAGTAAAGATAGTTTTATTGATTTGCAGTGTAACGGTGATTAAAAAAAAATCAACTTAGAACTCACTGAATTTTATTCTAAATATGTCCATAAGAATATCTTCCCAACCATCTGACTGCATGCTATGAAAATGTTACTATACAGGACACTTACACCTGTGTATGGGTGTACGCAGAAATTTCATAAGTTATTTTACAGGCTTACAATAGGAGGATTTTAGAGCTACAACTTCATATATTTATATGTATATATACAAAAGTTCATTGCAATGGGATTTACGGCCTGCATAAACCTCCCTGTGCACACCATTGCGTCTGTAAACTGCTCTTTTCTTCAAGAATGAAGTTGGTAATAAAAAGTTGGGCCAGAAGAACTGACGTCCACCTTGAAAACGCTCTTTAAGAGTTAAATAATAAAGCAACTCTCTGTAATTTACACTTAAGGTTGCAACATCTAAAATAAGGCATGATATCGACAGGCTTGTTAAAAATAAACAGTGCTAAAAATCTCGCTAAAAGGTTTGATTTCGCTTTATATATTAATAACTAAAAGTATTGTAAATGTTTTTTGCTTCCATACGTATTTTACGTTCTAATATATATATATATTCAGTCTCAGAGACGAATCCAGAAATTTTGGGATAGGCCCGCCAATATAGAGACCTAAGAAAAAGCAACGATAAAGACTGATCCAGGAGAAGGGCGCAGGGAGCGCCCTCTTAAGTACATGTATGTACAGTCCTAAGTATTGGTATTGCAGTATTGCGGCCCTCGGGCTAACAAGAATAGGCAAAATTGGCCCTTGGATTGAAAAAGGTTAAAGACACCCGCTTAGAATAGGACTGCCAATCTAGCAAAATAGAACCTGATCTTTGGTTTCTCTAATGAATGTAGCGACTATTGTTCAGCTAAAATTATAATTTGGCACCCTTGGACAAAATTAAACGTCTACGTTTAAAAATTATTTTGCTTTTCTCTTTAACGGTGGTGTTATTTCAAAGTTTAGTCTTAACATTGTCATGGAAATTTTTCCGCAAGACGCTTAAAATTACTAAAACCCTTAAAATATGCATTTATTCTGGAAATTCATCGTTTTTATGCATTTATATGCACTGACGCTAAAAAGGGCTAAAATATGCAATTGACTTTAAAACGATATAATTCATATTGATGAATAAACCTCGGTGACCCAAAATTTTGTATTCTGCATATCCGTAAATAATCCAAATAGATTGAATTGGTTTCTATTATACATGAACAGATTGCGCGTGAAATTATTTTCTCTAGACATCTGTTGTTTACGGACCATAGAAATTAGCTGTTGCTAATGATGAATCGACTTTAGTTCATGCCCATGGGCGGACTTACCATTTTGCCGTGCGTAGGCCATTTTTGCCGCCCCAAGGCTACCTAGTGAAAGTTACACTACAGACGAGCTCATATTATACGTGAATGCACTTATAGGTAATTCGTCCAAATGTTAACCAAGACTTCACTTTGGTAGAGTATCCTGTTAAGATTGTCTCAGTAATAAATATTTGTAGTTATTAATTAACTAACTTTGCAGTTATTTTTTCAACTTGCGTTTACTCTTAATTAGTATATCAGTAATTAATATAGTTAAAACTTCGCATTCTTTACCAACCATTAATGATCACCTACCACTCCACTCGACCAGAGATAGCCGTTTTTTCAAGTAAGCTTCGTTCTCGGGGGGGAGGGGGATTCACGCCCCCCCATTCAAAGGGGAACGTAGAGGTCATTTAGCAGACCCTAAGTTTACACAATGTCTTCTAGTGGACGTTTTCTGTTTTACTTGGATTCTTACCTGCGCAAGTCCAGTGTTTTTTTCGCCCATTCTCAGAGTTGTTTCCCGGTTCATAATTCAGTATAATTCATCATTCATGATAATTCATCGTTCATAATTCATCATTCAAAATTGCTCTGACACACACATGCAACAGGAAACGTAGACATAGGCGAAGTATCAGTGATATCGTTGGTGCATTACTAACATGGAAAAGGCGTACGTATGGGTTCTCTAATTTGGAATAATGGAAACCATGTTTCGTGAATAAAATTCGGGGATTTTATGGTCTGGCTAATTGTGATTTTGTTTTAATTTCAAAAATACTGATTCAAAAAATCTTAAAAAAATAAAAATAAATGATGACGATTTATTTTTAATATTTTAATTGGAAAGCGACTAACAAGACACCCTGTATTTACTCACCATGAACATTTTTTGAAACTTTTTATATTATCATATCTTCTTTAAACATATTCCATAATATCTGTAACATAATAGGCATATAATGTATTTATTGCCTCGAGATAAGGCAAGCCAATTTTTGGGCATGAATAATGAATTTCCTTTGCCTTAGTATCTAAAACAGCGCAGTTGATGTTATCTAAATAAGCGAAGAGGTTAACGTTAAAATAGTTTACTTAACTACACATTCAAACTCGCTTTGTGTTACAATGTTAAGGAGTTCAGTTAAATTTTCCTCAGACATATTTCTTCCTTCTGTTGCTTTTGAAAGCAACACATTTTTGTTTTTTTTTAATTCAGACGTTAAAAATAATTAGCACCCTACGTAGGGGGCTCCTCCTTCGTTCATTATTTCTCACCAAAGATCGTACACCACCTACAAAATCTCTCCCGCTCCCAAATAGGGACCCTTCACAAAGTTCCAAATTCAACACCTAGATACGCTCCCACTATCCCAGCTACTAAAGCAATGCAATAAGAGATAGAATACGTAGGAGCACGGTGATGTAAGAAGAATAACAGCAGATAAATGCGCTGACGAATTCTAAACGGAATTTATCTCATTGTCAAAGCTTCGTGCGCTATTTCACTTGTATCAGATCGGGCATGGAGGTGAAAGCGCAATTTCTTCATAGCATTGCTTCACTCCTCTGGCAAAGGTTATCCAGTCCCTCCTCGAAATTGATCAAGGGTCAATTTTGTTTGACAGTTTTCGTTCCACAAGCGTTTTTTGTTTTCATTGTATTTCATGTGTTCTTTTCACACTGCAAACTACAGGTCAGGTACTGCGATTTACAATTTGTTTGATTCTTCTGTCAGGCATTGAAATTGAATAACATAGATATTCCGAGGAGATTACAAGCTTACATTCAAGCAATGGAATTGAAAATTGCTTTTTAAAACTTCTTTTTCAAGATAGCGGACTGTTTTATATCTCACAGTTGTCCAAATACGGTCAATTCATTTCGACTTTGCTTCAATGGATGGAAGTAATTTTCTGAAAATGTTCATTATCCATATTCCCGAATTATCGGCTCATAAGATTAGGGCCGTTTAAGTATTACGTAAGCACGTTTTCGGCAATTTTTTACAGCCCCTGTCCCTTGTAAGAAAAAATAAGCAAATGCCTAACCTCTCATGCTTACGTAAGATTTCGGTTCTCTAATTGGTTGGTACAAGTTTTTGAAATAAGACTGCAATATATGTGATACAAATTATAGTAATTTTCTTTTTCAGTGTAATATCGAATACCTATTTGTAAGTTTGTTATAACATTAAACGCTTATATATAAGGGAGTAACCGCAATAAATTATGTCCTTTAAAAAGAAGAACACTCTGCTAATTATGCTATTTTGGTGGCATAATAAAGTATTTTGTTATATTTTTATTGTTAATATTTCCTATGTTGTAAGCAAATAGTATGTAAAAAGTGGATTTGCTAAAACATATTTATTAAAAATAATACTTTTATGATAGCTTAAAGATATTAGGGTGTCACGGCGAGCATCAAGTGGGCTTAAGAGCTTAAAAATGTGAGAGCCACTGGTTTAAATAATTAAATATTTAACTGTGATTACGTATATTTTATATTTTCTACTTGCAGTGTGTCATGCATTCAAGTATTGCAGTTCTGTTAGGGCAGTTGTCAATTTGTGATTATGTGTTAGTACTATTATTTTTTGTGTCTTACGTAAGCATACTTCCGACTTCTCCCTCCGCGTTGCCAGTAAAAATAAGCAAAGGCAACCCCCCCACCTCCTCTCTCAAAGATGCTTACGCAATACTTGAACGACTCCATAGTGGCTGGTTTTTTTTTACTTTGATCATAATCAAGGAATCCAATAATTATCGAAAACTTTTCCTGGAATTAAGAAAATTAAAAGTTTGTACATGAATAATTATTTATTATTATTATTATTATTTCATATTATTATTATTATTATTATTATTTA
>QLNU02015003.1:114827683-114842912 GCA_006491805.2 Dysdera silvatica | reverse complement strand
GCATGTTACATGCAATCTACTTGTTGCATTGTATACTGTAGGCTATATGCTATCTACTTACTACATATTGAATGCTGGGTCCACATCGTAAGATGTCCTCGTAGATGTCGTAAGGTGTCATCTGCATCCTCAATATATATATGCTTCAAGGTGCACACATGCAACAGGAGTTTCCTACTATTTCCATGTTGCATACTACGTAAGCAACAGGGATTCCCTACTATTTGCATATTGCATGCCCCATATGCAACAGGGTTAGAAATTTACATATCGCATGCTTCATATGCTACAAGGTTTCCCTATTATTTACATATTGCATGCTACATATGCAACAGGGGTTCGCTACTATTTACATATTGCATGCTACATATGCAACAGGGGTTGCTTACTATTTACATATTGCATGCTACATGTGCAACAGGGGTTGCCTACTATTTACATACTGCATGCTACATATGCAACATGGGTTTCCTACTATTTACACATTGCATGCTACATACAGGGTTTGTCCCAAAAGTTCCCGAAATGATTTTTTTAAAATCATTTATTCAATATCAGTTTACAATCTTTTCAGAACTTTTCAAAGTATTCTCCCCCTGCTTCGATGCACCGTTGCCAACGCTTCACCCAATCATTGAAGGCGCCCTGGAAGTCGTCAACGGGAATCTCCTTCAGTGAGGTCGTCGCGGCTGCTTTTACCGCCTCCAGCGTCCCATGCCGAGTTCCTTTCAGGGTTCTTTTGATCCTTGGGAACAAAAAGAAATCCGCTGGTGCCAGATCGGGGCTGTACGGCGGCTGGGGCAGCGTTGCCACACCCATTTTGGCCAGCAACTCGGAGACAATGAGCGCGGTGTGGGTTGACGCGTTGTCATGGTGCAAGATCCAATTGTCGCGAATTTCGTTTCGGACGCGTCGAACCCTGTTGCGCAACCGTTTGAGCACTTCACAGTAAAACTCCTTGTTGACTGTTTGTCCTTGTGGCACGAATTCACTGTGAACTACACCTTTTCTGTCAAAAAACACAATGAGCATTGCCTTGATTCGCGATTTGCTCATCCTTGCTTTTTTCGGGCGAGGAGACTCCTTGGTGTGCCACTCGCTGCTCTGGCGCTTTGATTCGGGATCGTACTGAAAAATCCACGTCTCGTCCCCTGTGATCACTCTGTCCAAAAATTCTGGGTCCGTTTCGTAGCGTTCATGCAATTCCTGGCACTTCAACAAACGCTGCTCCTTCATCTCACTCGTCAGGACTTTTGGCACCATTTTCGAGCAGACTTTCCTCATTTGAAGATCCTCCGTTAAAATGCGATGAACGATTGTTTTGGGTATTCCACACTCCTCTGCAATCACCCGAACACTTAATCGTCGGTCATTGTCCAAAACTTGACGCACTTTTTGCACCGAGTCGTCCGTTTGTGATGTCGACGGGCGTCCAGAGCGGTCGTCGTCGTTGACGGACTCCCGACCTTCCCGGAACCGCTTGTGCCACATGAAAGTTTGGCTTTTTTTCATCGCCCCGTCACCGTAGGCTTTCCGAAGCATTTCGAGTGTCTCCGCCCCGTTTTTACCCAGTTTCACACAAAATTTGATTGCATAACGCTGCTCCAAAAACTGGTCCATTTTTTGATCGACGAGGGTGCAGTAGATACCTCTGCGCGGAGCGTGACCCTGCCTCAACAACTGCCCGCAGGCGACTGATACCGGTCTCGTTTCCAAGCTCAGATCCCCCACCAACTTCTCCGCCCCGTCAGCCAGCGTTGCCAACTACAAAAAATCATTCCGGGAACTTCTGGGACAAACCCTGTATGCAACAGAGGTACCCTACTATTTACATATTGCATGCTACATATGCAACGGGGTTTCCACACTATTTACATATTGCATGATACATATGCAGCGGGGGTTCTATACTATTTACATATTGTATGCTACATAAGCGGTACTCGTGATTGAAAGTTAATGTACTTTACATCTCTAATTATTTAATTTCAAGCTTTCAGAAGCTTAAAAATGTTTAAGTCCCCATAAAACAACCTCTTCTCGGTTTGCATCTACAATAAAATCAAGATTTAACATACTTTTGCAATGGACATAATGATATTCTTTATAGAAACCTCGCGATGCAGCGAAGTCTTTGTAAATTTTGTATTGGGGTACAGAAGAAGTGGGGAGGCTTACGAAGGGCAAATTGTAAAATTTATAAAATATATTTCCAATATATACAGTAATAGTTAAGCATTTAACCCACTGTTTCCCAACCGAAATTATGTAAAAGATAGTGAATGAGAAAGTGCTGATGATGCTAATATGCAGTGAGAGCTCCGTAAATATAAAAAAATTTGTGAATGTGGGTTTCCTGAAACCTGCAATTTTTCCGAGGGTTCCTTTAAGGGTTTCATTAAGATCAAATGATGAAGAAAAGATAACCTAAGATTACACACACACGTACATATGCACATATACTTGATACTATGCCCACATGATTCAAAGTAAATCAGTAAAAAAGAAGAAAATGATCAAAATCGTTACAAAGTTCGTTTTCAATATATTTTAATTTAAAATCAATAGATTCATTTTCAGATAATGCGAAATTGATTTATTCTAAGATGCACTTACTTCAGAAACTGCTTGATTGACTTTTTTCTAAAATGTTCCCCAGAAAATTCTTATCTAAATTACTGAACCGTATTAAAATTTTCCAAAAATTTAATGCGGTTTAGTTAGAAATATATAATAAATTTATACATATTACAAAATGCATATGTAATTTCAATGAAATTTATCAAACGTATTCATATATGTTTTATTATTTTCTCAAACACATTTCAAAAATGAATTATAACATTTTAAAGAAGTTAAAGCATCACAGCACTTTATAGATTTCCCACAAATATTAAGAAATTGATAATTAATTTTAAAACTGAATTTATATATTTTATGTTTTATAATTTTCAAAGGTAAATTTATATATTTTAATATGGTTTGAAATGAAAACCCTGATATCTACATACAAACAAAACTTTTATAAGTTTACGACCAAAACTCCGAACGAAACTCGGAAAAACGCTACATATAAATTTTGGCGTCATTCGTAATTTTCCCTTACGAAATACAATGCATTCACTATTTGTTCTTTCGATGTAAATCAATGTTCAATTTATTTTTCAATTCGAATTTCGATGTAAATAAATAATGATATATTAATATATAAATATGCCTATAGTCTAAAATAAATATACTATATTAATGTATGAGCATTAGTCATTAATATAATATATCAATAGCATATAAATGTATATTTATGGAATCTGTATCATTACACATCATACATAAACATAGAAAAGCATTGTCAAAAATATTATAGGAAATACGCGTTCAACAAATTCATAGAATATACTTTTAACAAATTCATAGGAAATAAGTTCAAAAAAATCATAGGAAATAAGTTGAAAAAAATGATAGGAAAACTTGTTCAATAATACCAAGGAAAGACATTTAGTGATACATGTATAGTGTTCGTTCGCGGTGAGTTGGCGCCCAGTTCCGTTAGAAAACTCGTCCGCTAACGGGATGGCGCCAACTTACCGAACGAACTATACATAGATTGTTAATAAATTTTCCTTTCTTAGTCTCTATAAATTTTAATAAACTGATTATTGCATTAGCTATCACAGTCCCATAGACTAGGGAGGGGGGGCAAGGCGGGCATTGCCCGTCCTAGCGCAAACACTGCTGCAGACTGCTATTTCAACTCTTTTTTTTTTGGGGGGGGGGGTCCCCCCTTTTTCATCAAAGAAAAAAGAGAGTACACTATATTCTTTGCCCCTATTGTCGCCAAATGTCGCCACCAACGGAGCCGTAAGTCCGGAAGTTCTTATAACGTAAGTCTTCATTATAGCAAACTTATTGCTGAAGCATAGTCGGGAGTCATTTACTTGCCGTGATAGCTGTAAGAGTTCGACGAATATTGATAACAGTAGTGTTGTGATTATAGATTGTTTGTAATTGTGTGACTGAGAGAGAATGTGAGAACGGATGGTTTTGTCTTTCATTGAAATTCAATAGCGATTAGTCAATTTGAAAAATATGGGTATATGTTTATTTATGAATAAGAAGCCTCGACTGGAGCGGGAAGCAGATAGGCCTAGTCTCGAAGACTGTATTGGTAATGAAAATATAACGTTAGATATACCTGCTACAAGCATTAGAGTGGAAGTTTTGGATTTGCCTGAAAAGGGTGAGGCAATTGAACAAGTCGTCCTTAAAGAGTTTCGGAAAACCAAAAACCGTCGTTTTCGAGCCTTATGGTACAAACAATTTGAATAGCTGGAATATTCTGTAGCAAAAGACGCATCATTTTGTTATACTTGTAGGCAATTAAAATGGTTTGGAATGAAAGAAACAGCATACACAGAAAGTGGCTTCCGAAATTGGAAGAATTTCCTAGACTATGGTCGCGGATTTCAAAAACACGAAAAGTCGAAAACTCACATTCAAGCTATGGTAATGATGAAAGAAAAACAGAATCGTGTTAGTTCGTTCTGTCTCGGCTTTGGTGAATGAAAAGGTGATGGAGAAACATCGATATCGCATTAAATCTGTAATAGAAGTTTTTCAGTTTTTAGCAGTAAATGAACTTGCTTTGAGCGGAGACTATTTAATTGAAGAACGTTCTGAAAATGGCTTGTTCGTTAAACTTTTCGAGTATACTTTAAAAAAGGATAAAATCCTTGCTGAATGTGATGCCATTATTCCGAAACATGCAACTTACCCTTTCCCTGAAATACGGAATGAGATAATTGGAATAATGGCAAAAGTGGTTCGGGAAAGTGTCGCAAATGACATAAAGAATGCGGATATTCCTTGGTTTACACACTTCTAGAGGATGGAACTCAAGATAAGAACAATAGGGAAAATATTGCGATTGCTGTTCGGTACGTTAAAGTCAAATTCCACCATTTATTGTGTTATTTTCGCTTTTCAATATATAAAAAAATAAAGTGTAGCCATATATAGAGTGCACGGCTTCACTTTGTGCATTGCACACGTTACTAGAAACATTACACCATCACACACTAATATATATTCGGTAGGAGGTGGGGGAGGGCTCCTCTAAATCCGAGCCTTTGCTAGGACCTACGATGCGATATCGCATCGATCTTTCAGATACGATGCGATATTTAAAAATGATCGTATCGGAATATCGATACGTCCAGATGCAATGTTGGAATACGACCAGTTGCACACATCTGCAATTATTTTTATTGGGAATCTTCTAAATATATCTGGAAGTTTTAATACTCAGCAAATCGGCTTCATACTAAACAGGTATCAACAGTCATGATGTGGTTAATATTTTAAATTTTTTTTGTTGTAAATGTCTGCAACCATAGGCGGTTATAATGCAAGTATATCGCTATACGGACATACTGTATCGATATACGAAAATTAGTTTACCGTAATACCGATACAATACGATATATCATACCGTTGCAAGTGGAAAACATATGTTGGCCCACCAGCCCCTCCCCTGAAAACTGGTTTACCCCCCCTTGAAAACATCGTCCAGCTACCGGGCGAAGGTCCCCTGTGCGCTCCAGGACGAGCAACTTATACCTGAAGCGTAACAGCAGCAGATTAAAATACAAAAATTTTGCCCGACCTAAATTTTCGTCTTCCCGTCCTAGCTTCTCCCTCTGGCTACGAGCCTGAGTTAGCCTAAAACTTTTATACAGCAATAAACGATAGAACAAGAAAGACGTGCATGTATATCTGAATCTGTGCCTTATGGTATCGTCAGTGTTTCAGTAAATACATTTATTAGTTGTACGCAAATCATCGAGGCGGTAGATGGCTTCATTCCAAACATTTATAAGTGTGCGCTGCATAATAGCCAGCGCAATAAAAGCTAATATTATCTCTGCCATTATAAGCCTTATTTACAAACTTTTATTGGGAGTTAAATCAAAAGTACTATTTGCTTTTTTTACTCTAAAACTATACTTGCGGCAAAGCTAACCTGATACACTGACACGGCGCAGAGCAGTATGATTTCGCCAGTGCAATATAGTTCGCCCTTTCTTACGTTAAGAGAGTTAATAGAAGATACATTTCGTACATAAAACATTAAAATTATGCTTAAGGACGTAAAGCATAGGCATGTATGTGGAATTAAAATCTGGTATTTATTAAATTTAGGAAAAAGACTCATTATAGCGAACGATGACATCATTCAAGTAACTGACCACTCAGAGGACTTCGTTTGCTTGGCGGGAAATTTGGCGCCTGGAATTTTGGCAACCGCGTTTTTCTGCATTCCAAATTAGGCGATAAATAGCCTAATAATGTTGAGGGTTACCTCATTTTTCGCCAATTCGCGAATGAATACTCGTTGCACGGGCGCGAATAGGTCGTCGTAGCCTTAACAGTGTATCATGTTAGCTTTGTAGCGAAATCGGACGACAATGTATATAATAAATTGGTTTGCAATATAAACCTGGATGGCAACAGTGTACTCTCCAACAAGGATCCTTCTCACCTATATCCAGGTAGCAATAAACAAGCCAGCTCTTTTTTTTTTATGTCGAACATTTTTACAAGCAGTCTCTAGTTTTCCATCAACCAACGTGCACGTATTACAAAGGCTCCGAAATAAAATAGTATATGTAAATTATATATCACTCAGCACCTTTTCTCTTTCGAATAAACATGTGTGTTTTAAAATAGTGGAGTGCGTTGTTCATTTCCAATATGGACCTCAAAGGAGGGAGCCTGGTTCGAATCCGAGATGAGGACGGCGTCTCTTTTTCTCCTAAACAAAAAAAGCTCTAGTTTGAGCTTATTTGACCACATCAATCTAACCCGCAATAAAATCAGCAAAATATGATTAGAAGAATTTCGAGTTGTTTATCTGGAAACCATAAAATCGAATTTTATTATGCATTACTATACAGCCAAATGCTGTATTGTAACAGTGTTTGGGGAAACTTGGGGGGAGGGAATCTTCAAAGACTGGAAAGATTACAAAAGCGATTTCTTAAATTAATACATTGAATTCACGATTAGAGTGGAGAACTCAAGCTAAAACTTACAAAATAGTGACAATCAATAAAATTCAGGGATACTGTGTATGCGATAATATGTTCGAAAGAATGAAGAAAAACAAGCACACTGAAATAACTAAAATACAAAACAAACGAAACTTTAAAAAACTTAGAATAATACAAGAGCTACAATTGCCAAAAATAATAAGAGAGTCAAGACGTGATTGCATAATATACAAAGGGCCAAATATGTGGAACAAAATTCCAGAAAAGATAAAATGGGTGAATAATAAAAATATGTTTAAACAAATTAAAAAATGGCTGTTAGAGAACGATGGGAAGAAATAATGCCCTGGTGGGCCTGAATTAATGAAAATTATAATAATGGGGAATAACTGGCATATCCTTTATAAACTAATTTCATTTTAATTCAACAAAATAAGATTAAAAAATGAAGGAAAAAGAACAAAGGAATGACATCATTTTGCACAAAGGCAAAAACATCCAAGATGAGTGTGTTTGGAGTCGAGAAATTTCTTATACACCTTGATTGTATTTACTATGGACCGGTTTCAGCTCCAGATTAAGTTACGTTATGGTAATTAAATTAAATGGTAATTTTGAACAGAAAATATTTTGTACAGAATTATTACTTGTATACTACATATAATATTAAATAACTAAAGGTGATTATGTTCACAGTGGATTAATATATACATGATGTTAATCACATTTAAATAGATGTAATTATGCAATGAATAATTGTGATATGTAAACTTAACGTACGGTCTGAAAAAAATAAATATTATTATTATATTTATACATGGGTGTTGAAACTTATTGTATAATAAATTCCCCAAGAAAACTCACAAAACTCTCTTTCACGTTTGAGGCTAGAAACTATTTTACTCATAGCTAAATTAGCTAAGTTTCTGGAGAAGCTATCTAAAAATCGGGTCGGAAATTATTTTGCGCCTTAATAATATATTTATAAAGATTGGTTCGTTAACGAAACAATACAGAGTTTCACTAGGAGATTCCATAACAAACAGTTATTAATTAATACTAATTGAAATAAAACTTATGCCAGTAATGATTTAAAAAAATCTTTGTTTTACTTAGCCAGATAAGAAATAAATAGATGATACTAATTTTTGGAAATAATTTTTCGTCACATTACGATTTTACTGCATTGTTACCTTGATATATACTTCATACACGATTATACTTCATACATGATTATACTTCATACATGATTATATTTCAAACACGTGAAAAAGTCACTCAAATGCCAGGAAGTAACACTGAAGAAGTATAACTGGGTGATGAAGCCATTTGCCGTTACTTCGAAACTACATAGAACTTGCTTGACATTACATTGGACAGCACTTTGAAAAGTGCTTTCCAAAGTAAGTCATGTTCTGAATTTTGATTAAGTTTGAAGAACGAATTTAAACCATTCACTCATAAAGCAAAAGCCATTATTTTCCCGTTTGCCACAAATTACTTGTGTGAATCCGCATTTTCTGGCTATGCATCAATTGAAATTAATAAAGAATCTTCCTCGATGCTGAACCTGACCTTCGTCTGCAGTTATCATCCTCAATAAGCCCAGACAATGACGGACTATGCAAAACTAAACAACCCCAATCCTATCAATAGTTATGCCAATAAATAAAGTAAAGCGTTGTTTGTTTTACACTTACTGTTATTACTAACCAAAGGATGCATATCAAAAGAAAAAAAAAATGGGGGGGGAGGCTCCTCTAAACAAAATGTTTGGCTTTAGAGCAATCCCCTATCATTTTTGGGCATCACCTAAATCTATTTCTTTAATATTTTGCGATGCCTACCTTTATGTCCTACTATTTTTATATTTCAAATGGATATTTCTGAATTTTTAGTTAATTGCAATGTTGACCCAAAACTATGGCAATCCACGTAAGTAAAACAACAGGCCTTAATTTGGCATAATAATCAGTACAAACCGTTTAAATATACTGCTCCTACAAAAATAAAATTTTAGGACTGCTGACGGAGCGAAAATAATTTAGGAACACACTGTATATCAAATAAACTAAAGATATACAGCGCTTTTAAGCACACATAATCCATCTCACTCAGTACGTTCTGACACATTTAATTCTGTGTGCTTACAATATGGTTTAAAATTGAATTTGAGAATAGGAATCACACATGTACACTCGAAGCTCTTTAATCCGTCACGTTCGGGACCACGGCCATGCCGGATTAGCGATTTTACCGGATTATCGAACGTCAATATGGTTTTAACGGGAATACCAAAGAAAAATTAATATAGTACAATGATATTTAAAACAAATTGTAATAAGTTGCTGTATAGCAAGAAAAAAATACATATAAGCTTTACTGTTTAAAAAAGTCTCTGATAACATGTTGCCTTTGTGATTCGGATCTTTCCTTCAAAACATCGTTACAGATTATACACAACTTTATGAGTTCTGAAGAGTTATAGCTTTTATTGGATTCGGCAAATTTTATTTAATGTATTAGAATATATTGTACAATATATTAGAATAAACTGTATTTAATGCATTAGAAGCCTGTTTCTACAAGACTTTAGCTTCATCTGCATTGTCACCTTCATCCGATCTGGCAACTAAGATCAACAAACGCCCAAATCTACCCGAAAATAACCGAACACGAGTAGCTTGATAGGTGCCAGATTATAGAATGTGCCGGACCAAAGAATGCAGGATTAAAAAACTTTTGCTGTAATTAGAATTCTTTCATTACCAATATAACGACTGAGACTATGAAAATGAGTTCTACCTTCTTTCGTATGTAATATCCTGTCATTTTTATGCGTCTGTCTGTTTTGGTTGCAATCAATTCAGCAGTTAGAATCTCTATTAAAGCAGGACCATCAACTGGTCTTCTGAATTCGGTGGACGCTTTGTCCACACATTGTAAGGATCTACTGTTATCTGCCATTCGGACAAAGTTCGGTCATGCCAGCAAAGCTAATGGTCTCTCTGAATGAACAATTTACGACAGCGGATTGGAGCGAGAAGTTGGGGGCAAAATGCTAACTAAATTAATTAATTGCGCCCCCGTTACTAATGAGAGTGCCAATAGATGTATAAATGTGACTGTGCAAGACCCACAAACGTGACTGTGAACGAGCTTTGTTGATGAAGTGTTTATTCATATGCAGTAATTGACAAGATGCCGTGAAGCATGGCTTTTCATATGCAGAGGTGAGTAAAACCATTATGCAAGTTTGTCCTGTTAATAGACGCATGATGATTAGCAAACTATCAGGCATAACAGATGGTGTCCTGCATGACAGTTGGCAAAAATGGCACCCATATTAGCAAATATTAGACGTAGTGGTTAATAAATACTATACGAAATAAAATTAAATATTTTTAAATATATATAGAAATGACTGAATCTTACGTAGTTTAATTCCTGAGTAATCATATTGTGATTTAAATTAGTTGCCTTGATGCTTGCGTCAGCTGATCAGAATTATTTTCTACCATGATTACAAAGCTAAAGAAGGAAGGGGCTTATGTTAAAGCCATAGGCTGTCATTTTAAATTAATCGGTTTATTTGTTATAAGAGAATTTCCGTTGTGTATAATCGCATTTGAAGTAACTTTAACACTTCAAAACTTATTGAACCCGAATGCTTCCCACATTTTTCACTGAATGCATAGTTCATCCAATGGTTCATTCTTACTCGAAGACGATCACTAGGGATCTGAGGGTGGTGATGGGGCCATCGCCCCACCCCACACAACACCTTGAGCCGGGATTATATCATTCAAAACAAAATAAATAGTACTGGACACTTTTCTAACAATAGGAATCGAAACAAATCACCTCCCCCCCACTTGAGAAATTTTTGATTCCTTCTCTGGAGAAGACGGCATGAAGAAATTTTCCTCTCTTTCCAGAAATAACAACAAAGGTAATCAATCAAAAACATTAGATTTCTTTTGGAATTTGTATTTCACAACACGAAAACGTAAATTTTCCGTATGTAAACCAGGTTCTTACCGTATTTTCATATGCTCAACATACAGGCAGTTGAGAATAAGGCAATCAACTCCAATGAAACAACTGATTTTCTCATGGACATGGACATCATAGTAAAAATAAATAATTAATGATTAATTGATTGATTGAGAGGGAGATACAACTTTAAATTTATTTCGTAAAGGAAGGGATATTTTTATTATCAGTTTTCCATAACAACTTTAATGTAATTGGCACTGTCTGGAGAAAGCAATGTTAGTAGATTCACCACGTCATCAACTATTTTTTTTTAAAAAGGCTCGCCATTTTTGTTTCCACACCATCTCCCCTCTGACAGACTTTTAAACTGCCAGATATAAATATATAGTTGTCAATGGTTTTAATATAGGGGCAACATGTCTAACGAATAACGCTACCCTCATGATACGTTTACAATCAGCTAAACTTTCTTCGGAGTCGAATTCAAGATCAGTGAACCAGAAGGCACCGGACATAACCACCAGGGCGCTTCTATCGAATTCATTGTGAGCTCTAAGTTCGGATTGTATTAAATAGATTAAAATGGTATTGACTCGTTAAAATCGAAAACAGAGTTATCGATCATGTCGATGATATGCATCGATATATCGTAAAGTAGGCCCTATTTAAGTACATGATGGGCTGAATAAAGAGAAGATCTCTCACTACTGTGTCGCTTTTCATCGCTTAATAAGGAACATAAAGAAGACAGCGTATCGGCCATCTAAGGCCCAAATCGATCATCTATCGATAACGGAGCCAATTAATCGTGAACAGTTTTGATCAGCTGTTGTTCAGCTCTGCATAGGGTAGGATTCATGATGAATAGCAACGATCAGGCCGCTGTATAATTTCCGAGCGCCATTTTTTTTCACAGTTATGAAAGCAGCAATCTTACCATCCTTTTTATTTTCCCAACTTCCACGATGAAAATATCTAAAGAATGTTTGACAACAAGCCCTTTTTATCTTATTATAACTCAGACCTGTTGATAATTTGCGCAGGGATTGAGAGTTGACGTTTATTGACTCTGCCATTATAATTTACGATGGCCCAAGCAGTGATAAATGTCTGGATCCAAGCAACACAATAAGCTGTTGGAGAAAAAAACTTATTTTGCTGCTCGGCAAGACCACCACACATTTATAATTGGTTCTATGTGTGAGGTGTGAATAGGATGATTATACCTTATGTACATAATGCCCTTTCCCATTTATGCGCAGTCATTTTGTTTGCTATAATTGCTTTACATTGATATTAGCGTTAAAAACTGTTCTATCGGGAGGTGAATTGTCAAAAATTGCTTTGTAACGCTACGTTGTAGCGGAAACGCATTAACAATTGCTTCAAGTTGCAGAATTTTCAGAGCAATTCTATTGTGGTTCACTATATATTTTATGCATTGCCTAAACGTTGTGAGAGACACTAGATAATACTCCATTTATCATGGATTATAACTGGAAGATCAGTGTATTGTTACGTTTTTAAAATTACACATAACTAGATGCGTAGAGCAATCCACGCAGAACGACATTTATTTCAAACTACTCTCACAATAGACGAAATACAACTCAGCTTCTTTCGCTTTTTCCACCATGCGCATTCTTATTCCCATGGCAGAAATGCAAACGAAAACGCTGTTGCCACCAAAAGTCTTACATTTTGTAACAATATCTATTCAACCATTACATTTGTATATTACTATAATATCTATAATAATGTAAACAAAAACGCTGTTGACACTAAAGTTTTACATTTTGTAACAATGTATTTTAAATTTCCGTGTAGGCTCTGAACATTCGGTGAGGTTCTTTCATTATAAGGTAGTGCTCCAGCCATTTTCCTGGTGTGGACAGTAGTTTGTTTGTTTGTTTGTTTGGCTTTTTTATGGCGCAAGAGCATCTGGGCTATACTGCGCCAAGTGGACAGTAGTAAAGTATCCATTTGCTATGAATATAATAGATCTCCATTTATCATGAATGCTAACTGGAGCGTCACTATATATTCTGAACGACGGGAATTCTGAATGATGGGATCATGGATGGAAACTGAAACGTCACTATATATTCTGAATAATGGTAATTCTGAATGATGGGATCATGGATGGGAACTGAAACGTCACTATATATTCTGAATGATGGTAATTCTGAATGATGGGATCATGGATGGGAACTGAAACGTCACTATATATTCTGAATGAACATGTAGGCTCATTCGATGGAATTTTCTAATTACAAAATAGTGCTCCAGCAGTTTGTCAGGTGTAGACAGTAGTAAAGTATCTATTTGCTGTGAATATAATAGCGCTTCGTTTATCATGGATGTGAACTGGAGCGTCACTACATATTCTGAATGAGCATATAGGCTCTGAATATTCGATAGGATTTACTATTCACAAAATAGTGCTCCAGCAGTTTATTAGGTGTAGACAGCAGTAAAGTATTTATGAATTATGAATATAATGGAGCTCCATTTATCATGGATGCTAACTGGAGCGTCACCATATTTTCTGAATGAACATGTAGGCTCTGAACATTTGATGGGATTTTCTCATCACAAAGTAAAGCTCCATCCTTTTATCAGGTGTATGCTGAATCAAAGTATGTATTTACTATGAATATAGTTATTCAATGAAGGCAGTATCCAGGATTTAATTTCGGGGTGGGGGTTCAAAATTTTTTACAGCATATATTGGCACAATCACAGCATGAAGTCCCATTCAAAATTTAGTTTCGGGGGGCGCCGGTCCTTAAGATCGCCCCCTCTCGGGCATGACTAAAATTATCATGGACGGCAACTGGGGAGCTTCACTATATCTTTGGAATGATCTATGATTTTTCAGCTATAGAATACGTTACGTAATAGTATGTTAATACTTGATAAACACCGCTATACCGGCCTTACAGATGAAATTGTTTACATCCCATTTTAGTACATCATTGTTAATTTATACTGATACGTTTTTAAATAGAAAAAATTATAATGTACAGAATTATAACTTGCATGTTATATATATAATGTTAAATAAGTTGAAGTTAATTAAATTCCCTGGATTAATATAGTATATACAGAGAGAGAGAGTATATATATTATATTATATTATTATATATTATATAAAATTAGAGTTATAAAATTCCTGAAGTTTGCTTCAGGAATTGGAAGAAGAACTTGACAAGATCAAATGGGACATTGTAGGACTCAGTGAAGTTAGAAGAAAAGGTGAAGAGTTGGTGGAACTTAAAAGTGGACATTTGTTTTATTATAGAGGAACGGAAACTGGAAGAACAAGTGGTGTTGGCTTCTTAATCAACAAAAGAATTAAAGACTGTCTTCTGGAAGTTGAAAGTACATCAGATCGAGCAGCGAGGCTCGTTGTTCAACTAACCCAGCGATACCAACTTCAAATAGTACAGGTATATGCACCAACATCAAGCCATACCGACGAAGAGGTTGAAGAATTTTATGAAGAAATCAAAGAGTTACACACCAAAGGGAAACAACATATCAAGCTCATCATGGGGGATTTCAATGCAAGAATTGGACAACAGGAACAAGGAGAGACATCGGTTGGTAAATACGGATATGGGGAAAGGAATGAACGTGGCGATCAACTCATCGAATTTGCAGAAGCTGAAAATCTTAGCATCATGAATTCATTTTTTAAGAAGAAACCGCAAAGAAAATGGACATGGAAACACCCCAATGGAGGAACCAGCGAAATTGACTATATCCTGGCAAACAAGAAATCAATTATTGAAGATTGCAGCGTACTGAACAGATTTAATACTGGAAGTGATCATCGAATGGTGAGATGTAAAATGCACTTAAATACTAAACTAGAAAGGCAGAAGCTCATTAGGAAACAAGTATGTAAGAGGGTGGATTTAAAGAAATTAAAAGAAAATACCGAGGCATTCAAGTTGGAATTAAAAAATCGCTTTTCTGCACTGGAAGGACTTATTGAAGAAGTTGACATCTCAGAAGCAAATGAAAACATTGTTAAGACAATAATTGAAACTGCTGGGGAAATTGGTGGTGTAATATGTAAAAAGCAGAATAGCAAATTATCTGAGAAGACGAAACAACTCATGAAAAGGCGAAGACTTATGAAGGTGGACAATCAAAATACCAGTTGCAGGATC
>QLNU02015003.1:114790904-114827583 GCA_006491805.2 Dysdera silvatica | reverse complement strand
TAAATACGGATATGGGGAAAGGAATGAACGTGGCGATCAACTCATCGAATTTGCAGAAGCTGAAAACCTTAGCATCATGAATTCATTTTTTAAGAAGAAACCGCAAAGAAAATGGACATGGAAACACCCAAATGGGGGAACTAGTGAAATTGACTATATCCTGGCAAACAAGAAATCAATTATTGAAGATTGCAGTGTACTGAACAGATTTAATACTGGAAGTGATCATCGAATGGTGAGATGTAAAGTGCACTTAAATACTAAATTAGAACGACAGAAGCTCATTAGGAAACAAGTAAGTAAGAGGGTGGATCTAATGAAACTGAAAGTAAATACCGAGGCATTCAAGTTGGAATTAAAAAATCGCTTTTCTGCACTGGAAGGACTTATTGATGAAAGTGATATCTCAGAAGCAAATGAAAACATTGTTAAGACAATAGTTGAAACTGCTGGGGAAATTGGTGGTGTAACCTGTAAAAAGCACAATAGCAAATTATCTGAGAAGACGAAACAGCTCATGAAAAGGCGAAGAGATATGAAGGTGGACAATCGAAATACCAGTTCCAGGATTGAGTACATAGAACTTTGTAAAACTCTGCGCAAAAGCATGAAAGAAGACATAAGAAAATTCAACTGTGAGCTAGTAAGGAAAGCCATTGAAAATAACAAGAGCCTTAGGGTTGTTAAAGGGAGTTTGTCTATTGGGAAGAAATACTTAGAAGAGTTGAAGAATTCTACAAAAAACTATATGAAAGTAACAGTGGATTAAACGAAGACACTGAAATAGTCGAAGGAACAGCTCCTAAAATCTTAAAAGAAGAAGTTTCATTTGCAATAAAAAGTATGAAGAAAGGAAGAGCCCCTGGCGATGATGGTATTACATTAGATATCCTAAAAGAAGCTGGAGAATATGTAGAAGACATACTTGCAAAATTCTTTACCAAATGTCTTAACAGCGGTAACATACCAAACCAATGGGATTCTGCAACAGTAATTCTTTTGCATAAAAAAGGTGATAAAGAGGATTTGAAAAATTACCGACCAATTAGCTTGTTACCTGCTATTTATAAAATCTTCACAAAAGTGCTAACACATCGCCTGCAGAAAAAATTAGATGCAGCTCAACCAAGAGAACAAGCTGGATTTCGAAGTGGATTCAGTACAGTGGACCATATTCAAGTATTAAGAGAATTAATTGAAAGAACACATGAATATGAACTTCCATTGTGTGTTGCATTTATTGACTATGAGAAGGCCTTTGACTCTATTAAAACATCAGCAGTCATCAACTCTTTAAGATCAACAGACATTGAGGATGTGTACATTGACATGGTGAAACGTGTGTATAAAAATGCAAGTGCAAAATTTCGGTTACATAAAGATACCAAAACTATCAAACTTGGCAAAGGGGTGAGGCAGGGAGATACCATTTCTCCAAAACTTTTTACTTCAGCTTTACAGATGATTTTTCAGCTGATAAATTGGAATAACAAGGGAATAAAAATAAATGGTGAATATTTAAATCATTTGCGGTTTGCTGATGACATTGTTATTTTTTCAACGAACCCATCAGAACTCCAAGACATGGTACAGGAGCTCTCAACTAGAAGTAAAGAAGTTGGACTCAAGATGAACCTACAAAAAACTAAGATCATGTTCAATAATTTTGTAGAGGAAACAAAAATACAAGTTGACAACACTGAGCTAGAAATTGCTGATTCATATATTTACCTTGGCCAGCTGATTTCAATGGATGGCAACATTATGAAAGAACTCAACAGACGTATTAAACTTGGCTGGAGTGCATTTGGAAGAAACAGTTTTATCCTGAAGGGGAAATTGCCTTTGTGTCTAAAAAGAAAGGTCTTCAACCAGTGTGTATTGCCAGTCCTCTCTTATGGATCAGAGACATGGAGTCTAACAGTTGGAGCAATACGAAAGTTACAGACAACGCAAAGGAGCATGGAGAGGTGCATGCTTGGAATAACTAGGAGAGATCGAAAAAGAAACACTTGGGTGAGAGAGCAAACTAGAGTAGAGGACATCATTGTTAAAGTAAAAGGGCTGAAATGGCGATGGGCTGGGCATATTGCAAGAAGAACTGATCAACGATGGACAACAGAAATTCTGAACTGGATTCCAAGAGACCACCGAAGACCTAGAAAACGTCCTCAAACTAGATGGGTGGATGAAATAAGAAAACAGGTTGGGGTGACGTGGAAGCGAATTGCTCAGGATAGACTTGTGTGGAAAGCATTTGGAGAGACCTTCATCCAGCAGTGGATAGATAATGGTTGAATATGATGATGATGATGATATATATATATATATATATATATATATTAATCTCATTTAAATTAATGTAAATATGTAATGTATATTGTTTAGGTGACATATGGTCTGATACAAATAAAATGTATTTTCATTGTAGTAAATATTAAGTATAACATGTCACTTAATCACTAACGTCAAAAATGCCGAACGTGAATTATTTTCAATTTTATAGAAATTTTAAATATCCATTTCCTTTTCTTTTTTGCATAATTCTTAACACTTCGTTCTTTTCTGCTCTTTTTTTTAATTTTACCTTGCTTATTTTGTATTTGTTGCTCTTTCTGACTTCGTCAATATTTCTATTGGTTTTGACGTTAAAGTGCAATATATAACTATAGAAAATATTTTGCTGAAATCGACACCTCCTTTATATATGTAAATAAAACTATAGAGAATAAATTAGCTTCTACCACTCTCAGTGATATTGCAGTTTTGTAATGTCTGAAATAAAATTCCTTTTTATTTTAAAATTTTAATAAATTTAATATCGAATAGTCGCTATCCCGTTATTAAATTGTGTAAGGGTAGTTCATTAAACGTTTTGTGAATGTACTTAACAGAAAATCTAGACAAATCTTCAAAACGTGAAGGAAAGAAAGCTTGGATCCCAAGACTCGTCAAGCCGTTTTCACATCGTCTATTTTCTCGGGTCTCCTGCCAAGTCATAATGCATAGTGTTGGTCCACTCAACTGTATTCGACTGTGTATAATTTTGTATTTTGGCGAAATAAATTTTGATTGATTGATTGATTGATTGATCAGTCAGTCGGTCGTTCATTCGTTCGTTCGTTTGTTTGTTAAAGCAAAGTTTTAAGTATGAATTTAATTTACACTTTTTCCTAATATGTAATTTTTTTATCTTGATTTGTGCTTTCGAATATAAAGGATTTTCACTCACATTGCATTGCTGATTATCCGCTATGTATTTTGGCAAACTTTATCGAACGCATTAAGTTTAAAAATTTTAAGTTGTAGAAATTTGCAAACCCTATCCTATGTCCTTTCTCTTGTATTTCTTTTATTATGGTTACTTTTTGAAACAGATTTTGTTCTATGCTTCAGTAAAGAGATGAGTAATTTTCCTTCGGCCCGTATAATCAATTTCTAATGTAAAATGGCTCATATTTAAATAGTATATGTGAAGCACATTCTGAAACCCGTTTCATAAAATTTTAAAATTCCACTTTGCAATTTTAACTAATTCAAAAATATCTGTCTTTTTTTCTAGTTTTCCTACAGGGAGAAAAAAATCTTAGCCGTAAGAAATCGACATTTTTTTTAACAGAAATTCTCATTTTAACCTTCGACCGACGTAAAAAATGTGAATCAATTGTTTTGAATTCGACCAAACATAGAGATTCCGTTTAATTTGTTTTTTTCTTCCAGCTCCCGGACGCTTTTTATATAAAGGTTTCCAACATCAATTCGAGCGAATGATTGAAAAATTTGTGCTTCGTTTCTCGGCAGAGCAAATAAAAGTATTTTTTCCTGTACCAGATCATCGGAAATGTGACTCTCCGGAATTTAAGCTCTTTTAAATGTACTAAACCTAGCGGAAAATTGCATTTTCCTTCTGTTTTAGAAACCAACAAAATTGCGAACGGCGAAGGTTTAACCTCGTATTTTGAAAACCCCGTTTCTTCTGTAATCCTAAAAAGTACTTTTATGTAACGCTCTGTAATGCGTGAAAATGTGATTGAACACTCCATTTCTCCTCCTTAGGTTTTTATGGAGTTCGAGGTGACATTGTCTCCGGTGAGGTCAGCGGGCTTTATTTGAAAACGCGTTAAAACTCGTTAGCAATTTTCGCTGCTAATTCTTTTTTTTTTGTTAGTGAGCAAAACAATTTAGGTGGGGAATTAAGCAGGATTAGTCGAATCTACCCAGAAAGGTACTCCTAACAACTAGACATTAAATTTTCTTGTCTCTTATTTTTTCTAATAAATATCCCTTAATTGATCAGAATCAATTTAAGTTAATTATCTACAATTATTATTATTCACAGATAATTATCAATAATCCTTATACACAGATTATTATTCACAGATAATTATCAATGTTTCTTATACACAGATTATTATTCACAGATCATTATCTATAATTTTTATTGTTCACAGATTATTATTTACAGATAAATATCTATAATTCTTATTGTTCACAGATTATTATTCACAGATAAATATCTATAATTCTTATTGTTCATAGATTATTATTCCGAGATAAATATCTATAATTCACAGATTATTATCTACAGATAATTATCTATAACTCTTATTATTTACAGATAATTATCTATAATTCTTATTATTCGCAGATTATTATTCACAGATAATTATCTATAATTCTTATTGTTCACAGATTATTATTCACTGATTATTATCTATAATTCTTATTTTTCACAGAAATTATTTGTATATTACTTATCATTTAGCAATCGATTAACTGGATATTATTTTAATACGTCATAAAGAGATTTCTAATTTCTTTCGTCGTTGATTAATTTTGAATAGACTTTGCCTCGTTTTGGAAACACAATATCAATTAGGGGCGCTGAAATTACTGGAAGTAGGCCGCCTTAACTCCCAGCCACACATTTCGTGTAATATGAGAGCATTTATTTTATTTGTATTATTTGTTTATGTCTACTAAAATACAGCTAAGGCACTCTTATCATTTCCTGTTCATATAACCAAGGCAGATGCGAATATTGGTTTGGGATAAGTGAAGAAAATTAACATTAAATTTCAGATACCGACAATTTCCGTTGTACGAGCACTATTCGCTTTACGAGCTATTTGACTTTTGTGTTTTTTTTTTAACGTTAAATGGCGAATCCTAACCGCGAACTCATAAAACTCATCGCAAAAATTTGTAACATTATTCCGTTACATTGGTGATGTCATCATCTTATTACAGTATGGTGGCGCCATAATGACCATCAAATTTCATCGATTTGGCGACAAAAGAGGAGGCAACGTTTTTAACGCCGATATATTTTTAATATAATTTTAAACGTTAAAATTTTTCTTGTAAATTTCAAGTATTAACAAAATTTAAAAAAAAGAATACGAATCATAATTAATACGTGCTGAATAATCATAAATATAGCACATTTAGAAAACAGTTGGGCTGTTCATTGTATGCCCTGAGAGTGAGTTAACTTGTAAAGTAAGGGACTAAAGGCATCATGTAAACACCCTAAATTTTTTACCCACAAATATTCTCTTTTACTACAGTTGAACATTGCGAATTTTAATTCCAGTAAGCATATTCGAATACCAAATATATCCAAAATAACGTTTGATTTCATCTTGCATAACTATTATATCAATGGTGAAAAATGGGATTACTTATATGTATGTGTTTAATAAGACATTAACTTCTTTGGAAATAGTCAATATCTCTGCACCCATATCCGATATTTAGAAGCTGTGTCGGTTCTTCTCTTAAGGCAGAAGTATACTAAAAACAAATATGAGCATTTTTGGCAAAAACATTGAAGTAGTGTCTATTTCGAAATAAATAAATATGAAACGAAAATAATTGCAATTGCCATTTCGGCAATTGCAATTATTTTCATTTCATATTTATTTTCCCATTCATTTCATGCCATTTTTCCATTTGCCTAATTTTTCTTAAGCAAATTTCGGATATAGGGGTTGTGCTGTATTATTATTATTATTATTATTAAGTTTTATGTTCTATGAATTTTACAATTATCAATGTACATAACTGTTCTAAGTCAACGATTCTTTAAATGTGGTCCGCGGACACCTGGGGATTTCTGAGACCCTCCCATTATTCCACAAAAGTTCTGACGAATATTAAAACAAAAGCATTTACTCTTTCTTTAATGCTAAGAATAAATTATGAGGGGACGAAAAATTCTTTCCTTAAATAGTGAAAATTAGTGATGAAACACTAGAAATAAATATGTATGATGCAAATTCCGGGCTTTAAACTTTGAGTTAATTCTTGGGGGTCCGTGAGGATGGGTAACCTCTGAAAAGTGCCCGTGGTGTTGAAAAATTAAAGAATCGCTGTTCTAAATTTAAAATAATACGAAATTGAATACAAAAACAATGGAAGAATAGGATTGCGAGTATTCGAATTGTAATTATAAGTATTATTAATAAGTAAAAAATTGTAATTATTACATCGCGATTACTTTTTCTGCAGTTGACTAGAAACGTCTTTATAATTGTGCGAAGCATACTACATCAATCAAATACATTTTCTGAAGACCTTCTTTTACCAGATTCTTCATCCTCTTACTATATAAAAATATTTTTTCATTTATGGAATGTATAAAAATTGCATTTCAAACGATATGTTATTATCGAATCTGAAATTTCAATATATTTTTCGTTCTTTTCTTTTCATTTTTCATTTTTTTCCATATCAACCTTGGGCTGTCGTGTTTTCCCGTAGCCATCAACGATGATAAACCCAACACCAAAGCAGAATGGAAAACTACTCACACGGGGTTTACCTCGCTTTTGAATGAGGGATTCCTACCAAATTGAAATAGTCGTTACAAGCGAAATGCTTTTTCTTCAGAGTTGGTTTTGCATCGTCGAAAGCTTGCGGAAGAGTAACAACGAAAGACACATTTATTTTCAAAGTTGTGGAAAATAACCTTTTCTTTTGGTGAATTTAAACTTAATTTATCAATTTTGAACGAATCGTCAGTGCTTTTCTCTTTTACGAGTGCAATGCTCATTATTTTTCTGGCCTCAAAAAGGTACTAACGCAAAATATGCTACACAACTGCATATTTGTACTTTTTATTTATGATGATATCATAATAAAATTCCAATAATTATTGTCAAATAATATTAATTAATATTAATTTTAGGAGCTTAGAAATGTCGAATTCACGGAAAGCAATGATATACCGCTGAAACAACCAGGATTTGCTCCTTATCGAATAAAAGCAATTTGGCTCTTCTCATACCACTATTGATTATGAAATAATTAATTGCAAAATAATACGTTTTAAATTATAAATAAATAGAAATAAAATACAGGGTACCAGGGAGGAAATTACATAAAAAGGTTAAACACTGGTAAAATAGCAATGAAAAAGATCACTCAATCATTTCCTGATGAAGGACTGCTGCTGACGCGTCCGAAAGCTTGGGTGATCTTTTTCATTGCTATTTTACCAGTGTTTAACCTTTTGTATGTAATATAAATAAATAGTTATAAAATTAGCTGTGGCACTTTCAATTATAAAATTATGTAAGAACGCTATGAAATATAAATATTTAATTTTAAAATTATAATCTAAGTGCTTTATGAAATAATTCATCGTAGAGGTAGGTTATGCTCTACAATTGGGAAATAATTAATTATAAAATTATGCAATGGAGATATTCATTATTAAATAATTAATTAAGAAAGAATGATATGGTGATATACATTTTGTTAACGCTATTAAAAACCATGAATTATTGATACAGATATAAATTAATATTTCAGTATGTATATATTAGTTTAATTTTTAGGTCTACCGTTTGTGTTTAGAGGCATTAAAAGTTTGACCATAAAATCCAGATGATATATATCTGAGTGAACTTGCAGTAATTTCAAATTCGTTGTGATTACATAGGCCCGAGCGCAGAATTTAAAAAAATGATGCCTTTGATAAAAAAGTGAACGTTCTGAGGGAAATAATATTTTCTTTCAAAAATAATTTTAATCTGTAGGTAATAATATTGTCCAGGGATGTTTAACTCTCAAAATCCCCTCTTTGTGGACGGCTTTGCGATTATTGTAAGACAAGTTTGAATACAAATTATAGTAAACACAAAAGGTTAGAGAAAAATTTAAATGTCCATGATATAATTGCAATCAAATATGGCAATAACAGTAATGCAAAATACGCTATAATTACAAGCTTAACACAACGTTAAGGCAGCAAAAACACAACTTCTAATTGACACAAGTTTTAAAATTATATTCAGGAAGCTTCCATCGCAACAACAGAGTCCCAATGAAGACAAAAAACGTTGTATTTATCCAGAGTTACAAGAGTAAAACAATCATGCATTGCTGAACTGACATAACGTTGTCATGCCATAGAATAAAATTAACACGAAATGCCGTCCGCATAGTCATTCTCGGCCCTGCGGTGGCGCAGTGTGGTAACGCGTTCTCCTATTGCGCGGCTAATCCGGGTTCGACTCCCAGCAGTGCAAAAAGAACGCTTACTCAGAGATCTCATAAAGATCGCACTGCTCACTGTAGTCCGGGGTTTGGTTCCCTAGGCCTTAAGAGGTTCGGATTCCTCGGAAAACAGTAGGTCCCGGCGCAGCATGACCACTGTAGTCTTTGAGCCGTAAAACCAAAAAACAAACAAACACAGTCATTTTCCAAATGATATTTATTCCGTGAAAATATGTGTCTCTGTAAATTCTATACCATACCTACTATATACTAGTGAAATAGTGATATAATAGTAATATAATACTAGTGAAATAGGCAATATTCTTTAAAAACGTGTTCTAATATATTATTGTTATTAATTATTAATAAAATTATTGTGCAGCTTGCTCTTCACTCTACAGATATCAATGCCACTTGCTACTGGATCACCACTACAATATAACTCTTATGGTTACGTTTTTAATAATCAACAACAATACAAAACTTAGATTTTTATATCTTGATATTTTACGATAACATTTTACAAATATATTCTAAATCATGTAAGATAATTTGACGTAGCATTATGCAGATATAAAATTTATAAGTAAAGACAAAGTTATAATACATTATATTATTATAAGTTTATCTTTATTTATAAATTTTATATTCTAAATTCTTAAAATAGATCAGTCTCTTGTCTTCCATCTACTAACGTACACGTGCTGTCAGGGGCTCCGTCACAAATTGTCATATTAAATAATATAACTTCACATGCTGATAATTATATCATTGGACTTTTTTATTTGTTTAATAATTATTAGATTTTAAGTTGGCTGAACTTCACTTGGATTCATTTGACGGCTTTATTTTTCCTCAAGCTAGTAACTCTTTAATCTGCTACAAACGTATTTAAATAGTCGGAAAGAGAAGCAAATAAATAAAAAAAGAAAGAAAGAAATCAAAATAAAACATATTAACTAGAAAATCAAATCATAGATATTAATTTATGAACTTTAATACACTTTATCATAAATTAATGAAATTAAATAAACTTCGTCATAAGTTAACGAATTTCAATACACTTCCTCACAAGTTAATGAATTTCAATGCATGCCTACCTACCTACCTACCTACCTACCTACCTACCTACCTACCTACCTACCTACCTACCTACCTACCTACCTACCTACCTACCTACCCACCCACCTACCTACCTACTTACTTACCTACCTACCTACCTACCTACCTACCTAACTACCTACCTACCTACCTGCCTGCCTGCCTGCCTCCCTCCCTCCCTCCCTCCTTCCCTACACATACACACACATACAAAATCGGAGAAATGAAAACGTCGATGCACTTGATAAGTTTGCCGCCCTATCAGATGACCTTCCAATAATATACGATAAATCTCCTATGACTGAAATCAAAAAAACTATCGAAGTTACAATACTTCAGAAATAGGAGGAAGTATGGAAGCATTTAAGGAACGGCAGCATAACAAAGAAATTTTTCCCAACCGTCAAAGATAGGCTGAGTGCAAACCATCTCGAACTCTCTTACAAGTTAACCCAGTTGCTAACTGGTCATGGAAGGTTTGGTCAATATTTTCAAAGATTCGGTATGCGAGAATCTTCTTCCTGCTTCTGTGACGTAACTGTTGAGCAAACAGTGGAGCATGTTATTTTACACTGTCTAACACTGGAATCTGCTAAAATTAGCATTCTTAGGAAAGCCACAATCTACGGAGAACAATGGCCTCTTGCACTTAAAGAAATGGTTTCTAAACGGTTTTTCGGTGATTTCATGGATTTTTCTTTTCTGATGGACTTTTTGTAGTTCTCTTCATTCTAGTGCAAATTACACAAATCAACTGGACTTTATAAATGAACTTAATGAGTGTTAACAACGGTTTATATCAATTACGTTATCTATCTTGTACATATTTGTTTATATATATATATATATATATTTTTTTTGTTTTTGTTTTTGTTTTTGCTTTTGTAAATGTGTCATACGAGCAAAATGAGAACATCAATATATGTAATATTTAATGGTGCACGTTGAATAAATACTTTTTCTTCTGGAAAACACACACACACACAAATTTTTATCGCAATCGCAATGGTGTTACAACCTTCATCAACCCCTCAACTGCGTACGCTAGTGGGTTGAGTAGCACAGGATAAAGATATATATGGAATAAATTTGGATAATGCTTTATGCGAAAACGATTTCATAGTTGATGAGTAGGATGAAGTAACTTATTTGTATGTGCTTTGTGCGCACACTCACGCTTATACTTTCAACCTTGAGCTGTATACATAGGGAAGAAAAAGTACACCATACCCAGGGCTTAAATTGGGCGAGAGTCCATCGGAACCTGGCTCCGGTACTTTTTCATTTTTGGCGATTATTTAAATATTAGCCAGAACCCCTAAATAGACACTGTCATGAAAAAGTAATAAATTTGAGATTAAGGTCATGCCGTTTGTTGTCCAGAAAAATGGACATAAACAATTGATATGATTTATCGATTCTTTTGCAGCCATTCAATTTTTTAATCGATTTATCATAATATTAGGGCTCCTGCACTTTTTTTTTGTTAGAAATTAAGCCCTGACCTCCCCTGTTCGAAGTAGTATCAGAAAGCTTTATCCTATTGGGCTACCGGAAAATGGAAATGATGATCCTTTTTTTTCGTATTTAAGGTTTTAGAAGGTATTATGACACTTGGCGGAGATACCATGGTCGCCAAATTTATTTGTACAAATATATTTGGCAATTGTGATATCCCTGCGAAGAGTCATTATACTTTTTAAAATTAACTGTAATGATATGGGCAGTAAATAGCCAAATAACTAAAAGTTTATCATCTGTAAACAGTCATGTTTTCTGGTTATAATTTTATTATTATAACTAGTATTAGTACCACAGATATTTTCCCAGTCCACTTTGCATATAGCGTTTTTTTTTATTTAAAAGGCTCTTCCCAAGGGCCTCGGGTAATTATAGCTGTTTACGTATTATGCAGGATGTATTAAGAATTGCTACTTTTTGACTATAATGGTAGTCGTTTTTTCTAAGTTCAGAGTATTTCTTGCAGGAAGGCCTTTAACAATGGGCGAACTTAGGGCTATTACCATAGACGAAATAGGGGCCCCGTCTAGATTTGAATTTACTATTTGTTTCTTTGGCTTTGCAAGGGCCTAGGATACAGCCTCTAATGGCAACTCTTGTCATCAGTCCCCATATAATTTTCACATGTCCTTTCACGCATCACAACATATATTATACTCCTTTAATATATGTGATACGACTTAAACAATTAATTTAATATCTGATATGCCTTTTTTCAGCTTTCAATTCCAGTTGAACGTTTTTTTATCTGACCTTCAGAAATTGACGTAGCTTGAATTTCTGAAAGGAGGTTTACATTGCTAAATTTCCTTTTCTAATGTGGAAGCCGTGAAGAAGTAATGTAATATCCCTACTGACGGGGGGTATGATCCCCCTCTCCACTTACATACTCTACCTACACCTTGCATATAGTTGCAAGCTCGGTTAAAACCCTCAAATATTAAAAGCCTGCCCTGACTGTTTACTGTTCGGTGTCACGAATGTTTCGACATTATGGCCAACAGAACCAGCTAGCCACTGGAACAACTGTGCATTTCTCTTTTAAACTTTCCCCAACTCAATTTGCAAATCTTCTTCGTGTTTTGCTACTTTTTCTAGCATTTTCTCATTTACTTGTCTCTCCTCACGTACTGGTATGTCAAACTACATTTATCTCAGGCACTGCGAGACAAATGTTTATTATTGTCGAATTAATTACCTTATATATTTATACATTAATCAATAACATTAAATATTCACAGAGTTGAAGTTTTGTAATAAAGATTTAAAATATGCACTAACATTGTTAAATTACATTAGTGCATGTGCATAAGTTCGTTAAGCACTAGCGCTGAAATATATCTTTCACGAAATTTTATATTATTTGTTAGCCCATTGATTTATAACCACACATAGTGCCGTGACAAGAAATTATCGCAACTGAAGCAAAAATCTAAAATGTGACCCACCCGCCCATAGAAATATTAATTTACACATTTGCTCTTCTAAATTATTAATTATAATTTAATTGTAACACATTAATGCCCACTTAGAACCCACATATTACTTCATCTGAGGCCCCTTAAACTCTTAAAGTTCACTCTCAGCACTGCCCTGAACATACACACAATGATTTTGAAAATATTGTTCTAATTCTATGGAATTATTATGAAAATAAATTATTGTCTACGTTCCTATCAGCCTTCTACATTGAGCATACCTCTCTACATTCAGTGCCGGATTTGCATATAGGCCGAATAGGTCCGAACCTACTAGGGCTATAACTAATTAATACTGCTTGACACTTAGTAATAAACTAAAAAGTGCGTTATTTTAAAATATGACTGTGACATTTTTGAAACTAAATCGGGCAAATCAAATTTTTGACCCTCTTGGGGGACCTCAAGCCCCTCCCTGCCCCCTATAGAGACCCATATCCTCAAGTCCAGGGGGCAGGAACGCGTGTGAATGGTGTTCCCACATTTAATTTTAACCAGAACGATGGTTCCCAAATTACTGTTTTTGTATTAATGTTAAGAGGAAAATGTCCTAAAACATTCTGGTTGTTTAAAAAAAGTGATCATAAGTTAATTAAGACCATAATAAAAAAATGTAAAATTATCAATTACGGAAATAATTAAAGAATAGAAATAATTAAATAATAGAAATAATTAAATAATAATTAAAATATTTAGATAATTAAGGAACGAATAAAGGAAATTCGTAAATTGTTTTAAAAAAATGATAAAAATCAGTGTAAAACAGTAAAATAAGATTTAAAAAAAAGAAAAAGAAAGTGCAGGTGGCGTCTTCACCGTCCCATGGAAATCTGAATCAGTGACCCCCCCCCCAGCCCGCACCCGTTATCATGAGGTCAGTCGGAGTGTTCCCACACTTTTTATTTAACCACTACAGCACTGTGGGGGAGCTATTTTCCACAACCCAATAAGCAATACATAGCAATTTTTGATTTACTAGAGGGGCCACATCTTTCTAGAAGGGGGGGAAAAGCTCCCGCTAGCCCCCTGCTTCAGTGACGCCAATAATTATTTTCTGAACAGAGTGAAAACTGTCTAAGGCGGAAACTTGCTCAACACGGAATTTTTTTACGGTCCCTTCAAAAGTCAATGGTAGTTAACATTAGCTAACACAGAAACTGTCTAACGCGGAAGCGGAAAGCACTATTTAATCCCGTTAAAGAGAAAAGCCTTCATAAAGCGGAAAATCGCTGGCAGGAAGAAAATTTTCTCAGCAGAAAAAGGAAAGAGGGTTGTAATACAATGCAAATAGCAAAGTGGGGGATGACGAATAAAAGACATTTTACAGATATAGAATGCCCTTGTCCGCATAGGCGGAGCCAGGGGGCGGTTTTGGGGGTTGTAACCCCCCATTGCAATGAAATTTTGTATATTTAACATAGGAATACATAAGTTGTAGCTCTGTGATCCCTCCCATTAAGCCTATAACCCCCCCTTATGAACTTTCTGCCTACGCCTATGATTGTCCGACCACCATTTTGCACACCACCCACCCACCATAGGTATACCCAGAAACTTCACAAGGGGAGGGTTACAGGCTTACAATGGGGGGTTACAGAGCTACAACTCCATTGTATTTACATGTATACTATACAATTTCATCGCAAGGGGGGTTACAACCATAATCGACCCCTCTTGCGTATGCCAGTGCCACCCACTTCTTAAATAAAAACGTTCATTATTAACTAGAGTTGTAAAAAGTTCGGGAATTTTGGGCACATTGTAAACTTTGAGCATAGAAACCAAGATAGCTAGAATAAAGGAGGTAGTCCTTTCTTCCTATTGGTCGATTCGACACAATCGACCAATAGGAAGAAAGGTGCGGACAAGACTACCTCCTTTATTCTAGCTATCTTGGTTTCTTCCCATCAAAGTTTCCAATGTGTCCAAAATTCCCGGGTTTTTTACAACTCTATTATTAACCAGAACAAAAAGTCACTCATATCCACTTTATCAATTCATGGATAAACCTACCGCAAGGGAGAGTATCTTTATACAAGGGAATCATTATCTTTACAAGGGAGGTACTTTATCGTTACAATTTAAGCTTACGTAATAGTACGTAATTATTATTATTATTATTATTATTATTATTATTATTATTATTATTATTTCTTATTATTATTATTATTATTATTATTATTATTATTATTATTATTATTATTTCATATTATTATTATTATTATTATTATTATTATTATTATTATTATTATTATTATTATTATTATTATTATTATTATTACTCTTTGTGTGGAATAGGCGTATAATTTGTGGTTTACCCTATTGACCTACTAAAACCACAAAATAGTGCAAAAATTAAAATTAATAAAAATAAAATGCAGTGATAAAATAAATATTTTTATCAAAAGGAAAATATAATCTTAAAGTTCGCAAGATAAGACAAATAAAAACAATTAGCATATGCAGTCATCTCTTACCACTGAATTTAACTATGTATGTATTTGTTTTGCATGTAACCTCCATAAGGCGGAAACCTGCATACTACAGAATTTTTTTCCGGTCCCGTGAGTTTCTGCCTTAGACAGATTTCACTGTAGTAGCGTACTCTGTTGAGATTTCGTGACCATGGCAATGGAGTAAATTCTGTGCGGTTTTCTTACACTAGATGGCACTGGCAGAAGCGTTTTGGTTTCACTTGTTCCAAGTCCTCCAGACAGAACCCATCACATTTTGAAACGCAGCGAAGCCGGCCAGATCATTCGAAGGGTGCGCGTCTTGTGAACAGGATTTTACAATTGAACACATGCAAAAAAAGCAAATTGTCAATTTCAACACTAGTCAAATTTGACATTGCGGACATGTTTTAGAAATAATCATAATTCGGCATGCACATAGTGTATCTCTAACCACCATTCGCTTCCCAATAAAGACAGCATTAAGTTTCTGACCACTCGCTGGTAAGTTCGCTAACTAATCTTATTTTACAAGTTATTAATATAATGTAATAAAGGGGGACAGCTGAGAAAGCAAAATATTTATACGAAGGTCACATTCCATTACGAGGGCAAGAAAATACATATATTCCTCTTTCGATATGACGGTGCCGAAATTTCGGAACTGGACATTCACACGCTTACTTTGTACGTAAAATTTTCGTTTCTTAAAAACATATATATCTTTAACTCATAAACTCCGCACCAGAGAATTTTAAACGTGTTTCTGAAAAATGTAAACATCTCAATTATCGACTGACTTGAAACATTAACTGACCTTTTGCTCCGCCACGTTTCGAAACTGACAGATATGTATTTTTCGCGCAATAAAATAGTCAATGCAGCAATTAGTAAACGTCTGAAGGAAACTAAAGTAAAAGCGAACGCAGATAATCGCATTTACAAGTACTCGTCTCTGAAATTGATTTATTTTACTTTAGCTATTTCCAATGGAATTTTACGTTATCTGTGCGCTTTCGGAAAATTCGTTTTACTGCCGCTATTTACATTTTTCGATTTCTGTGATGATTTAAACCGACGCCCAAAATTAAAGAAAATTCTCGTTTCTGGTGCTAAACATCAAAAATACAGTGAAAATCGGTTATAACGACCTCCAAGGGACCGTGCAAATTCGGTCGTTATAACCGATGGTCGTTATAAACGATATCTTTTTAAAATCAAAGGATTAATATACTTTGCAGTTTTATAAATTGTTTTGATAGTAAAAAGTATTAAACTGTTTAGTCTCAAAATTAAATAAAAATATACTTAATTATAATGAATTTAATTACTGTATTATATTTATAGCCACACTAAATACATAGCACTTTATATTTTTTTAAATTAAAAACTTATAGCAAATACTGAAGCATATAATATAGAAAACATATTGGTGAAAAATATTTATTACATATTTATTTATACCAATGACATCCGATCAGTTCCGATTTAAGATTTTTATGGGTTTTAGGCTAAAAGAATAGAATGCCCCTCCCCACTAAAGAATGTGGCCCTAGTGACATTCACACAATAAATTACGAGGTTTTCTGATTTTTTTTTAAGTTAATTATCTTCGATATTCAGGTTTAGCAGTAATAAAAACTTCTCGGATATATTTGAACAGAATAGTGTGAGTCGAGCGACGTCTCGAACTCACATGGTTCAGACGTATGACTGTCAAGTCGCGTCGTTATATCCGATACTAATTTCCCTACTTAAAATCTACTTAGACTACAAAATCACCGTCATTATAGCAGGTTTTGTCGTTATAACCGATATATTTAGTAAGTAGTATAATATGAAATCAAATTTTTTGTAAAAATTTTGTCGTTGTATGCGGTTGGTCGTTAACTATAACCGGCGTCGTTATAAACGATTTTCACTGTATAAATAACACTGGATTCTTAGTCCTTACTCAAAGTCAGCGCACTTAGGTGTAGAGTTTTCATAATTATTGGGGGGGGGACACATATTATGGATGTCTATACATTACAATACATGCAAAATTGAAAATTATTGGGAGAGGAACGGGAGCCCCCGACCTATATAACTACGCATAATGTGAGCCCATTTAACAAGCGCAGTACTCCGTAGATATTTGTGATGAAAAGGTCTGTGTATATAAAAGATGTAAATACTCATAAATAATGGTGTTGTATTAAATATTTATTTACGGGTACAGTACAGAACACGGTAAGTGCGCCAACTTTTATGTAGCTACGGCAAACATCTCCCGTTTTTTTGTGGGGGAAATATGGCAACCATACTGAATCACTAGGACGATTCCGCCATTTACAGAAAAATTTTATTCCTAGAACGTTTAAGGAAGGGAAATCAATAAAAAAAATTTAATATTGGGAAAAAAATTTTATCGGTGCATTTTTTACTTCAATACTAAATTTCACTGATGCTTTGTATGCAACTAAAAACTCAATTAGAAAAGTTGGCCGTCATACCGGCGCTGTATTTCCAGAATATTCAATCTTGTTAGTTGTGCCAGGAGTCAATATTATGTTGCAATTAGTATTTTTTTCGCAATTAGTATACTTACCTGAATCACAGGAACCGAACTGGGGAAGCTCCATCAGTCCTCCCTTGCTCGTCGCTTCGTGACCGTTTAGATCACATTCGGTGCACAAGAATCAATAAAAGGCTGATTTAATATTAAAATAAACAATGCACCAATAAAGTTTTTTTCCATATAAATGTTTTTTATTTATTCTCCTTCCCTAAACGTACTAGAAATAAATTTTTTCTCAAAATGGCCAAAATCGTAGCAGAAATTTAGCATGGTTGCCATATGTGTTTGTGTTGCCTAAATGTGTTTTTCCAAAATGACAAGATCCCGAGGTACGTCTCCGGCCGTAATGGCGACATTTTGAAAAAAGTCGCCAACACTTACCGTATTCTGTACTATGGCCGCTATGGACTATTTATTATTGATGAAACTGCAATATCAAAACATCGATATATCTGATTCCTATTAAAAGCCATGCAATAATGCAACCCCTTCAGGACAGGATTTTCGAGCAGTTACAAAATACCTTCTGTACCGTACCCAGGAGTGTGGCCCAATTGTGCTTCTCACTGCCAATTGAATGTTTTACATATTTTAACTGTTTGTGTAAATTTTAACCGGCAAATTTCGTCAGCTTTGAACCAAAACAATTTTACCCTCCGTGATATTTCAGGTGACTCTTTTGATCATGAACAAATTTTTAAAATTTTCTTTCGTATTGGCTTCTCCCATCTCAACTGATTTTACTTCCATCGTTTTCATTGATTGTACTTCAATGCCTTTTCTATTCCGTTTTTAATTTACATTCATTTTAAACTGTGTGTACGGTCTTGCCTTGTTTGGCGAAGAATGACTCTGGCTATCTTTGCGCCATAAAAATATTACCAACCTTAGTCGCCCCACTTCGTGTATACAGTTCTCACCAGAACCTTCGTTTATAGGAAGTGAAAAAACATGCCACTTAATCATACTGGCATTGAGCCTGCGATCTCCGAGTTGCCATCCCAGCCTTGACCGGTGGACTTCCCGGTCAAAACAAGGGGGCAATTGGATGCGATACGTAAAAGACGTTTGAAGCCTGATATTATGCAAGTTTACGTTACCTTATTCCTTTGACGTAGAGTTACATGGGCCCGAGCCCAGTCCCCCTCCCTAAATAATTTAAAATAAATTATAATTTTACATATATTGTCATGAATAAATATTCATAATGTGTGCTTGCGCACCCCCCCCCCGTAATACCTTGAAACTCCACGTTGATGCGCTATTCACTGAAAATTTGTCAACATAAACGTTGAATTTGGATTTGTTTCATTTTTCTAAACTTAAAAATTCAAAAAAGTTTTGTAGTACAAATATAGGCTACAAATAGAGAATATTTGTACTACAAAACTTTTCTTCAACTTATTTAAGTTTGGAAAATTAAAAGCGTTCAAATATTACGTACTCACCTTTGAGGGGTTGCTGTTTTGCTTATTTTCCTATGTTAGCCAATGTTAATTTTGCTTTCCAAAGGGGTATAAAATGGCCAAAATATTGCATACGTGTTACTCGAACACTCTCGTTTCAGTTTTGAGCTATCTATTGTCGCCTTCGTAATCGTATTAACATCGTTTCTTCCACGATTTTATGTATCCCTATTTCGACCAAAAGGTGTCTTTTGACACCTTTGCGTTTGAGTGCAAATAATCGCCAAATCTGTAGAAATTTCAAGTTATCAGTTAAATATATATAATTTGAGCTATATATTTATTGATACATTGATGCGTATTTATTAGCCATTATTATATTAGGTTGTAAATAATAGCTTAATTCATCATTATACAAAATATAAATATATATAAATGAAATCAAACATGTTTTACCTCAACAGGACAATAATTTAAAAAAATGTTACCTCACTTTTTTATTCTTATTAGAAAGATAATCAACAAACGTAAGACAATATTTATATATTTGATAATCAACAAATAAACTTATTATAAAGATAATCAACAAACTTTCAATCTAAAGTATAAAAATTCAATCTTTGTAACAAGAAAAAACAGCAATCATAAAAACAACATTGAAATAAAATTCTTTTCTTATTCAATGCCACACTTTTTACAAATCAATGGTTGCTCTACTATGAACTTTTCACACGTATACTTTTCACACTGCATGCAGATTCTCGTTGCTCTATTACCTGAGCAATACTTTATCTGGCACTTTTTTGTCTGCTTGAAAAGATGTGGTTGTATTTGAGACTGATGAACGTTCTCGATTTTTTTTTTATATTCCGCTGCAAATTCTTCTTCTAGCTGGAATAAAAAATCTCTATCTGAAATATTTTTTATGACTGTTATGAAATCCTTAAGGTGTCAAAAGACACCTCATGGTAGAAATAGGTATACCATAATCACATTTTTAGATCCAGGATGAACTGAGGTAAATAATATTGCTGAATTAATTTAACAACTATTGTACGAAAAGTCAAAAACCCAATTGTGGAGAAATGATTAAACTAAGAGAATAATTTTAAGTTAAAATTTGAACGGTGTCTTTGGGCACCTCTTGGTAGAAATGGTGTTAAATAGTCCCTCTCCATACTTCCTCCTTAATTTTTAAAGATTTTCCCCACTTTGGTTCATTGTTTGTTTGTTTGTTTTTTTAACAAATCCATTCTCAGTGGACCTGTCGATAGCATTTCCAGAAATTTTTCATTTTGCCCAATACCGAAAATTATTTTTTGTGTTCTCACAATTTCGGGAAGCCATATTGTGTTGAGAGTGTCTGGGATCAGGTATTTTTTGTGCATGGAAGAAATATCTGTATATGTGATCGGATATCTCAAAACAAGACAGTCCGTGACATGTCTTTTCAGTTGTCACTTTCAAAACCGCGACACGAATGACTGTGTTTTGTGTTTTCAAGATTTTTAGCATATAATGTGTTTAAACCAATTGCTAATTAGACTTACAATATGATATCAGTGGTTGACACGTGTTAAATGTTTTAATTTTGTGTTTGAGATCTTTGAACTTAGTCATCTTTATGGATTCTTGTTGCTAATTATTTATAATGAACTCTCGATTTTATTAACTCGTACTGACCCGAAAAAAAAACAACTCGTAGCGTCGAGATTTCGTAAACGTCAATTAACATTAATTCTACGCGATTTTACTTTTCAGGACCCAACGCAGTGGTTCGTATATTGGAGGATCGTAAAAGGCTAGTCCATTGTGTTACAAAAATATTTATGCTCGAAAGCATGGGGATCGATTGCTAACTCCTCATAAAGTTCTTCACATGATCACCCGATGCTATTAGTGGGGCAAAGCAGGGCCGTTTCGGGCGGGGGGGATATTAAAGTTCCTCCTATAAATTCCTATATTGCCAGTCCTTTTATTACAGAGTGGAATCTGGTAAACTGACCACCTGTATAAAATGACTACATTTTATGGGAGAGAACTAGTAAGGACTCAGTTATACCTATAGCAATGTCTGTCGTATATAGTGGCCATCTATCTCTGGTGTCCATGGCAGTTCAGTCCCAAAAGTGGACACTTTAAGCAAGTTCTACTTCATGACAAACTCGCGACGTACGAAAATCTAAGGTCTAGACATGTCAACCATAATGCACGATAACTGATTAAAATTCACGGTGCTCGTATATTTCAATTTAAAAGTAAACAATGCTCTGTAAGGAGACACTCTCCTGAAATTCTAAAGCTTGCAATAGTAAAAGATATCTCGCCTCTGTACATGAAGTGACAGTAAGGTCAATGAAAGGAAAACGGAACGTATTTACCCATCAACATAAACACTCAACGATTATATTCCGAATTTAGTAAACTCCATACCACAACAAAAGTGAGTTTTTTCCAAAATATTTGGAAAAAATCGCAAAGTGCAAAACGTCAATCCATGATGACGTCATTCGAGAACGACCACCAGAAAAGGAAGTTGGCGAGCGTTTTTGTGACAGGGATACATCTGGAGTTCGGCCGAAATCCTTAATTAAATATCAAATTAATAAGGACATCATCTCAGGAAGGACCATGTACTTACGTACTTTTGAAAATGTAGGTTGTGCATATTAAAACAATAACGTTTATTAGCAGAGCTTTTTAGAGAAAATGCGAGGACCAGGGCAACTAATATTTTAGAGGCCCTTCAAAATTAATATACATACACGTCTAACATGTATTGAGTTACCAAATTGAGCCCCCTAATATTACGAGAACTGGGGCAGCAGCCCCTCTCGCCCCCTGATAGGCCCTGCTTATTAGCATTATTGTTTGTGTTATTTGTATTAAAATTTTTGCGACTACAAAGCACTTTTCACTCCTGCAATAGTAATCTTCTGAATTTAAAAACCTGTCACCTCTACTAATATATCTAATTTCGCATCGATTTATTATCAGGTATCATTTTCACAGTTGCACCTATGAAATTTAGGCCGTGCAGTGGTAAAAAAACAATTGTATAGGGCGAGTTTACAAGCCCTTCGATGGCTTGTAAACTAGTCAGCGGGTGAGCGAGTTGCAAATCGCTAAGCGAGTCTCGATTATACACAGCTTGTAAAACTCTCAGTAAAAATATGCAGCAGAGGTGCTCAGTAGATGACTACCATCAGTGATTTTTCTAAACTGGCTTTCAACTCCACCCGCCCCTTTCGAGGGTTTATTTCAGCCAATTAAATTCTGGAAAACACGGGCGAGTAACTTGTAAAGTAGCCCACTCCTCAACTTCACCAGCCCAGCGAGTTAGCTAGACAACTTTATTATACTGAGCGAGTTTAGCAGCAGTGAGTAAATTTACCAGTAAGGAGCGCGTAAACTCACCCAATGTAATTGAAACAACGCGTTCGCCAAGAGTATAATTACCCCGGGTTCGACTCCCAACTGTACCCGAAAAAAAAACCTATCAGCTAACTTATCACCATAGTCCAGGGGTTGGTTCCCTAGGCCTCAGAGGGGTTAAAATTCCTCAGGAAACTGAAGGTTCATATGCAGCTTGACTCTCGCTGTCCTTGTGCCGCAAAACTCAGTCATGTGCAATTTATAATTTGGTTGTATCGAGTGTTGTCGTGCCGAAACTTACGTAGGCTAATTCTGAAGATAGAACATACTAAATAATTGAAGGCTCTGTATAGGTGCCGTGGGAACGCGATCGCATAGCGTTCTTTTAACCCGGGTTCGACTCCGAACGGTGTTAGAATAAGAACGCCTATCGTCTAACTGTAGTCCGGGGACTGGTTCCCTAGCTCGTAAGAGATTCGGATTCCTTGAATAAATACAGGTACACCATAGAGCTGAGTTCGGTCTCATTTTGTGAAGACCAAGCCCGAAGATTTGCAATTTAATCGCGCCCGAGACTGAAATACTTTATGGGAATGTGAGCCCGAAGTTTCAAATAGAAATTTAAAAAAAAAATGCTAAATTACACTATTTGATTTCCTTCGAATTTCATAAAGGAAGATTTCAAGTATTACGTAAGCACCGTTTGAGAGGGAAGGTTGCTGTTGTGGTTATTTTCCTATTACGGTTAATATTAATTTTTGCTTACCGGAAGAGGGTATAAAATGACCAAAATATTGCATACGAACTAAATACCTGAACTCTCCCATACACATATTTCTGCACTTCTCGAAAACGAATCGCATAGCTGTATTCCTGGGAGAATTTCGATATTGAAAAGTCAGTTTTTAGCTTCAGTTTCATTCATCTAATGACCCGGGGCCCACCCGAGCCCTAGACTAGTATGAAATATATAGAGCCCGTTTCGGGCCAGAGCTCTCGGTCTCAGGCCGTCTCACCTTAGTGATTACACTACTCTGCAGTGCTGACGCATCTGTTTATCGTGCAATTATATTGGTTCCATTGACTGCAGAGGGTCCGGTGCAGTATGACAGTTGTTGCCTTTGCACCGTAAAAACGTAATGGCTCCGTTCAGGTCCAAACTAAAAAAATGTCTTATGTCTAATTGGTTTTTCTACGGTGTTGCGTCATCTATTTTATTTTCGATGTTTTATTGTCTTCATTTTTATGGCTAACCATATGTACCGTTATGGCGTTCTTGTGTCATTTTTATGTCTGTCTGTATGTACCATTGTGTCGTTCTTGGTGACGAGAATTTTGTAAGGCAGATCATGAATGCCTTCATTTTCACGATCACCTTGGCATCATCCTCATTTATTTATGTATTTGTTTGTTTGTTTGTTTGTTTTGCTTTAACATGTGAGCAGGTGCGCCGATTAGAGTAACACAAGAACACGGGCGGGGTGCTTGGCACCCCATCTGATTATATAGCATTATTTCATTAAAAACGTCCAATTTTACAGGGAACAATAAGTGGAATTTTCTCTTTGTCACCCTACCCCAAAGATTGTGACTTTGAAGGCAACAGGAAAGAGTTTGGCCAGTTTCAGAAGCAAGGGTGGACGTTTTTTTTTCACAAATTGTAAGTTGTTGAGCGTGAGACATTCTGAGCCCCTGCTCGCGGGTTCATGATGCTCAGGGAATGGTGTACTAGTGCAGAGTTCGTAACCCAGGCTAACAGTGGCCAGAGGCTTCTGCCATTTTGAAAAGTCGTATTTTCCTCGTTTTTGGACTTTTTTTTTACAGTACTTTTTACTATCAGTAGATATCTAGTGGGGGGGGGGACTTCCCTCCATACCCCCTTCTGCATTCTGGCATTGAAAATTGGTAAAGCACCCTCTTGAATCAGTAATTCTCTTGCGAATGTATCGGTTAAAAAATCGTTATATAAAAAAAATAGGTGGAATAGTATTAATTAAAATGACTTGGTAGTTACAGAGGCCGTAGGTATACCAAAAAATCGAGAAAGGTAAATTTGGCGCAGAAAGGGGAGAGAAAAATGCAAAGGGTTGCGAACCATGCACAAGAGCCATAAATTTAATTGACTGAACAGCGAGGTTCATGTATGCTGGATATATGTCTGCTGGTTCGGCAGTAAGCTTTCCAAATTTAAACGAAACTGTAGGGTCCCGGCTCAGAATGGCCCTCGTTTTTCCTGCGCCGGTAAAACATGTAAACAAAAATGATTGAACAATCGATTTTTAACAACGTCCGCTAAGGATCCAAATGCTTTCTTCAGTTTATAACAAAAAAATTAAAATGGCCTTGCAGTGATGACTTCTTCTCCAAACAGACCGATAACCTGGTTTTGGCACCAAAAAACCGCTTGGTGACCAATTGCTCTTTGTAGGCCGGGGTTTGGTTTCCCCCTAGGCTTAAAGCTATTTGGGATAACCTAACTCCCGTCGCAACATGACTTTTGTTGTCATTTCACTGTAAAACAAATTTTTCTGCCCACCGTAGCCCCAGGTTCAATTGCTTGGGTGACAGGGATCGTAAGGCGCCAGAAAACTGTAGTTTCTGATGCTACTTGACTGAGCCGACCTTCCACAGTAAAACAGACATTTTATAACTGAGTTGTTGAAATTGACAAGCTAAAAATTGTATTAAGAGCGAGATATAGGTTACAGTAGAACCTGTCTAAAGTGACCACTTTTGGGACTGGACTGCAGTGGTCACCAGAGTCCCGTTAGAATTTAAGGGAGTTGAAGTAACAGATGGGTTGTTTCATTGCCCTCCACGCCTTTCCCTCTACTGCAATGAAACAACGCACTTATTATTTCAGCTCCCTTGAATACTAACGGAACTGGTGGACAACTTCCTGCCAACGGACTATAAGCAGGTAATCGCTATACTCAACAGACTTCAGTATAGGCATGGCTAAGTCTCTACCAGTTCCCTCTTATAAAAATTGATTACTTAATTCAGGTTGTCAATTTAACGAAGTGGTCATTTTATCAGGTTTCACTGCACCTACATTATCTGAATCAATGACGCCCTAGATCTCAGATTCATTATGAAATACGCGGGATATCAATCCGAAATACAATATACAACCAATAAAGAAATTGTACAGAAATAATTGGAATAGAATCCAGACAAAACATATTCTCTAACATGACGCTTTATGAGATCAGTTATTGCAATTTAGTTGTTTCTTTAAGAAAACATCAATTTACTGACAATAGTAATAAACATTACCGCAAATATAGCACAATGAATATAAAACATTTAAACATATAACAGTATTTTATTAACCGTATAAAGTAAAACAATGTTTATTTTAAATGACTAAGTTTTCCCTCGAGTGCTTCTTCAATTTTACAAGTCTGCATTATTTACGATTAAGCCCATAATAGCGAGAACGAAGATACGGAGTCTTGGGCCCTTGAGGACCGAAATTTCAAATAATTCGTCTTTCACTACATTACAGCTATTTTTAACGTATTTAAAGTGTATTCTTGTCCAAAAATGAGAATTACAAATGGGATTTTTGAAGGCTGTGTGAAGTTCCGAATACGAGAGAAAGGAAAATCGTACGAACATCCAAAACGCCCATTTCTGAATAGAGATCCTTAATGTAGCTGCAGTCACGTTTTCACAGTCCCCTTTGCAAACTAGAAATGGGACCACAAGGAAAATAAGTTCTTTATTTGATGTGTACAAACTGAGAAAAAAATACGCATCCTTGACTGTATTTGATTTGAGAGGCCTCGCTTTTGGAAAGGCAGTGCGAAACATTAAAAATACATTGTTCCCAGGTCAATAACAATGGCTACATTTCCATTTCAAAATTGGAAAGTTCGGTTTTGAATAAACTCGTTTCTCTACGAATCTGGGTCAGCTGAATTTTATTAAATTTTGAAACTGATTTATACTCAATTTCCAAACTTATCGTGATAAATATCTGATGTTTATTGGTTTTGGAGTTGAGTATTACTGTTTCTCTCCTGTACAAGAATTAAATTTCATACATATATTGAATTTCGTGTATGAATTCTTTTACAAGACTTCTTTATGCATTTTTCTTCGTACATCAATTTAACTTAAATATTATAATTCATGTACACAAACTGAACTTCATAAATGGATTGATTGATTTGTGCGATTTCATCATTCATGAATTCATTCTTCATGCATGTTTCCATATTTATGAATTCGTTCTCCACTTATTTTACTTTGAAAATGAACTGAATTTCAAGCATGAGACTGAAGTTGTTGCAATATTTTAATTTACTTATCTTATCAACTGAAATAAATTTTATTTAGTACAGAAAATAAAGAAAAGTGTTTCCTCTTTTGGTTGAAATAATCAGGAGTGAGGTATACTGACTATATGGCACATCGTTCATTGATCACACGAATGAATGATAATTCCCATTTTTGGATATTTACTATTCAATGTTTAGCATTTATTCGTGGATTTTTGCTCATTCTGGTGAGTCTAATATGATTGATTATCTATATTAAGACCGTGTCCAGAATTTTATTTCAGGGTTTAAATTTTTGGAGAATGTATTGATACATTCACAGCATGACATGCCGTAGCCAAGTCCTATTAAGAACGTAGTTTCGGTGGGGCGGATCGGTCAGCAATATCCCCCCCCCCTCTGGATGCGGGCATGATCCATATGATATCATGGTTCGAAGATGACGAAAATTTGTGTCGATCCCATCACAACTGATTCATTAAGGAGTATTATAGAAAATCTTACACTACTATTAAAGCAAAAAAATAAAAAATATATATATATATATATATCATCATCATCATATTCAACCATTATCTATCCACTGCTGGATGAAGGTCTCTCCAAATGCTTTCCACACAAGTCTATCCTGGGCCATTCGTTTCCACGTCACCCCAACCTCTTTTCTTATTTCATCCACCCATCTAGTTTGAGGACGTTTTCTAGGTCTTCGGTGGTCTCTTGGAATCCAGTTCAGAATTTCTGTTGTCCATCGTTGATCAGTTCTTCTTGCAATATGCCCAGCCCATCGCCATTTCAGCCCTTTTACTTTAACAATGATGTCCTCTACTCTAGTTTGCTCTCTCACCCAAGTGTTTCTTTTTCGATCTCTCCTAGTTATTCCAAGCATGCACCTCTCCATGCTCCTTTGCGTTGTCTGTAACTTTCGTATTGCTCCAACTGTTAGACTCCATGTCTCTGATCCATAAGAGAGGACTGGCAATACACACTGGTTGAAGACTTTTCTTTTTAGACATAAAGGCAATTTCCCCTTCAGGATAAAACTGTTTCTTCCAAATGCACTCCAGCCAAGTTTAATACGTCTGTTGAGTTCTTTCATAATGTTGCCATCCATTGAAATCAGCTGGCCAAGGTAAATATATGAATCAGCAATTTCTAGCTCAATGTTGTCAACTTGTACTTTTGTTTCCTCTACGAAATTATTGAACATGATCTTAGTTTTTTGTAGGTTCATCTTGAGTCCAACTTCTTTACTTCTAGTTGAGAGCTCCTGTACCATGTCTTGGAGTTCCAATGGGTCCATTGAAAAAACTGTCATCGGCAAACCTGCATATGATTTAAATATTCACCATTCATTTTTATTCCTTGTTATTCCAATTTATGTGAAAAAATCATCTGTAAAGCAGAAGTAAAAGTTTTGAAGAAATGGTATGTTGGTATGACATGGTATATTATTGAAATGGTATATTGTTGCAATTCTACGAAATTATTACAAATATTGTTAAAATTCTGTGAAATTATTACAAAACTGCTTGCAATTCTAAGCAGCAGTGAAAATCTTTTCAGGGGGTGGGGGATTCCCGCCACTTTCAAGGAAGTTATTCTACTTATTTAATTGTTGAGGAATCAATGAGTTGGTCCTCCTCATGCATAAAATTTCAAAGTGGGGTTGATTTTTTTAAAAATGGGGCTTATAGAAATTATAATAATATTGCTCAAATAGGGGATTTAACTCCCAATCCCCCCCCCCTTTTTGTACAACTTTCCAAAGAGTTACACGAAAGAATTGACTCTGAAAAGTGATGCAGAATTAGTGAACTAACTCCTAAAAAGAAACGTTCCTCCCATCTATATTTGACTTAAATTAGGAATTTCATGAAGCCCAAAACCTCTGTTTCACCATACCATTTGTACATGACGAAAACCTGTTCCAATGCTTACCTACCCCATGTTATATACTCAAGACATTCTTGTTTCTCTTCTTCTTCTAAAGCATGACCTCACGCCCTTTGAAGGCCTGCAATCATAGACTAATTTCTATCCGTGAAATTCGCTTAATTGCGTTGATATCGTTACCTTGAAGTTAATTCGGTTTAGGTAGAAAGCGATCTAATAATGGGTCAATTTCACTTCCAGCTTCTCTTTATTTAGGTCAATTCCGCGCGTATCTGAGCACACACATAATTTTCTGAATTCACAAAATTATCCAGTTTTGAAAATTTTCTCATAAGAAATACATTTCCAACACAGTAACTTAAGGTTACTAAGAACAAGAAATCTTGAATTAATGAATGAATGATTAAGAGGCCAGAGATATTCCGCAATATCCCAATGGATGCATAAATTAGAATGAATTAAAATATTTATTATCAACGTTTATCATAAAAGTCATGATCTTTATAAAAATCATTTTCTCACAAGTGCAATATATGCTCAAAGAATAAAAATACATGTTTTTGATATTTTTAATTATTATTGTACGTTATTATGTGAATTCAATTATATACTTTTGTCGTTTTGTCCTACTTTTTGAAAAATTGAATTATTGCAGCAAATAATTTTGAAGAGTGAAATTATAACAACGAAAAAGGAACAAACCTATCACTTGCGATAATTGTTGGTTTCGCTGCAAAAAATTCATTAGAAACTGATCAGTTTTTTTTTTTGTTTTTTTTTTTCAAAAAATTACCATTGCAACCCTTGCGTCATAAAAGTTCAGCTAACGAACCACATTCTCTGGTTTTTAAAATTAAGGCACACACTTCTTCCGTTCCATGCACAGTTTGTAATGTACAAAAGGAGATGCATTAAATGTTTAGATAGCCTTGCGGCGATGCGTGCAATAATAACCCTTTCACACCCAGTATCGCGATGCCGTCTTTGAGCCTCAACGGTGGAAAAAAAATTCAATAACTGCTTACTATAGTCCGGGTGTTCGTTCCCTAGGCGTTAATGGGTTCGGATTCCTCGAAAATCTATATCCCGGTGCATTGTGACTCTTGTTATCTTTTCACTGTAAAACTCACAAATATACTATTTTTTTTATTTTTTTTAGTTTTATATACAGATATATCAACCATAGGCGTACACAGCAAGTTCATAAGGGGGTTATTGGGGGGTATTAGAGCTACAACTCACATATTCCTATGTTAAATATACAAAATTTCATTGCAATGTGGGGGATTACAACCCCCTTCAACACACCCCTACATACGCCAATGATATCAACTTGGAAGAAAACTGACACGTGAAAAGTATGAGGACTAGGAAAAGCTGTACAGCTTTCATAGCCATCACGTGCGCATTTACGTTTCGGGAAGAAATGCAATTAAATTTAGTTGATGGACAAGACTTATCACCTTAAAAGAAAAATTACTGTTTACTTATTTAATTGACTATTCCAAAAGGATTCCGTGCATCCGTTCCAAATTTATTACTTTGTTATGAAGATTCGTTCGTTCTGTGGTGTCAGTCGTTATTAAACCAATTTTCTCATTGGTTCCTTTATGGAAATTACCTTTCCTTATATTGCACGCAGCTGGGATTACAGCGCCGCCTCCGGCGGCCACCCTTCCCAATGAAACCCTTGCAAAAAGAAGAAGTATATTGCACGCAGCATTGAAGTTATCCGGAAAGGCAAACGCTACGATACAATTTGACAAGGATTTAGTTTGTATAAAAAAGTTCGCGTTAACGACGTTCGATTACAATCTTTTATTTTTGTTTTCAAAGGCTTTTAGATACAATGCCATGGTTTGGTAACGTTGATTGTGGTAATGTACCAGGAAAACAGAACTTTCTGAAATATATAAAGCAGGGAATTGTTTTCAAGTTTTCGGAATCTCTCCAGAGGAGTTGTTTGACGCAGGGGTCGAAGTTTCGAGCTTGTGAATTAATTGAACTAAATTAGTGGTGTTTGAATGGAAAGAGTTTAAATTTTAAGTGCTTTAATTTCTCTCTCTCTGTATGTGTGATGTGTGTATATATATACATAGGTGAGACCTGGTAAAACGACTACCTCGATAAATTGACCATCTGAATAAAATAACCGCTTTTTATAAGTAAGAACTGGTAGAGTCCTAGTCATTCATGCCAGTACTAAAGCCTGTCGTGTATAGTGATAACCTGTCTATGCTAACCTTTGCAGTCCAGTCCTAAAGGTGGTCACGTTAGGCAGGTTCTACTGTACGCATATATTAGGGTGGGTCGAATTTTTAAAAGTTGCTACACGTCGAGATGAACACAGTGGAAAAAGATGTTTTGAAACCGGATAATATCTTCAGGTTGCGTATGACCCCCAAAGTTTGAGAAATTAGTCATAAATTGACCGTTTTTAAAAAATTTTGCAAATTGCATACTCTTTGATTAACTGTTGCTGTGCAGCTAGCTCTCCGCATTCCAAATCCATGGAAAAGGAAAACGACCTAGAACTCACAACATGGAGGTAACCACATGAGTTCCACCGACGCCCTTCCCATGGGTCTCGGCAGGATTTTTTACAGGGGTGGGCAAAAACTAATAGCCAGCAGAAATAAAAATCTTCATTCAAAAGTGCCCTAATTAAATTATTAAATTATTTAATTATATAATTATTTAAATTTTGGCTTATTTAGAAATATTTACATCACTTTTAGCCAGTGCACCGCGTATACATTATAGAGCTTTGCGGGTTATTCCGCCGCGTCTGTTTATTAAAAACACTTAACGTTTCACTCAGTGCTATGCGGAACATCCTCAGAAATAATACCGACCAAGTTTCCCTCTGTAAAATGCAAGACTTTCACTTGGTTTCTCGGCATAAAATGAATGATTAAAAAATATGAAATGTATTTATAGTACTACTTCCCTGTCTACCCACTGATTGGCTGCTTCATTGGTTCCTATGCTGCCGACGCTCATGCAACTAACCATAGCTGGACATGTAAAATCACTTCTCTTGTGATTTGGTTTGGTTCCCCATGAACTGGACTTCGTTTTCAAATATTGACATTTGGCAGCGAGAAAGCAAAGTTGCTCTGATGAAACCATCTCTGCTGTCACCGCCACATACTTTGCTCACTGCTTCTGTGATTAATTTCACAGTGCGTTGAATTGCTCGAGTGCGACATGGAAATTCGTTTTTGTCGAAAGTTGGTATCTGCTTGCAATGAACGAATGAGGCCTAAGATTTTCTCGGATGTTGCAAATGCTAGAAGTGGAGGACAGGTAATTTTCGTTGATGACCAACTGATCAACCCCGTGTAGTCTTTTGCATTAAAATTTAAATCAGGAATGATGAACCTACGTACGGATTTGCATTTATTTTCCCTGGCATTTAAAATGGGTCTCAAACAAACTTTCTGACATGCTGTCTTTCGTCTTTCACCATAGCCAGAAGAAGATTCTTAAGATGGGCAAAGAAGGCATTGGATGCAATGGAACAAACACAAACACTGGGTGGAAAAATGGAGCCATTAGGTTTATAGAAATTTCTGTCAAAAAACTTTACAGTGGTCCATCTGTATGCTCCACTTCAATGAGTTGCCATTGAGGAACTTCATTGAAAAATTAGATGGCACAAAAATTGGCCCACAGTCGTACTCTGGACCTATCGGAAAGCACCTTCAGAGATGCGAAAAATTTACCACTGACAGAATTCCTGGAAATTCAGTGAATACTTCCAAAAGTGAATAAGGATATTCTAAACACATTTACTTAAAATTTCACTGGCCATCCACTTAGGTGTTTGTCCTACAGATCTTGCCATTCGTAACCCTGGTCTGCTCAGCCATTCCATGTGGTTGAACAACGGCTAATAGAGTCCTTAGACTATACGTTGCTTCCTCAGACCCATCTTCAAATCTTATTCATATCACAACGTTCATCCTGAAAGCACACTCATCTCGTGGATGAATGGTTTACCATCAAAACCCAAGCATCAATACTTCAAGGCCCAAACATGTGTTCTACTGTATTCAAGCTTCCAGATACTTACCAGATCATCTCAAAACAATCATTGATCCAATAATCCAAAACAATGCTTTCATTGCCCATCCAGAGAATTTTTTCTGGCTATTGTGAAAGACGAAAGACGGCATGTCAGAGAGTTTGCTTTGAGACGCATTTAAAGGCCCAGGAAAAAATCAGAAAAATGCAGATCCGTATGTACGTTCATCACTCCTGATTTAAATTTTGATGCAAAAGACTACACTGGGTTGATAACTTGGTGATCAACGAAAATTACCTGTCCTCCACTTCTAGCATCTGCAACATCCGAGGAAATCTTAAACCTCATTCATTCCAAGCAGATAACAACTTTCAACATAAACGAATTTCCATGTCACACTCAGGAGGTTAAACTTACTGTGAAACTAATCACAGAAGCAGAGAGAGCAAAGTATGTGGCGGTGACAGAAGATATGGTTTTATCAGATCAACTTTGCTTTCTCGCTGTCAAATGCCGATGTTCAAAAACAAAGTCCAATTCATGGGGAATCCAGCCAAATTACAAGAGTAGTGATTTTCCATGTCTAGCTATGGTTGGTTCATTGGAAAGAGTGTGGATAGAACTCGAAGTGAGGACACCTCCCCGTGGTAAGTTCGAGGTCGTTTTCCTTTACACTGAATGTGGAATGCAAACAGGCGAAGAGCTGCACAGCAATAGTTAATCAAACAGTCTACTTAACCTATTTTTCTGAAGTCATGAACGCTTCTACGGTGTTTTGTTTTTTTCACAATTTTGGCCAATTTTCGTCCTAATGCGACCCCCCTTCCCGCTCCTTTTGGGGTATTTTCGTCCACCAAAATATTATTTCCCGGCAACTAGTTTCAAATTACTGCCACAACTAAAGTTTCATGATACTTCGATCAATTTAAGGCACTATTCAAAAGTTTCTAAAAAAGGTCAATTTATGGCTAATTTCACAAATTTTGAGGGTCATGCGCAACCTGAAGATATTATCCGATTCCAAAACTTCTTTTGCCACTGTGTTTATCTCGACAAGCAGCAACGTTTCCGCATTATTACGTTTCGATTCGAGCAATTTTTGAAAATTCGACCCACCGTATTATATATATGCACATACACACACACGCGGACAAGCTTACGCAGATAGTTCATAATGGTGTTATAAATTGAGTATCAAATAAATTCTTAAACAGTCTTTGATTTTACCATGTTTGGCGCAGTATAGCCCAGATGCTCTTGCGCCATAAAAAAGCCAAACAAACAAATCGTAAATTCTTATGTATATATAAAAAAAAATTGCTTTGCTATATGGGTTATGACACTTCACGCACTCCTGAGTTGGCCAGTGGATAAATGCAGAACATGCTAAACGTGACCACCTTCGAATACGGACTGTAGTGGCCTTCATAGGTAGGTGTCATTATACACGAGAAACTTTGGTCTAGGCATAACTAAGTCCCTACCAGTTCTCTTATGAAAATCGGTCAGGTTATTAAGGTGGTCCCTTTACTCAGGTTTCACTGTAGTTAGGAGGTCATTCAATGTCATTGTACAAAATAGACATAAACACGGATGCAGCTATTACAGAATACACTAAATCGACGACAATTTTTTAGAAAGAGACGCAAACGTCTGCCTTTAGAATAGATAGCCGAATGAAAAGGTTTGCGCGGTTCTCTGGTCTATCGATTTTTACTTAATCGCTATTCTACCGATTAAACATTCCATAGCTTCGATTAATCGTTTGTATTTTTGCATATTTAGGACTTCAGAATAATCGGTTTGAAATTCTCCCGCGATGTATTGTTCAAAAGATTTAAATATTGTAGTTTCCTTCAGTTTCGCGTGAATTATTCCAAGATCTAAACATAAGCCATTTCACGAGAACGGTATTTCTTCAGTTCTGTTTGCTTTGTTCTTAAATTCAACAGCACTAAAATAAAGATAAAATGTCATTATTTAGAATAAAACATTTATGAAAAGAAACTTATTAAAAAATATGAAATAATTTTTTCAGAGAATAGCGTAGGCAGAATTTCGCGATTTTAGGGAAATATTCGCACAAGGGAATTTTTTACTTGGCGAGACCAAATTTACAGGATCGTGTAATCTTGCATAACCTTATGCGATCCGGAAAATCTTCCAGTCTGTCATGATTAATTAAATTAATTACTAATTACTTTTAATTGCTTTTAATTAATAAATTAAATGTAACTTTTACTTTAATTACGTAAATTGTGAAGTCTTGTGTTTTTACTAACAAGGGAACCACTTTTGTGGAAGCTTGCACTTTGAGACAAGACTTATCACAAATGATAGTCCCTAAGTTCCTTATTAAAAATATGAAATCAGTTTTTTGTGAATAGCACATAAATCTTTTTATTAATATTTAAAGTCCAAAAATCGCACTTTTTAGGTGAAGTTTGATATTTTTTATTCGCACTGTATATGAAGATAAGAACTTTTTAATTCAATTCGAATAAAGAGGGTAGTTGCATTTAAGGGATAAAATTATAAAATTACACGAAAGGTCATTCAGAGTATTTTAAAAAATTGTATAAAAACTAAGCTTTTTAATACCAATATTTGGCGCATTTGGCTATGGTTTAGAAGAATTGGCGATATCGGCATGAAGTATAAATGTTTCGTCAAAAAAAAATTTCAAACAAAATTGTTCTGAATAAAATCAAAATTGATGTAACACATCAAAATGAAATTATAAAATTTAATCCTTTTGTATATAACCAATTAAGTGTAGGACAATATCGTCCTATGTTGTAATATCCTTCGTGTAACTTCAATCACACCCCTAGTGAAACCATTTAATTCAAAAATATTGACGAAATATCTTTTCGCTTAATCGATATGATTTGCAGTGAGAACGAATTTAATTTGTATCCTTTTTTAAAATGCAACCATTCTGAGGAACAATCAGGCTTTGAACACTTTTATGAAAAGTATCATCATCACAATTTATAAAAATAGTTCCGGAATCCGATATTTTGAGACATTTTTATAATTTTCTCATATTGAAAGTCTGATTTACAACATTCAAACTTCCCGCGTCAAATTTTTACGAGAGCCAGGTCGACTCCGCAAAAAATAGACGTTCAGTATGGTACAATGCTCGTCTACTTTTTAATACAAATTATTTACATATAAAATTTTTGAAATGCCAGCTTCATTAAAACATTTTTCTTTATTAAAAAATTACGTAAAATATTTTGATGTTACGGCCATAAAATTTAGAATTTTTTCCTTTTTATTATGCCATTATATTTCCTAAAATAATAATGCCAATGAAGGTTGCAATATGAGTTTCCAATTGAAGGTAATAAATGCTGTATACGAAATGGCAATTCTTCTAAACCATAGCCAAACGCGCCAAATATCCGTATTAAAAACTTAGTTTTTATATAATTTTAAAATATTCTGAATGATCTTTCGTGCAATTTTATAATTTTATTCATTAAATGCAATCACTCTCCGTGTTCAAATCGAATTTTAAAGTTATTATCGTCATATACAGTGCGAATAAAAAATATCAAACTTCACTTAAAAAGTCCGAATTTTGGAATTTGAATATTAATAAAAAACATTTATACGCCATTCACAAAATGCTGATTTCATATTCTTAATAAGGTACTTATGGACTATCATTTGTGATATGTCTTGTGTCAAAGTGCGAGCTTCCACAAAAGTGGTTCCCTTGTAAAAGCAGTACCGCAAAATAATATTAGCGAAACTTCAGGTAGTAGTGGACGATTCCACGATCACAAAACGTAAAGGAAACAAAAACATTTTGGTTGAATTGTAAGCACGTAGTTTTTTCATTCAATTTCGAGTACAGAAATTGTTAATTGAATTGCGCACACAAAGTGTTAATTGAATTTTGAGTACATAAAAAGTTTAGTTGAATTTGGAGCACGTGGAACTTTAATTGAATTTTGAACGTAAAATTTTGGTGAATTTCGAGCGCGAAACAGTTCAATTGAATTTTGAGCACATAAAGTTTAGTTAAATTCTGTGCACATAAAATTTTAA
>QLNU02015003.1:114777900-114790804 GCA_006491805.2 Dysdera silvatica | reverse complement strand
CTACCGTGAAACACCCAGTTAGTGTTATGATTTGGGGTTGTATAACATCAAGAGGTGTGGGCAGAATTTGCGTGATCAATGGGAATATAAATGCCCAAAGATACATAAATGAAATACTTGAGCCCAAGCTGCAGCCTTCTGCATGTGATCTTTTCCAAGATAATGAAGCATTTATATTTCAACAGGATTCAGCTCCATGTCATGTTGCTCGTGTGTGCAAAAAATGGTTTCAAGATCATCATATTCAACTGCTGGAATGGCCTGGAAATAGCCCAGACCTTAACCCCATCGAAAATCTATGGAGCCGGCTAAAGAAGCTTGTTAGTCGGAAGCAACCCAGCAATAAAACACAATTAACAGAAGCAATAATTCAATCTTGGTTTCATATTATAACAGCTGCAGAACTAAAGAACTTGGTTCACTCCATGGGAAAGCGTTGTAAGGCCGTAATTAAGGCTAAAGGTTACCCAACTAAGTATTAACTGGTATGGTGAACATTTTTGTATATCTCATTTTTTCTATGTATATCACCTTTCTTCTTTATGAATGCTGTTCTATTAAAATACGATTCATAAATGTTATTGCATTACAATCTTGATTAAATTACCTTTCCAATGATATATAATTTTATAGTATTGGTACAAAAAAAAGTGGTGTTATTAGCCATCAAACCTCTAAAATAATCTTTTTTCAAAGGGTTTCCACAATTTTGTCCACTACTGTATATACTAATAATATAATTCGTGTCTATAAGTAGTACTATTATAATTCATGTCTATGCTAATACTATTATAATTCATGTCTATGCTAATACTATTATAATTCATGTCTATGCTAATACTATTATAATTCGTGTCTATACTAGCATAGAGATGTATTATAATACTATTATAATTCGCGTCTATGCTAGTATTATTATAATTCGTGTCTATGCTAGTACTATTAGAATTCACGTCTATGCTAGTACTATTAGAATTCATGTCTATGCTAGTACCATTATAATTCATGTCTATCCTATTACTGAATGTTGCATGTTCTGTTAGGGTTTTTACTAAGTGCATGATTATCGTTTGTAATCTTACAATTCGCAAAAGCTCCGAAAGAAAACGCAACATTCAGTAACGAACGAATGGTTAGAACTGTTTTCCATTGAAAATATGTGTAAAAAAGGTGATATATTGGAAATTTTACGTTTATATCTTTTAAAAACTTACTGTGCATTCGCGCTCAGTTGGCGCGTGACACCGTTAGCATACGGGTTAGTCCATTGCAGTTTAGGGAAGGCCGTCTTGGAGGAACTGTTTTTTTCCGCGTGAAAAACAAGTTTCGGCAAGACATCCTTCCCTAAACTGCAATGGACTAACCCGTCTGCTAACGGTATCAGGCGTCAGGTCTGCGCGAACGCACAATACCTATGTCGGAAACATATCACGTAGAGTCCCTAGAATTCTAAGCCGACGTGTTAACCGCCATTTTATTGTACAAGTCCAGTTTCATTAACCTTGGCGGTGAAGATTTACCACATTAGCGCAATGATCGCTATTTTGGCATAAAAATAATCAACAATCCGCGATTATTCGACGAATGTAAAGATTGGCGCAAATTTTAAGATGTCGCCAATAAATACAATGGAAACAAAATGGCGAATATGCGCCAGTTCCCTTTTTCAGAAGCTTTAATATGAAATTATATTACTATATCGTAAACGCGTTAGCTCTCGCATTTTACGCGCGTAAAACAAACAAAAACTAGTCATTTGGTGCTATTTTTTCATAGCACACCTAATTCGCTATTTCGGCCGGTTTAAAGCGATGCAATACTGAGGATTAGGCTCGCAGCGCCATCTGTACGCATTAGCGTACGCAGAAAGTTCGTAGAGGTAATTACGGAGCTGCAACTATATATATATTCGTATGTAAAGTCGAAACCGCATATATGCAAATGGACACGGCAACAAAATCCTGTACATATAAGCGGGTTTTACATAAAAGCGGTATTCTCTGAACTATAGCGTGCAAATAATTTGCTCATTAAATTTTTATTGAATTTTATTATTAAATTAGATATTCTTATTTCTAATTATATATATCATTACATTATTTATTTCAATATTTATAATGCACAGTACTATTATTTTATTCATAAAACAAGAAGTAATGTAGTACTTATATACAGGTAGAGACATGTAATGTATTTGAGGAAAATAGCGGACAAATTATAATCATTTTATTTCGTTATTTCTGTCCTACTGTTTGATTTCAAAGAATTTAAAATCGCCAACTTTTGATCAATATTTAAGCAAATATGTCGTTTCTTTTCATCTGCCATGTTCACAATGAATATAAACTGAAAAGTGCAAAAGAAGGAGGGAAAAAAAACTTGTAAATATATTACGAATTTTGTAAACCAATAAAACACGAGACGCTTAGTTCATTGCGCCAGTCACAAAAAATTTTATAGTGATTCCGAACACCGGCATATTATGTACATCGGTATGTGCGAATTATTGTGCATAGATTAATGCATGGATTGTAATGCATAAGCTTGTCTTTACAGATTGTGTGCATTGTATGTCTCCTGTGATAAATAAAATTTATTTATTTATTCATTCATTCATTCATTCATTCATTCATTCATTCATTCATTTATTTATTTATTTGTTATCATCATTAAAAATTGGGTGGCGTACACAAAGCCATAAATAAGCTGGTAACGGACACTTCGATATGGGTTGACTGGTATTTCCGACGGGGAAAGCCAGTCCTTAAAAATAGGGTTTCCAGCCACACAATTACTGTGGATGAAAACTTGTTCATAAAGTTTGTTTGCATATATCCGGTTTAAATTCTATAATAAAACATTCGTTTGGCTTCAAAAATGCTTTCATATATGCGGCATTTGCATATATAAAATCGCAATTAAGCGGGTTTAAATAACATTAAAAAGATGGAATACAATTGAGGCTCAATGTTTTTTGTATATATATATATGCGGTTTTTGCATATATGCGAGTTGCATATATACGGTTTCGACTGTATCTACTCAAAATTTCGTCAGCCGGCCCTGTTTAGTCATTCAAATTTTCCATTCCGTTGTATGTGATCACTAGTGTATTCGATTTGCTTCTGTAAACGCGTAATTCGGGGGTCACGATAGACAGTCGGTCCCTTGCCAAAGGTCTTTTAGGGCAGTGTCGAGACGTAGAAATGCAAGCTTGCCAATTCATTTACAGTTTGTACAGTTACGTCTAAAGACTGCACAAGAGATCATCCGGGAATGAATTGACGGATTCACATGATCTCAAAATCACGATAGGTTTACGGAATGTTGAGCTCAAAGCGTAGCGCACACCATACTCAATAAAGATTAAGTATAGGCTTCGCAAGTTAATTAACTTTAGTTACGTATGGACACACTTACATTATTAATTTATGTGTTAAGGAATTGAAAGAAAGGTTGAGCTCAATTAATCAAAAAATTAAATACTGTTGAATTTAATTAATAGTGAAGTTCCTTCTGAATCTAAAACATCTTCCAAAATATATGAAATTAATTTCATTTTGCAAGAATACAAAATAGTGGAAGGAAGAGGGCATTTTTCAAGCCTCGAGCGCATCTTTTGCAAAATCCCCTTCGAATGCTTTTCTCTGAGTAACTTAATGTTCTTGGGAAAATTAATGTATGTTTGCTTTTTTTTTTTTACTCTTTTCCTTCCTATTCTTCTATACCGGTTCTAACGGTGTGACGTTTTTTCTCTCCCATTTTAGCTGTTTATCAACCCAGAGAACCTGGCTTCTTTGTTCTGCGGGTTTTATTTTAACGATTATTATTTTTGAATAACCTACTCGGGCCAACCGTCCATAAATCCAACTGAATAGGGCTGGCAGTATTTCTTCCCAAATAACACTTTGCAGCAAGAAAAAATCGAAAAGAAAATCGCGTGGCTCCACCACCTCGTCATCAATTCCACACACGGAATCGCATAGTCAATTGCACCACCCGCACCCACAGAAGAAAGCAGCAAAACGAGCGAAAAAAATGTGAGGGCATGTCACCTACAAAATCAACTCGGAACTCCTCGCTTTGACTGGCGTGAAATTCTCTGACAAGTTCTACAACTCAAAATGGTGTGGGGGGGCCGATGTCTGGTCCCTCCGTGTGTCCGCCCTTCCACACTTGTCCACCCTTGTAATACCGCGTAATTGGAAATATGAAGGGGACGAGAAGAAGTCGCTACCCCCTCCTCACCCAGCATATCTGTCAAAATATATTTATCTTTGCCGTTGAAAGCAAAAAACAGAAAGAAAAGGAATGCCTCCAAGGGATCGGCCCATTGACTTATCAAAATGCCGCCGTGTATTAGTTTTAGGCTTTGATGAATCTTTCACCATCTTTTTCATTTCAAAGACGCAAGATGAGATGAAAAAAAAATGAAAATAAAATAATAGGGGCATGGAGAGTTGGAGAGTTAGAGGAGGCCTTGTCTGGCCGCTAATAACATGTGAGCCCGGGGGATTATTTCTTTGAAACCTCGGTGGCAGGCGGAGGCTAGAGAGTGATGATGAATATTTCGAGTAATTGTGAATATTTCCTTTTTTCATCATCATCATTTGTAGGAAGATGGTGGGAAGGATGGAATTAAAAATGGTTTTTGCTAGCGGGAATCATTGAGACACAAATTTAATTTCATTGCAACAGATATCCTGTTTCTGCCCCTTCGGTAAATTAATATTGAAAATAAACAGTTTGTAAATACATAAGGTAGGAAAATTTTTTTATGCCCTTCAGAAGTTTTTCCAATGTTGCATATAACTTTTGATCAAAATAATTTTACCCTTCGTGTCATTTTAGGTTATACCTTTAATCTTGTACTCATTTTTAACTTTATCTAATAATGTCTTCTTCTCCCATCTCGTTTGAGTTTATTACATTGTTTCATTTATGATATTCGCGTTACTTTCAACACATTTTTACCATTTAGATATTAATTTAAGCACGTATTTCTTATTTTAAAGCCGCGTATTTCCACCTACTGACAAATTTTTGAACTATTTTTTTCACTCACTCCTTTTTTTTTAATAGTATATGTACAAAATTTGGCAACATTTCGCGTATTAGTTCAAACTACAGAGGGCTGTAAAGAGGTAAATTCTAAATATAACCACCTGGTGTATAATACAGTGTGTGTCATAATCCCCCACATCCCGAGGAAGGTTATATTTAAAAACGACGAATACAACAAAATGTTTCATATCACTTCACGAAGAATCATCTGTTTTAATTAGACGTACTTGAAAGTTTTAAAATTACTTTAAAATTAGTACTTTAAAATTAATTTTTAATTAAGTTTTTAAATGATTAATTAATTTAATTAATTTGATAAAAAAAGTTAGTAAAATTAATTTAATTAGTACTTTAGACGTACTTTGGCCCACGCGCTAACCTGACCTAACCCCATATGATCCGTGTTATGTGGTTATATCAAAGATCATGCCCCCCCACTTTACCAAGTGATTTCACAGAATTTCGAGGAAATATCACACGTGCAGTAGCTATTGAAACGTTCAGCGGCACATTAAGAAGAGTATGGCAAGAACTTGATTTTAGAATTGAAGCATGCCTTGTCACAAAGTATGCACATATCGTAAAGCTTGCGCCCAAGGGCTCCGTTAGAAGGGTGGGACAGGGGGACCCGTCCCCTAATGTTGGTATTAGGGTTCCATATCCCCCTCCAATTTCAAACAAAATGCCTTCTACTGGTATATTGTCCCCTCCTATATTTTTATGCCGTAGGCGCCTAACTTTAAAGGATTATTTATATAATACGAAACTTTTTGCTGTATTCGTCACAGTTTAACTATAACCATCCCAACCTCCGGACGGAATTATGAAACACCTTATACATTAAAGTGGAAGGCCGTGGATTAAGGTCCCACCGAACGGAGAAATATTTATTTTCTTTCGAACGTTTCACCATCTAATCACGCCATAACATCGGCGCTGGTATCACTACGCCAATAAACGTTGATTTATATTATTGTTTAATTTAAATAAATTAAGTAGAGTATTGAATTTCGGATACGATTTTTTAAATCTCTTTAAAGTCGTCTGAAATAATATGCGTGTGATCTGTAAACTATTACTAGTATTTAGAAGAAATACTGCATGTTCATAAAGATATTCACCTGAGGGGGGGGGTGATATTTCTTTAAATTTTTTAATTTTTTTTAATTATTTAGCCTTTTACACCGGCTTTGATTCGATACTTACTGTTTTATGAAACTTTTTGTCTTAATGTTTTTCCTATTTTGTTCTGTTCTGCTTACCCTTCGAAATAGCAAATTTTGTATCAGAATTATAGCCAGAGGCGCCAAATGGGCAGTACGATTTACCTTTCCGGGAATCGCCCTGTCCTACACGTGGTGAATAGAAATGTGTGTAGAATCACTCACTAGTGAATAAGTGAAAGTGACTAACTTACTAGTGAATAGGTGGAAAAAGTTCATCGTTCTTATTCGGTTAATATACCATTTAGCGCATCTCCGATGGTGGATATACTATTCTTCCTCCTAGGTATTTCTCCATGCTTAGAAAGGTACCTTCATCCAAAAGCAAATTCTTTAACACAATCCCTTGATACTGAAGGGCTGAATCTTTCCAGTATAAAAGAAAGAAATTGTAAGAGTTAAGCGTCACACAATATCGGAAAACTTTACAACCTTCAGGTAAAAAAAGCAAATCTCTAACAATAATGGAAGCCCCTTGTATTCTCCTAGCGGTGAAAATGCAAGATCCAAAGTGCAACTATACTGAAGATCTTCAAGTCTCTCACAAGTGAAAGATAAAAGTTAAACTGCTTACAACATTGAAGATCTCTTGAATTCTTCCAAAGAATAGAATTAAGAGCCAAATTTCCGATAATACCAGTAGTTTAAATTGTCATAAGAGCTAAATTCTCTTAAAAACAAAAGACAAAATAGTAGTTTAAATTAAAATAAGAGCTAAATTCTCTCGACAATGCTGGAGGTCTCTCACATTCTCTTACAAGTGGTAAATAAGAGTCAAACTACCTAGAGTAAAATGCAGTTTCATATCTTTTGAACTGGTCGATAGTTATTCTACAGTATGCCGAAGTAGTTTAACTTGTTGCAAACGATAAGACTTGTCTTAAGTAGACTTGTTTATTTTCCCGAGAAGGAGGGAGTTCAAACAAAATCATTATCCTTATCAGTGCTTTAAAAAAAAAGAATCACCCATGGTCTTTAATGATGGCTATAAGATAATATACCCTGCCCCAGGGTTCAACATTCGGCGAAGCTAGGACCTGTAATAACTAAGTTGTTTTCCTTTCTACGTCATCGATAAGCCGTATTCTTGACTTAAATAACGACTTGAACTTTATCGGCACTTCAAATGACGATAAAGATACCTTTGTGGTAACACCATTTAAGTAAACGCTTTATCTAACTTGGAAACCACGGTATTCGGGGAAGTCGAAACAGCGTGCGTCTTTTCGTACTCCAAAGAATCGCCGCTTACGAACAGAGGAAACCTTTCTGAACTGCACGACTCAAGCTTGGATCAGTTTGTATAAAACACAGCTCGCGAATGAAAGATATCCACCATTTTAAAAGCCAAAGATCTTGTCACTTTCAGTTCATGGGAGGATCTGCGTCTCGTTCAATGGTAAGGCTTTCGCGTAGTGTGCTAGTGACCCGGGTTTGGCTCTCACGCCTGCCATAGATATTACACATTGTAGTGCGGGAATTGGTTTCCTACGCTGTAGGGGGTTCAGATTCCTCTGAAAAATATAGCTCCAGGGGAAACATGACCTTTGCTATCCTTATGCCGTAAATCAGTACATTGGTGAACTTCATAATCGACAAGGAGTAATTTGAAGCCAAGTAATGATATGTTTAGGTACAGAAATGTCATTTACAGTATAAGTTTCCGAATCCCCAAAAACCCTTTATGCACAAACGTTATTTGGGAGTGGGGTTTAAACTGGGGGGATAACCTGAGCGTAAAAAAAATACCCAAAACTGGTGGCAAAAATATAATGTTGCCTATGTTCTAAAAAACTAGGGGCATATATTCCCTTGTGCCTCAAATTTCGCCTATACCTTTACGCTTATTTTCTAAGTGATACTTGTATGTCTCAAAATGTATGTGCGTATTTGTGAATACAGTCGTTGACAATATTAGGCTTCCAAACGTTTCTCTCAGTTATAGCTACATAGAACGAAGTCCAAAAACCCGCTTTCAAAAATCTTCCATCGCTACTGGGAGAATAATCATAATTTTATATTTTGGAACCTCCTCGATTTGGATAGCCATTGGAGTTACTGTCTTAAATCTTATCATATTCATATATGGACAATATCGTTAATGATTATGAATCTACTCCCAGTTTCATTATATATATATTGCGTGGAAGGCCTTATTAACACTTGTATTCACTAGTTGCCCTTTTTGAACATTTCACCTCTATTTCTCGGCTTCAAAATATTTCCCGCCATCTAAACCAAACATCCAACAATAGCATAAAATGGCAACACGGTTCACCCCATTCAATTCCTGCTGAAGAACAGCAACATCTCTCTAAAACGTGTCGATAGTCTCTAGTTTACATGAAAATGCTACCCACGTAACGTTGTTACTTATAGTTAAGCAGTAAGAACGCGCGCCGATTAGAGGAACGCGAGAACGCGCGCGGGGTGATTTGCACCCCATCTAATTATATAGCATTATTTCATAAAAAATGTCCAATTTTACGGGGAACAGTAACTGGAATTTTCACTTTGTCACCCTACCCCAAAAGATTGTGACTTGGAAGACAACAGGAAAGATTTTGGCCAATTTCAGAAGCAAGGATGGACGGTTATTTTTCATAACTTGTAAGTTGTGGGCTGTGAAATACCCCGTGCGCGTCCTCGCAGTTTAAGTCAAATACAACTTTTTCATGCGCATTCATAATACAAACAATATTTAATGGAACTTCCATTTCTTATGGAACAGAGAATGTGTTTCCTAAGCTACATGTTTATAAATTCATTTCATATATTTCAATGGTGCTCAGTACCACCCCCTCCCCCGAAAAAAAATAAGAGTTTAACTCTTGGAAATAGGATGCGATGCAAAACAGCACAGAATGAAATCGTTATCTTTGTACAGGTGAAGTGACGGAATAGTTGGACACTGACACTGTAAATCTATTGATTACTATTGGGCCTTAAAGACAATTAAAAAATAACCAAATCGTTATAACACTCGTAGAATATGAAATAAATCATTGTTATCAAGGCTGATTAATCATCTACTGTAATGGCAAAGCTATTCTTCAAAAGTTTTAACTATTATTTGTGTTTATTGTTTTCAGTTGCTCATGAATGAGTTTTACTGTTTTTTTACGTTTGGTTAAAAATTTATAATTTGAAATAGCGCAGCAGCGAATTAACCTTACACGAGGTCTTTATATGACGCTCGTTGCTTCGGTACTACGAATAAACTCACGATTTGCTATATTTCGTAGTTTCCTGCATATTTAGTTTTGCAGAGAATTAGGAGTAGTCTCCTATCTGCTATGACATAGAATTTTACCGAGAACTAGTTATCCAAACAAGTCCTGTGTCGGCAGGAGGGCAAGGTATGTACTTAACTTCCACCATAAATCCGTTTTAACTGTGCATTCGCGCTCAGTTGGCGCGTGATACCGTTAGCAGACTTGTTAGACCATTGCAGTTTAGGGAAGGCCGTCTTGGAGGAACTGGTTTTTCCCGCGCGAAAAACCAGTTTCGGCAAGACGCCCTTCCCTAAACTGCAATGGACTAACCCGTCTGCTAACGGTATCAGGCGTCAGGTCTGCGCGAACGCACAATAGATCCACAATGGCATTCCACAACGCGCGTCGTTTTTCTACCCATCGTGATCACGGGTTTAATTTCCTTGACAGAAGAGGTTTATATTTCTTAGAAAACAGCAATGGTCAAGCTACGCTTCACTGGTCTATGCAGGGAGGTGTTGATAACCACCATTCCCATGAAATTTTGTATATTTAACATAGGAATATATGAGTTGTAGCTCTGTAACCCCCCCACACTTAGCCTATAACCCCCTTTGGAACTTGCTGCGTACACCTATGCTGCACTTTGACCTTTGCCATCCTTGCGCCGTAAGCTCACAATCATTATTCAAACTCCGCCTATTTTTCTCCCGGAGTTTTTCGCCTGACACTTGGGCTTCGAAATGGAACTGAATTGGAACACCTGAATCTTGAATATCCCCCGATCCGAATTTCTCCAAAGACAATCTCCATTTTCTGATTCTGCATTCGCGAAAATCTCCGTAGACACAAATGGAGAAGTGGGCATATGAGGAGAATGCAGCAAGAACAGGTTAAACAAAAACAGCACAGGCGACAGCGACCTTATTGGCATTCTCCTGAGCAAAGCTAACCACCGCCACGAAGTACCTTTTAGTGGTTGACATCATGAAAAAAGGTGGCTTCTCTTGTCATTCGTCATTTTCCCGATCACTTCCACGGAGACGCTATCGGCAGAGAAAATCAAAAACCACCACTGCTATCGTTTCATCGGGCCTTTGGCTCCAAGGACGTCTTTCGCACAAACCCCTAATTACTGACGCTCGGAGTCCGAGGAGAGGTGTGACTGTTTCGACGACCATTTTTTATGATCCGTTGCGCCAGCGTTTTTATAACTGTCAGTTGATTTATGTACTAAATTCGGAATTTATAAAGGGATGAACGATGTCTTTAATTATTCGTTCATGTCAATGAGGGGGGAGCTGTTGAAATGGACTATTACATATAAATACAGCGAAACTTTTCAAACCTTTAACCTACCTATGAACTGTAAAGCTAAAGGAAAATCGATATGTGAGTGACATGAGACATGAAATATCGAAATGGACAGAATGTGTGTGAATTTATAAAAAAGGTAGAGCAATTGATTTTAAGATTAAAATTTTATTTAGTCAAATGGACTGTACTGCCCGTAAAATGTATATGAATTTAAATGAAATGACGTATACAAACACTTTTTTGACTATTTCAGTGGTGTCATATAATTATACAAAACAATAGAAGTGATTAGTTTTTAACAGTTCAGATATTTCTTTATTTGTTTAAATAGAACATTTCTTTCATTTATGTTTATATGTGTGAGTATTGGGGAAGAAGAGATATACTATAAAGATAAATAAACGGATATAAGTAACTGATACATATCACTCATATCCGTTAATCCGTAACATATCTTATATTGCATATGTTTCGATTCATCATTTTTGACAACGTTTTTAATAGCAGCCTAAAAAACTTGTTAATAAAATTAATGCATAATGTGAAGAGATGAGTTTTATCGTGGATATATTAAAAAGTGTATGAATATGAAGAACAGAGAAAGAGACATCGAAGTAGAGGGTTAGCATTAATGAATGCCCGGATTTTAAAATTTGTATTTTCAAAACTATACTATACATAATATAAGGGGTTGTTCAAGTATTACGTAAGCATCTTCGGGTGGAGAGGGGATTTGACATTTGCTTATATTTCCTGACAACATAGAAGGATGAGTATGAACCATGCTTATGTAAGACACAAAAAATAAAACTAACACGTAGTCAGAAAGTGACAATCACCCTAACAGAACTGCAATACTTGAATGCCTGGAACACTGATAGTAAAAGATACCAAATATAAAATAAACGTAATCGCAGTTAAATATTTAATTATTTAAACTAGTGGTTCTCAAATTTTTTAAGCTCTGGAGCCCCCCTAATATTTATAACTTATAATAAATGTATTATTTTTAATAAATGTATTTTATTAAATCCATTTCTTATATATTACACTAGTTGCTTACAATGTAAGAAATATTAACAATAAAAATGTAACAAAATACTTTCTTGTGCCACCAAAATAGCAATTAATAGCGTGTTAAAACTTTTTTTAAATGCGATAATTTGTTGTGATTACTCTCTATTTATAAATAAGCGTTTAATATTATAGCGAACTTATAAATAAATGCTCAATATTACAATAAAAATGTAAATAAGTATTATAATTTGCATCACAAAGAGTAGTCTTATTTCATAAACGTGTATCAATCAATTAGAGAACTGAAATCGTACGTAAGCATAAGGGAAGAGGGGTCAGGCATTTGCTTATTTTTTCTTACAAAAGGGAAAGTATGAAATAGCCCAAAGTGTGCTAATGTAACACTTGAACGGGCCCTAATCAGCCATACATGAAAATAAAGAAAAAATTCCACTTTTTTTTTCATTTACAAATATTCGATGCGTGTACCTTTCATAACATGACAAAACATCTAATCTGTAATCAATTTCCTACCAGACATTTTGCAGTTTTTCACTGCCGACGGTTATTGATACCAGACTGATGCGTCCTTTAAGTTCATTGAGTGTTTTTTCGGCGATAGTAATTTATAATGCGTGCTGCACAGTTATGTGGTTTGAAATGTGTGCTGCATAGTTATCATGTGGTTTGAAATGCATGTTGCACAGTTATCGTGTGGTTTGAAATGTGTGATGCACAGTTATCATGTTGTTTGAAATGCGTGCTGCACAGTTATTATGTGGTTTGAAATGCGTGCTGCACAGTTATGTGGTTTGAAATGATTGCACAGTTATCGTGTGGTTTGAAATGCGTGCTGCACAGTTATCATGTTGTTTGAAATGCGTGCTGCACAGTTATTATGTGGTTTGAAATGCGTGCTGCACAGTTAAGTGGTTTGAAATGATTGCACAGTTATCATGTTGTTTGAAATGCGTGCTGCACAGTTATCCTGTGGTTTGAAATGCGTGCTGCACAGTTATCATGTTGTTTGAAATGCGTGCTGCACAGTTATTATGTGGTTTGAAATGC
>QLNU02015003.1:114749088-114777800 GCA_006491805.2 Dysdera silvatica | reverse complement strand
ACTGCTGAACAGCACCACTTTTACAAAGGCGTCAGATCATTCGAATTTGAACCTAACAAGCTGCTCACAAATGGTAAAAATCCGCAGCAATAATGAATAGCCAAAGAGCGCTTTTGCGAATGTATGTTCTAAAGTAGTGCTATTCAAAGTGCGTCCCGCAAAGTTCCGAGGTTCCGCACGTATCGTGGTTCTGCGCAACTGCTGAACAGCACTACCTTTCCGCAGCAATAATGAATAGCCAAAGAGCGCTTTTGCGAATGTATGTTCTAAAGTAGTGCTATTCAAAGTGCGTCCCGCAAAGTTCCGAGGTTCCGCACGTATCGTGGTTCTGCGCAACTGCTGAACAGCACTACCTTTACAAATGCATTAGTTCACAAGAATTTGGACTTTACAAGCTGCTCTTGAATGATAAAAATCTGCAGCAACAATGAATATTTAAAGAGTGCTATTGGGAAAGTATGTTCTAAAATACTTTTATTTAAAGTGCGTCCCACGAAGTTCGGAGATGGCCTTCCTGGAATTTCGAAAACAACTGGTAAAACATCGCCAAAATTTTCAAAGAAATTCTTAAATTTTGAATTTCCCCCCACATGGTAAATTCTTGGGAGTTGACATAAACTTTTTTCAATTCAACCAAACATTAAAGATTGTGTGACAATAAAAGACGAAGCCATGAACCCCACAAATTCATTTCATTAAAATTTGTCTTGCATCTATATCACCTTTGGTATGTATGAGTTAATTTTTTACTTACTTATTGCTTATTTTGAAGTTTATATCTAAATAATGATAAATTATATCTTTTAGGTTTTTCTTAAGTAGTTTTTATATCGAGTCTTATGGGTGGGCAAGTGATTAGAAAAGGGTTTAATAGAATGAATAAATCAAAAACTGCTCTGCTAAAGGGAATTTTTGCGTGAGTTTCCCTACGTTAACTCTGGATGGGGAATATCGTGAAAACTTGTAGATTTCTGTTCTCCATTTCTAGACTATCCATTATACCAGGAAATCATCAGTAGCATCACTTTCGTATGTAGTTCATGTATGCTCACTCTGTGCCCTATTCAATATGTACCTCGGATTAAATTAAATTGATTATTATACCTGAGATATCAGAATTTCAATAACTTATGCTTCTCTATTCCAAGCCCAAAATTCATTAAAGCATCGAATTTTAAATTTACTTTGAAGCTTTGAAATAAACATTATATTGGTGGTCGACCACAGCTTGTTTAAAATTCGATTTTTACTTAGTTTCAAACTGAAGAGTGTATTCACTTGCATCTTTTAATTTTGCTTCATTCTTTCAACTTCAAAGGAACGTTGGAATGGAGTTTGAAGGAGCGAAAGGTCTGGATAAAACTAATGATATTTGACATGGCTTTTGCGAATTTCCAAAAGTGTTTTCGCTTATATTTGTGTTGGTTCAAAGTTGCATGCAATCGGAAAGAGAGCTGACGTCGCCTTTGAAATTGACGAAGAGGCCCTTATCGTATGGCAATGCTGTTACTCTCAATTTAATTGGAAACTGTTATCAGTAAACACAGGGCACAGTCGTGTGTGGTACTAAGTTAATTTACATATAACTTTCGGAAAGAATCTTCTTAAAACACAAGCCATATATATATATAGGCTTGCGCAAGTCGAATGTTTCTTTCATCATCTAAGAATTTCAAAATAAATTGTTAAAGTAAATTTAATTTGTAGTTTAATAAAACTTAAAATGATTTGACTAGTGCGCATTTTTAAGAGCATGTAACTTCAATGACTGAATAATGAAACATACCTATGTACAATATTATCAGTGTATTAATTATATGAATGATCTTTATATATATTCCTGTTATCACTTTTGTGCTGTAACACTCGCAAAAACTTCGTTCATGACGCAAGGACTGCTACCATATTTTGCACAAGGATCTTCAATTCGCCAAGAGATATGAATATGCTTCACCTATAGCAGTGGTGCTCAAGCTTTTAATGTACGGAACCCTTTTCTTATTATATATCTAGACATGGAACCATCGCATCAATATTATTTAAGGAATCCCGATGAATTACTACTTACTACCGATTGGACATAAAGATAAAAATAAGCAGCAAACCATCATGAAAAGCTAACCCTTTTCTATTAGTTGAGGGCTACTGTTTACAGATAAACCCAAGAGATTACCATAGTGGGGAGACTACAGTATTCGCAGATTTCCTTGAAAATGTTGATAGTTTATAAGTAGAACTTAATGTTATAAACGTTTACCTCTACTTGTGAATCTAATCTACGTAGTGCTGCATCAAATTATTTGCACAATTTTGATGGTGCTTTACAAATTGCTTGCAATAGAAGGCGTGGAGGTTTCTTGAGGAACCCCAAGATTAGGCGAAATTCATTTTGAGAAATACTGACACAGAAAATCAATCCCGAAATAAAAATTGGTAGAAAAACAAATGTCATATCAGAGTGAGTTAAATTAGAATTTGCTAATAAAAAAAGCAGCTTCCTTAGCAGGATCTGTATTTTAATATTACAATTAATAATTATTTAATTAGTATTAAACTGCCTAAAGTTTAATAAATAATATTTCAATTGTAGCTTGTGTCGGCATTTAATGTCTTATCATTAGTTACTACGGTCCCCTCCGTTTTTGTCTCTGTGTATTAGTAAAATGCGATGTTTTGAAAACTCAATCCTCAGTCTGGAGCTTATAAGCTCCATCAATACAAGATTTATTGAAGAAGAGAATGGTCATTATCCAGGACCGGAATCGAACCAGCGATCACTTTGTTGGAACCGAATCGTTATGCCGACGTGACCTCTTATAGACCTAGGATATAGTACCTTTATTCGTGTTTGCAACTGATCATGTTAACAGTCATGTTAAGCAATTGACACACCGGTTGTTTCCATATTTTATGAAAACAGAAAACGGGCGTCTTCATTCAATTTTCTATAATTTAATATCTATTATACAAGATTGATCTATATTGTATTAATCTTTTATATTATGAAACTTGTTTTCTATTAATATAAAAAATCATCTTTACATTTGAAATGCTGGCATTCCTGTTTTTAGTCCCAAACTACAATTTTTGCCTTTATTTCGTTTATTTTCATGTCATTGCTTTTAAATTAATTTCGTGCATCATTTCATCATACCCAATTATTATTAAATTCCCAATAATATTACCGTGGATAAACATACTTGTATCACCAGCATAGAGGATTAATCACCCTTTTCAGAGACATTATGTGATTAGTGTTCAATAAAAATAGTGAACTTTAAATAGATCCTTCAGGTACTCCATAAATGCTGTTTATAAGTAATCAGAATTACTGTTAATACAACATACTGTTTTCTACCGTGAAAATAATCTTTCGATGTATTTTACCTCTAAAACCGCAATATGTGAGCTTTTCTTATAAAATACTCGTTTATAATATTGAACACCTTATTTAAATCATAAAATATCTATATCCCAACCTATGTATTCCTTATTTAGTGAACACTGAATCTCCGTTACTATATTTAATAATGAATGCATATTTGATGTAGACTTAATAATCCGAATTGTTAATAAGTAAGTATATAAAAATAATTTATAAAACAAATTAATGTATTAAATATAAATCCTTCAAATACCTCGGAAAATGGCGATAACAGATTGGTCGATAATTGCCCTGTCATTCCTGTCACCTTTTCTAGATATAGGAAAAATTTCGTCAATTTTTTACATTTCACTCGGAATTCTTAATTGATCAATAAAATCATTAAATGTAGTCAGTAAGGCTCAATCAAAAGTTCAGTATATTTCTTTTATCAACCTTGGTTTAACATAAATATGCAGGGGTGGACTGGGCCACCGGCCTGAGGGCCGTTGCGCCCTCATGGACGATAGGGCACGCGCCTCTGAATAGGCAAGGATTCGCGCTCTGAGATAATCTAAGGTATGCGCCCTTTGAGTGGGCCCAATCCGCCCGCGTCTTTTCATTTCCGGATCGATTCAGACATTAAGTGACGGAAAGACTTGGCGGCAAAAAAGCGCTTCGGCGCTAAACGGTTGATTCTGGCACTAGACGCTAGCGGAAGCGCGCATGTGCGTGGACTCGCCAATCAAACACATCGCCCTCTTAGGTATTAGTAATACCGATCAGTACTTACCTGAATCATAGAAATCTAATACACTCGCATCCTTCAATATCAACAACCATACGTGAAATCCACGAGCGAATGCACAGAAATGCAACAGGAGTAGCTATTTTCTCCCATTTTTCTAGCCAAGTAAATATTATAGGATAGAAACATTCACGCAGGAAGATCACGCGGGCGGCAACTGTCAACCTTGGCGCCATTAGAAACGTTGGCGTCATTGCCAGTTTTCGACGCCAAGTGTCTGAATCGATCCGGGAATGGAAACAGGCAATCCGCCCCTGCCAATGTATAAGGCAAAATTCTGTTTGGCACAGAAATACAGTAGAACCTGCCTGAAGTGACCACCTTTGGGACTGGACTGAATGGTTACCATAGACAGGTGGTCACTATACGACAGAATTTTGTATAGGCACAACTAAGGGCCTATCAGTTCTCTCTTGTTAAAAGTGGTTGGTCACCTTACCAAGGTGGTCAGTTTACCTGGTTCCACTTTATTAGCAATTTCTCGTTCTTCAGGTACAAGCATATATTCGCTTCTACTTAACGCTAATTTTCGCTTTCCTATTTCTTAAATTTACCAGTTAATCCGTTTTAAAAATTTTTATTTTTAGTGTCAATGTTCTCAACATTTATTCTACTTTTTATTCGTAAATATTAGTTTGTTTCTCATTTTTTCCAAACTCATTTAAATACTTTTATATTTTTGGTACGCACAAATCTACGATGTATGTTATTTCTTTATTTTATTAATCAAGTTTTTATTTATCCAATCCTTTATGTGAAATTTCTTTTCAACTTCCAATTTCGCTTATATATCAGCAAATGTGAACAATGATTGCAAAAAACAATGTGTGACTTATTGGATTTTTTGACTGGATATTTCTTGTCTTTATTGCTAAGCCAATCTTCTCGAAGAGGAAAATGATTGGCCAATATCAATTTAGCGTCTTTTAATAACGAATCTTATTGGTATTGCCGATATTGAAATCTGAATGAAAGAGCAATTGTGTCTCGGGAAATTTTGCTCTGCCTATTGCTAGTTCGCATACACCGAACTGTTCTCAATCTCATATCCCTGGAATGACGCGAAAAGCAATAAATCCTGACAAATCTGTCATTCGTCGAGAACAAGCCAATCAGTTAGATGGTCTTATCGACATGTTTATAAACATACACGAAAGCAACTGAGAAGGGGAATCTGTTTAGCATGGGAGAAAAGCCACTTTCACAGTTTTTAGCAAGTGATCTAAAATAAAATACGTTACTCTCCTCAGAGATTTCGAAGAAAATGTTAAATGTCTGCATGGCACTTCGCCATTTAAACATGTTTAGGGTGTTGAAATCTTGCTTTGGTGTTAATGTGAAAATTATGAGGGACCGTCCAAGTATTACATAAGCACATTTCTGGCCACTCTACACACCCCCCTTATAAGAAAAAAAAAATAATCACATTCCTGCTTCCTTCTTGCTTTTATATAAGATTTCGGTTCTCTGATTATTTGCATAAGTTTTTGAAATGTATGATTTAAATTCTATATAATACTTTTTTACATTTCAATTTTAATATTCATCACTTATTTGTAAGTTTGTAATAATTCTAAACACTTATTTATAAATAGAGTAATCACGACAAATTATCGCCTTTAAAATATTTTATGATTCCACCAAAATAGCTATTACTGGGGTCTTAAAACATTTTTAAAGTATTCTTAGTAGTTACATTTTTATTATTAAACATTTTTGTGGTGAGCAAATCATGTATAATAAATAAGTTTAATTCCTGTTAGTGCGTTTTGTTATAGTTAACTTGTTGATATAATTAGATGATCGACATTTCATTTTGCTAATTCACTTCGCCCCATTGTTGCCCGGCAGATGACAGAACCAGCTCATTAGTTTAGTGCGCAGGTTTAGAATCATATATTTTCAGACATCTAAACCAGTGGAGCCTAACTTCCCTTGTGAAGGATCCAGCTCGTGAAAATCTCACATCTTCTGTAACAGGGTTAGAGAAAATTTTAATTTTAATTAATTTAAAAGTATTTGGCGTGTTACATTATGTTTTGATGTTTTTATAAATGTTTAATAAATGACCGTAAAAATAAAAGATTGTCAAATACTTTTCCTCGCTCATTACCCATTGCCCCCCAAAAAAAAGATGAATAAATAAAAAGCCGATCTCGCGACGCAGGTTTCCTACCATCCAGCCAGTAACACTAATCGTAGTCCGGGGTTTGGTTCCCTAGGCCTTAAGAGGTTCGGATTCCTCGGAAAACAGTAGGTCCCGGCGCAGCATGACCACTGTAGTCTTTGAGCCGTAAAACCAAAAAGAAAGAAAGAAAGAAAAGTAACACTAATCGGATTGTACACTTCTGATATCTAAGCATTTTAGACTCGAGCTCCATCGACAGAGCGTGAACTCTTGGCTATAACTGCAGAGGCAAATTGGACCTCTTCAAGGAATTTCCTAAATTACAGTTTACAAGATATCTGTCATAAAAAAATCAGGAGAAAACCAGTTTTGTCTATTTCTTTGGAAAAAAAAAATTCAAATCATTTCTAGGCAGTCATACTGTTATTGACTTCTCGCGAAAGATTGATGTGGCTCATCTTATGATAAGCTATGTTAGATTTGTGCTGTTTAATGCTATTTAAATGTATGTAACTGGCAAGCTGTTTCGAAACCGGACCGCAAAATTATGAATATTTTCTTTCCTCAAAGCATCTGTTTCTCAGTCATGCGTTCCAAGTAATGCGAATATAGATATACACACGTTGGAAATCATTCGTAACGACCTCCAATGAACCGAGAAAATTCGATCGTCATAACCGAGGGTTTTTACAAGTGATGTGGTTTTTTTCAATCATAATGGTGCAATACAATTTCACGCATATTCATTCCAAGCAACCCCATGTGTGTTTTTTTTATGTGAAATGAACAAAAGGAAATTTTTTTAACAGGAATAATGTGATTTGAGTATCTCCTTCCATGCGGAAACCTACTTGAGTGAGATGGCCGTTTCTGATGCATGCAGTTGGTTATTATAACTGGAGTCGTCATAAATGATTTCAAGCGTATGCATGCGTGTTGTAAGATAGGAAAACTCTTTTCTTGCGTATTGATTTTCTTCCCTCCTCTTTCTTGTTGTCTTGCATCACTGACCATTTGAAAACAGATCACACGCGTACGCAAGTACACAAACACATACGAATGCAATACAGATGAGTAAATAAGTTTATGAAAACGATCAGTGAACTGCGAAACCATTGATGTCTTTGCGACAACAAACATGCACGTATATTCCTTTCTTTACAACTACTACTGCATATCACGGGTTTAATGAATAAGAGATGTATGTTTCATGCAAATTGCAAAAGCGTCAAATATTATTTATGAATGTATAAAGAAATTTTTTCAATGCATGAAGATATTATTTCATTATATCAGATATATCACGATTCATTACATTATATCACAGACATTATACCAAGGTTTATTATTACATTATCATAGGCACTCTACTCTATCAAGATTCATTACATTATATTACAGACATTATATCAAGATTCATTACATTATTTCAGACATACCAAGATTCATTACATTATTTCAGACATACCAAGATTCATTACATTATTTCAGACATACCAAGATTCATTACATCAGACATATCAACATTCATTACATTATATCACAGACGTTATATCAAGGTTTACATTATCAGATATTATCAAGATTCATTACATTATATCACAGATATTATATCAAGATTCATTACATTATATCACAGATATTATATCAAGATTCATTACATTACATTTTATCAGACATTATATCAAGATTCATTACATTACATTTTATCAGACATTATATCAAGATCCATTACATTGCATTTTATCAGACATTATATCAAGATTCATTATATTATATCAAGAAAATGTTGGCCTGTCTTCCGTAAGCACATCGTAAAATTGTCGAGTCAAGGCCCAAATTCGACTTCTGGTAAACATGAGTGTACATAAATGTTTTGATATTCAAATACCATATTAAGACGTCGGCCCAATCTCAGATAACCCATAGCGTAATTTTGGAACGTAAGATGTGCTCACATATTTACACTCTGAAATTGTTCTCGAAATCCCGAAAATTTCCAATTTCGAAGGTATTGTATGCATACGTATCTTCGTATACCTCATGTACATCAAACTCAAATGATTAATAAATTACTAAACCATTATATTTTAAATTGTAGTTATTAAAGATTTTACACCAACATTACAAATGCACATTAAAGATATTAAATTATTATTTAATATCAATTACTATTAGATGATGAATTAGATGATAAATTGCTCGCAAAGAAAAAAATGATTTCACTGTGCCTAATGAGTACAGAACCCACGGCCATTTGGTATCCGGCCAAATGCTCTTCCATTTAAGCTACAGACGACCCACCACTCTCCCCTCTGCAAGCACATGTAAAGCTTCAAATAGACGAGTTTTGATGGACAGCTTTTAAAACTAAATCAACGTTAAAGAAGCAGAAGTCCGAAAAGCGAGAATAACGCGATATTAAAGTTGGGGGAATTTCGTCTATTGTGAAGCTTTATATGCGCTCGCAAAGGGGAGGATGATAGATCGTCTGTAGCTCAGTTGGAAGAGCCCTTGGCCGGTTACCAAGAGGTCGTGGATTCGGTTCCCAAGTTGCAAACATTTTCTTTGCAAGCAATTTATCATCTAATATTACCACATCATCGGCTATGATTAGAAAAAAAATTCTCGACTTTAATTACTATGTGATAATGATAGTTTTATATGATTATTATCATATATGCATACATTATGATAGTTGCATATGATTATTATGATATATGCATATATCATGATAGTTGTATATAATTATAATATATGCCTATATTATGATAGTTGCATATAATTTTCAGTTTATTAGAATTGAGTTTAAAATGTTTAAGATTCTTCAAATTGGATGATGAATTGCGCGCAAAGAAAAGAACTAATTTATCGACGACCTGGCGGCACACGAACCCACAATCTCATGGTTTTCAATCAAGTGCTTCACCATTAAGCTACAGGCGTGACATCTTTCCTTCGTGGGAGTACAGGGTGCTTCAAAAGTTCACAAAAACTTTACAAAATCATAAAAAAAGGAACACATTATGAAAAGTTCGGTTTGCACGAAAGTTTTCCTAGGAAAATCGGTTTAGTTTTTACTAGCAAAAAAAAAGCTTATTTAAAATATTTTCATGCAAACGGCGTTGACAACACCAAAAAGACAATGAACAGAACAATTGTCCTTTGCAACAGTTATTCAACATGACCTTCAAAACATTTTACGACAGAACTAAGGCGAACAACACATGATATATGTCCATTTCTCGTCTTCAGTTTCGCCGTGCGAAATTTTCCCAACGCGGTGACTTGCAATTCAATGTTCACATAAAAGCACTTCACTAGAAACGCTTGATCTGGTAACTAATAACATTCTCCAATTATGCAGTAATGTTGAATTCGAATGACTGTTCCACGTGTATCCATGCCTTTTATTGGAAGCCTCAGTTGTATAATTCTGCTGAATATCTTGCGTATCAGCGCCGTCTACAGGTGACTTTGAATTAATGTTTTTGATACTAAAAAAAAATCCGATTTTTCTAAAAATCCTCTCTTGCAAATCGCACTTCTTTATCATTATTTTTTCCATTTTTATGATTTTTTATAAAAAGTTTTTACAAACTTTTGGCGCACCCTGTATATAAGGCGTAATTATGGACAAATTAGTATGGAGTCTTCAAATTTCCATGATATTATGACATTCAAAACATTTGAAAATTCACAAAATTTTGATGTAATAGTCTATTCCTGGTTGTGTCAAATAATTCTAAGGTCCGGAAAAACAAGATTTTTTTTGTTTGGAATATATTAAAAAAAATTCCCCTTGAAAATGTCTTCACGATATTATCCTTCTCAGTGTTACCACAATTGCCAAATGGTCAACACCCAAAGCCACTTAACTATGTGCATGATCCCACCTTATTTGGCTCAGAATGACCAATGCTCTCCTTGCGCCAGAAAAATACAACCAACGAAGTCACTTTGGCATGCTTTTAAAATTTTTCGTGAGGAATTTTTATAGATAGTAATTTTCTGACATCCAGGCTTGAGTTCGAACTAGATCTTTCAGTAAAGAGAAAAAGAGGCACTGCCCTAGCTCGGAGTCGAACAAGGGTCCCTCAAAGATCCGGAGCGCCTTACCAGCTAGGCCACCAAAGCACAAGAACGACGCTCCCTTTCTCAGTATATAACGTCCTTGTAAGATATTAACTTCCTCAGCGATAATCAAAAATACATGCAATATTCAATTTACGTCAGTTAGCACAGACAGCGCGATTCTTTCATGAACAATATTACAGTATGAACATGAACAGTACATATAGTATGAACAGTATTCGCTATTACAATCATGGGTGCCTATATGGGGGAAGATGTGGCTTGAAGTCCCCCTTAACCGTTGCTCAAAAATTTGAGTTTCCCGATTCTGGTATATATATTTACTTTCAAAAGCTTCAGTCACATTTTAAAATAAGGTACTTTTTAGCTCATTACTAATTGTCAAACGGTATCAATTACTTTTGTAGCATTTTAGTATCTTATACATTTACTAACGTGTTATTTAATAGCTTTGAAGAAGTTAATTATTTTTCCCATCCCCCTCCTAAAAGTACTGATATAGGCGACACTGAATACAAAAGTTTGGAAAAGACGAATGCATATATTTTTTTCATTACTTTGCAGACATTTGGATATTATTGACAACTCGTAATGCTTATTTTCTACATGAACTGCCTAAGGTGGTGTAACGAGCAGAAATGACAGTCAGTGGAGAATCTGAGACGGGTAGAAAAGAAAGTTTGAAATAGAAAAATAGAGCCATCATTCAAGAGATCAGTCAGTCTGGCCGCGAATTTCCAGTTTTGGGCATTTGACCACCAACCTTTAGTAACATTTCTCTTTAGAAGATGTAAAAACGGGAATGGAGATTTTATTTGAAAACTAACAAAATAGTTATCTTAAAATTTAGCAACTATATTCTTAATACTGTTTTGATTTTTAAATCATCTCACTTGCCATTAAAAATCAGTTCGTGTGACACCCGTGCCATAGGTTGATGGCACTGATATAAGCTATATCGAAAAGTTTATTACCCTAAACGTGTGCCTAATTCAGAACGATTAATTAAGGTTTTGAAGCCCTTAAACTGTGAAATAAATAAATAAAAATAATGGAAATTTTTTACTGAAATTTGACTGTATGTGTATGATTTACTGATACAGTCAAACCTCGTTAGGACGAATACGCTTCAGACGAATTTCTTGTAACACAAACCGTTTTCTGAAGTCCATATCCAAGATCATATCCTTTCCGGATAAGACGAATTACTGTTAATACGAACAGATTTTCTGTTCCCTTTGGTGTTCGTCTTAACAAGATTCAACTGTATTTGTTATTTTATATGTGACAAATTCTGAATAATGAATTACCATTCGCTATTCACCAATACTGTAAGCATCGATACTTCATATTCAATAGTATCGTCATATTGATATTTTTAATGTTTTGTATCGATACCCAATATCGTATCGAATGCGGTATCTAAACACCCCTAGTAGCAACGTGTTCGCCTAGCTAGCCGCTATCCCAGATTCAACTCCCAACGGTGCAAAAAAAAAAAAATGCTCACTGTACTCCGGGATTGGTTCCCTAGGTCTTAGGAGGTTCGGGCTCCTCCAAGAACTGTAGTTGTCCCAGTGTAGCATGAACCTTGCTATCTTTGCTCCATGAAACCCACATAGAGAATCCAAACTTGCATGTCCTACAATCTAGCTTTGGCACGAAAAAAGTGCAACTTAGTTACCATCGGGTATTACATAAAAAACATTTCCTATAGCCTTTTTCTATATGGACTTCAATATAAAAAATATTTTCTATATACAATCTTTCTCTATGCACTTCAATATAAAAATATTTTCTATATAGAGCATTTTCTGCGGATTGCACATTTCTGTGGAACCTTTTTTCAATCGAATCTTGTGAATTTACACTGACAGACTCCACGGTCGTATACTATATGTAAATAAAATGTTTAATTACATAAAATTATAAATTAAATAAAAATATACATAATAATAAATTAAGCCTTGTCGCAATGCCTTGGCGACATGTGTTTTAAGCAACCTTGATTCGACACCCAACGGTGTAAAGAGAAAGCCCATTCACTGACTGCTCACTGCAGTCCGGGGGCTGGTTCTCTGGGCTATAAGAGACTCGGATTCCGCGGAAACTATAAATCCCGGAGCGGGGTGAACATTTTTGCCCTTGCGCTGTAAAAAGACACATAAAACATTGAAAAAGTTAAAATTGTCGCCAATTTTGGCGAAGGTCAGCGAGAAATAAAATCGTGACGAGAACGTTACAAGCAAAAAGGGTGACGAATTTCGCAGTTTCAAGTTTAGTAAACAGTTTTTAATATTAAAAAAAACTAGCCTACTGACTAACTTATAAAACGCGCTAACTTGAGTTTGGAACATTTCAGTTATGACTACTCTCGCACTATTTCAATTGTCATTTGTGTACTTCAAAATAATAATAAGCTAAAGTTAAAAGTAATGGTGTAATTATATATATCTCAGTGGGCTCGTGAGATTTTAGGGTATGTGCATGAAGCCAATTCACCAAAACCCAAAGTTACCGTAAATTTCTTTCTTATTTACTGAATGAGGTAAACCCAGTTTTCTTGACAAATATAATCTACAAATTTGTAAATTATAATTAGATAATAGACTTAATAATTAAAGTAAATTCAGAAATAATTGGAAATTATAATTAAATTAATAAATATAAAAATCTCTCACTTAAATTGTTAATTTACTTTCCATTAATTGTTTTATAACTTATTTCTATTAAAAAATCTATAAAATAAAATAATAGTCATAAATATTTAATAAAATTAAAAAATGTCCTTTCATTTAAATTATATATATATACATACACACCAAAATTATGTTTGTGACATGTAAATGTGTTTGTGACATTCTAATGTAATATACATAAATATACTACACTTAATTGTATATTAAATTAGACCAAGTTAAAGTAGTAAAACCCATATAAATTAAAGTAGTAGTAACAATTTAAAATAAAAAATAAAATTATAGTTGTAAAGCGTGGAGGAAAGACGAGTAAATAAAAGATTAAACAATACCAAGAATTTTGTTCTTCATCAGGGACCGCACAAAATCCCTGTTATTGGTTTGCTTTTTCTGACTACAATAATTGAGATTTGTGATTAATACTGAATGAACCAATATTGATCAAAAATTAGTTGAAGGTAGTATAAAGACCGAATGTAATTAGTTTAAAAATATATTTTAATAATTTTGAAGGGTCTCTTTTGTGAAACTAAGAGCAATCTCAATTGGTTAAAAAGGCCCTATTACGTAAGCAACTTTGGGGAAAAGGAGAGTTTGAGATTTGCTTATTTTTGCTGACGACCGAGAAGAAGGGGTCTGAACCATGCTTACGTAAGACGCAAAAAATTATAAAATTAACATCTAGTCACGAAGTGACAAAATTAACATCTAGTCACGAAGTGACAACTTCCCCGATAGAACTGAAATATTTGGACGTATGACACACTCCGAGTAAAAGATATAAAATGCGCATAATGGCAGTTAAATAATTATTTAAACCAATTACTTTCAATCGTTTTTCGCCCGAGTACTCCTTCTAAGTTCCCTGTGCCCACACTTTGTCATTTTTAAATGATATTTAATGAAGATGTTACTTTTAATAAATGTATTTTATCAAACCCACTTATTTATTACTTACTATTTGCATGAAAAATATTAATAATAAAAATGTAACAAAATACTTTACAATGAAATCAAAGTAGCTATTAGCAACGTATTAAAACACTTTTAAATGAGATATTTTTTTGTGATTATTCTCTATTTATAAATAGGCGTTTAATATTATAAGTGCTCAATGTTACAATCTAAACTTAAATAAATATTATAGTTTGCATCACACAGGTCATTCTTATTTCAAAGCCAATCTTATTCCAATACCAAAAAAAAATGAGAGAAATGAAATTTTACGTAAGCATAAAGGGGGTATGCACTTGCTTATTTTTCTTGGGAGGGGGAATATAAAAATGACCAGAAATATGTTTACGTATTACTTGAAAGGTTCCTGTTTTATATTTAAAGATAACGCTTTCTGTTTCCTAAGAAGCATTCAGGGGTAACTTTGTAGACAACCCCAATATATTCAATTAAGAATACCGCAGTTGAACTTGCACAATACATTTTGAAATGTATTTTTCAAGACGGTGTTCTTTATATAGGACATTATATAAAAACATAATAACGTTAAAAAACGAGACTAAAAAAAGTCAGACAAAATTAGATTTAAGATCAGGCAATTTCAGTTTTTCGTTCACTTCGAAGAGTCGTTTTTTGGTTTGTAGGTTTCTCTCATTTATCACCGTAACCGTAATCACGAACTTGACAGATTTCTAAGGATCGAGGTTCGTCATAAGGTCAATGAGGTCAGTGAGGTCCTGCTTTGAATTTTCTGCCGTATTCTTTCCTCGCCTATCTTCTTTTAAACGGCTTTCAAAATTTCCATCGTCTCAATTTCAAATTTTTAGCATTTCATACGGTTCTTCAAATTATTTCATACATTTCATCAAGTATTCGATATATATCAAAGAATTCCCTTTGTGTGTGGAGTAAGTTTATTTGCTGATTGTGTGCTTGCTGGAATGCTTGTTCGTTTCATGAATAACTATTTTTCCAAAATGTTAGGATTATTCTAACACTAAGAACTCAAATACTCTTTTCTTTACCATATATTATTATTCGTCAATTTCATCATGAATATTAAATAACATAAAATTTGACCATGTATTAAATTTTGTATGTTCCGAATGGTTAATAGATGTAAAAGAAAAAGATTATAAAAAAGGATAACCAATTTTACGAATCCATGTTTATTCAGAACTTTAAGTTTAATCTATTTGTATTTGATGACACAGCAAACTATTGTTTTGTCTTTGATGGTTTTGGGAAATAATCAGCAAATGGATATTAAATTATTTTTATAAAACAAATGTTAAATAAGAAATTATTAAAAATGACAAGTTTTGTATATAAATATATACACTTACATTTACAGATTTGGTTGTTTCAGTGCATTTTCTATTACATCAGTTGAAGGTAAGCCCGATTCTCTTGAATATTGTTATTCAATGTTGATCATATTTGCAGAGTTTCTAACTAAATTCCATACCTTGCGTTTGTGGGATGGGGAGGGATATATCATCTCCATGTTTTGCAATTCTAGTCAGCTGATGAGCTGCAATTTAAGCAAGAATATTTCCCACATGGAACAATACCGAAAATTGTCCATCATTAAGCAGCACAGCTCGGTAATGATAATACGAAGAATAGGGAACATACCTTCATGGTTAGTTCCAAACATACAGAAACAACGTAGAGAACACAAAAGTTGGTATCTTTTACACAGTGGAATAAATGATCCCTCTTCCCAACATTTCGTTCTTATTTTTTATTCCGTTTATTCTTTTTTGCACATCTTGTTTCCATTGGCGATTGCCGTCCGCAAATCACTTCTACATTTCGAGCCGTGGCATTTAAGAGATGAAAAACAGAACCCGAATGGGGAGGTATTTTTTGAAGAAAGGGGAAAAGTTCTCTTTCTGGTTCAGACATTTTTAGGAAATATGGGAACCATTATTCTCTCTGGAGAGTAAATAGGTCCATGCTCGCTTTCGGGCGACCTAACTCCGGGCCGTTGAGATCTCGCGCACACCAATGAGTTATTCCGCACAATTTGAAAACATTTTTCAAAAGGAAAGAAATGGATACTTTTCTAGAACACAAGCTGGCGTTTCTGTATGTATTATACATAATGAAGGCTATATATTTTGAGGTTTTCGTTTTATCCTTCAATTCTACCTTTCAAGCTTGGCCTTTGCTGAAAAGACTGAAGAAGTGGAACACACTCCCATATATACATGAACATTCCATAGAATACATGTTTAATATGTACACACCCTTTCCATATATGTTACAAACCTTGTCTAAGTGTTCATACGCATTTCATGCATGCACTGTCCATATAGTTTCATACACATTACATGCATGCACTGTCCATACATTTTCATACACATTGCATACATGCACTGTCCATATATTTATACACATTACATACATGCACTGTCCATATATTCATACATATTGCGTACATACACTGTCCATATATTCATACACATTGCATTACTATCCATATATTCATGCATATTGCATACATTCTCTGTACATATATTCATGCACGTTTCGTACATGCACTGTTCATGTGTTCATACGTATTGAATACACTGTCAGGAATGTTAAATGTACCGTTAGGCATGTTACATTGACGTAAGAAGGGGATTGGTGGAAGTTCTAAACCTCTCATTGCGAAGAACTTTTGTATATATAGGGGAAAGTAAGGCAAAGCGGATCACTTAATTTCATTTTAATAATAAAGTGTGATAAATATATGAACGCTAAAACTTTACTGTTTACTGCTGTGGACATCAAAGAAACATAGTACGTATCATTAACGACATTATTTATTACTGAATTTAAAACAAAAATGTTTGAAGGAGAAAGGTCAAATTATCCACTTTGCCCTAACCCTGTGGCAAAGTGGATAGGTTTTGAAATAGAAAACTATGTGGTAAAAAATTATAACGTACACATAACATGCTTCCGGCAGAAAAAAATTACCAGAAACGTTTTCACATAGTGCATTTAAGATATGTGTTGTCTCCTATGCCCTTCATAAGGAGTACAGTTATCGTAAGTCCATCCGTTAGAGAAGGAACACTTTATCCAGTTCCCTATTGGTGGATCAGCATATGGTTTATTACATATTAAGTAAATTAAGACTGCGACGTAGATTCTGTCTCTGTGCCAAGATGCTCGATGGTATTCTTAGGCTTGCCTGTACTTTGTGCAAACCAGGTTTTCTTTTCGCATTATGCTCGAGCAATGTTCCTAGCAGGGCTGTTCATTAAAATTTCTGCATGTTTTGACTGTAACCAACCAGCACAACAAACACATGTAATTAAACTTACTTCCTCAAATGAGTTAAGTGCTTTGCAATTAGGGTTTCCAGATCACCAACTATAAAAAAAACCGTTCGCTAGTGAAAACTGTGTGGCCCATGTGGCTAGAGGTGCATGTCATCAATTTCATGCCAACTTGTCAAAATCAAATCAGAGTAAATTTAAATTATATTCAAAATTGCGCTGAAATATTAAAAAATAAAATCATTAAAAAATATTTAAAGGTAAATTGCATGATTTTATCACCAATGAAACAATTTTGAGCTGCCTAACTAGTGGGGTCCGGGGACAGTTGCCCCGTAGGATTACCTATCCACTTTGCCCTCAGCGCCATTTTCACAAAGTACTGCCTGTGTTGGATCCTTAGCAATACCGACACAAAAACATTATCTAAACTCACAAACTTAATACTTGTCTCAGGTATATAGTTCACAAAATTTAGTGCGAAATAGTTGTGCTTATATTGACACTTAACTAACTTACACACAAATTTTAGTGAACAATCGAAAAAAATGGTTTTTTTTTACTTTATTCGCTGCGCATGTATTTCATTAGCGCTGAAATAAGTGCAATTTATTCCTACGCACACCTTCAACACTTTTGCACTGACCACTGTTGCCTCCTATGTTTGGATTATTAAACATTAAGTTGATCCGCTTTTCTCTACTGTCCCATTACATATAGATATTAGTGAGTTTTATCTCTATAACCAACTTATGAACTTTTCTGCATACACCTGTGCTCATATCAGTCAATACATGTTACATACATATGCTGCCCGTGCATGCCAGATACATATGCTGTCTTGTGATGTATATTATACACAGCTTGTCGCATGTACACATTACGTATGCACGGTCTCGTCTCGTTTAGCCCAGAGTGACTCTTGCTGTTCCTGTGCCATAAAAATAAAATGAACGAAGCTCTTGATCATATCATTTGCAACAGTAAACTGTGTCCTACGACGACAATGCAGAGCTGAGGAGTTCGACCCTAATGCCTGTTAACAAGCCCAATACTAATGGTATTCTGAATTGCATGCCTTTTTTGGCCCACCGTAGACCGCGGTTTTGGTCCTGGGGTAATGAATTCGGATTTCTTCGGGAATCTGTACGTCTGGAAGCATCATGACCGCAACTGTCCTTGGACTGTAAAACACAAATATTCCTCATTTTAATAAAGGCGCCCTAAACGGTAACATTCTGCTAATAAAAAAAGGGGGGAAAAAAGACGATATGCAAGCATATGATAGTTCGACTACCATACCGAAAATATGTTCGAAATATTGCACTGCTGACAAGGAGTTCTCTCCGGAAAACTATATTTCTTGCAAAATATCCGTTTGAATCTGGTTCATGACTACTGCGTAAAAATGCGGAACCGGAAAGGGAAATATTGCTTTTGGCGGAACATATATTTCCGGGAAATCTCCAGGGTGTTACGGAGCCGAAGTCTTACAGGCGAAAACGGTCAGCGATAAAACGTATTCTCCGCAGTGAAAAATGCTTGCTTTTGTTCAAATTTTGACAAAATTTCGCAACTGCTTCTCGTATTATATAATATTGGATTATATCCTTCGAAAATACCTAATGTATATACATTAGGTATTTTCGAGATAATGTGTAACTATAACATATTTCACCACCCTTGTTTATATTCAGTTTTATTGTTGCATTGAAAATGACATTGTTGTAGTGAACCCTTAACGTTGAAAAATGTTACATTGATATTGTAAACTTTGACCTATTGTTAATATCGATATATTGTTACATTGATGTTGAACTTAATATATTGTTACACTGATTTTGACGTTGATATGTTATATTGATGTTAAAGTTAATATATTGTTACATTGATTTTGACGTTGACATGTTATATTGATGTTAAAGTTAATATATTGTTATACTGATTTTGATGCTGACATATTGTTACATTGGAAAGATTACATAAAACTTGTTACATCGATGTTGTTAACTTTGTGGACTGGGAAAAGAAAGCATTCTTATCACCACTTAATTTTGTAAGATATTATTACCTCCCACAGGGATAACACAATTGCCAAATATTGGTCAACACACAAAGCCACCGGGGCGAGATTTTTGTGAGTTTTTCGTAGGGGACTTTTTTTATTACCAATAAATTTGACACCCACGTATTAGTAGCTCAAACTAGAAATATTTGTTGTTTAGGAGAAAAAGAGACGCCGTCCTCATCCTGGATTTGAGTCAGGGTTTGTGTGTTGACCATTATTTGGCAATTGTGTTATCCCTGTGAAGGGTAATAATATCTTACACCTTTACATACGGAGAAAAAGAGCGTTTGTTCTTGTCCTCATTCGTCTAGTAGGTCAAGACACCGCGGGCTAAACGGAGGGACCCTGGTTCGAATCCGGGATGAGGACGGCGTCTCTTTTTCTCCCAAACAAAAATAGCTCTAGTTTGAGCTACTAATACGTGGGTGTCAAATTTATTTGTAATGATTTAATTTTGTAAGCTGACGTATGTAGTACGTTCTTTGTTTTAATTAGCATTATAACACGGTTGCGTAAATTGTTGTTGTGGAAACGGAAGCGAAGTTATGTAACAAATGTGATTTTAATATTAAAAATTGAGCAAATTATAAAGAATTTAATCTGAAGCATGGTTGTGCATGTAATCCTAAGCACTGATCAATGCGGAACGAAAATTTGCGTATTACATATCCGACCACTCAGAAGTGCAGGGTTATATAAATCGTTGGCGCAGAATGACACTTTCTGGCCTTTATTGCGCCATAAAAATACAACCAACCAACCAAATCTCTAATTTATAAAATTTTAAGCCTTGGAAATGACGTCCTTGCAACATAAAATACAACCAGCCGACCAAATCTTTGGTTATAAAATTTTAAGCCTTGTAAATGACGTCCTTACACCATAAAATGCACAAAACCAAATCTCTGGGTTATAAAATTTTAAGCCTTGGAAATGACGTTCTTGCATCATAAAATACAATTAACCAAATCTTTAGTTATAAAATTTTAGGCCTCGGAAATGACGTCCTTGCTCCATAAAAACAACCAACCAACTAAATCTTTGGGTTATAAAATTTTAAGTCTTGGAAATGATGTCTTTACACCATAAAATGCAACAAACCAAATCTCTGGGTTGTAAAATTTTAAGCCTTGGAAATGACGTCCTTGCACCATAAAATACAACCAACCAAATCTTTGGTTATAAAATTTTAAACCTTGGAAAGGACGTCCTTCCACCATAAAAACAACCAACTAACTAAATCTTTGGGTTATAAAATTTAAAGTCTTAGAAATGATATCCTTGCACCATAAAATACAACCAAACAAATCTATGGGTTATAAAATTTTAAGACTTGGAAATAACGTCCTTGCACCATAAAATATAACCAACCAACCAACCTTGAAAATGACGTAATCCGAACTTAGGCTGGCTGAGAGAAAGATTCGCGAATTCGTGTTATCATCATTTCCTTGATTAATTTTGACTGAATTGACCATATCGTTGAGAATTTTCCAAGTGTTTAATAACTGACTTTAAGCTATGAAAGATTTTCATCATTACTCTTGGACAGCTGCTGATGCGTTCGAAAGCTTGGATGCTCTATTTACTTTTCTACTAGAGCGTTTAAATTTTTGTAGTAAATTTCTTCTCTGGGAGTTGGTATTTTTATTACACCTATGAAAGGCTTTTCTAAACGCAAGCTGGGTTGTAATTAGCTATTTCTTAATTCTCATTAGTACAAAAAACTGATTTTTACTTAATACGCATTAACATTGTTTACTTAAAATTCTTCAAAGAATACCGCTATGTGGGTATTGCATGGTTGCACATGAGCATTCTATATACCACGTTCGTACATACCTTTGTGTAGGGTGGGTAATTCTCATTTGTATTAGCTTCTTTCAAGACTGAAGCTCGGTGGAAAACAAACGTATGATCTTTTTGCCGAAAACATCGGACAAGTGTCTTCTAAAAAATTAATTTAGTTCACCAGACCATTTCGGATAATTAGGGTTCCATTGCATTCACTGACATACGCAGTGGGGATGGAGTTGATGCGAGTTGTAATCCCTCATTGTGATGGAATTCTGTATATAGAGTATACATATGAATATATGGAGTATACGTATGAATATATGGAGTATATATATGAATATATGGAGTATGCATATGAATATATGGAGTATGCATATGAATATGTACAATATGCATGTGAATATATGGAGTATACATATGAATATATATGGAGTATACATATGAATATATATGGAGTATACATATGAATATATATGGAGTATACATATGAATATATATGGAGTATACGTATGAATATATGGAGTATACATATGAATATATGGAGTTGTAGCTCTGTAACCCCACTTATAAATTGTTTGCGTAAGCCTATAAGTGTTTTATAATTACAGAAGGAAAATCTGAATAATAATTTTTGTAACTATTTATTAGCAGGTTTCAATAGATATTAAACCCGCTATTGCTTTTGGTTTTTCTGTCTGCCTGTCTATACGCAATGAAAAGGACAAGGCAAAGGTCTTCCGTAAATGCAATAATGATGGCTATTGTTAATGCTGAAAACCTACCGAGTTACTTGAGAATTAGAGAGTTGCGGATTAGACGGCTGGATTAGAGAGTTGCGAGTTAATGTTAATTGAAACCCGCTAAATTTAAATATCGACCTTTGACGATTTTCTTTCACTTGCTTGTTTTAAATTGCAATAAAATATTCCCCGGCGACTTAAGGTGTTGGCTAGCTGCCAATTCAGTTTAACCCTGAAAAGCCTGATAATATTTTAGAAAGAATGAAAACACATATATAGAAAGAAATTTATAATTTATTTTCAGAAAGGAAAATATATTAAAATAAGAAATACATTCGCCTTTCTTATTTGCTTAGAATGTGTCCTTAATGAACGTTTATGTTCATTTTAATTATGTAAATTAAATTTCTGAGCAAAGAAAAACAAAAAATATGCTTCTCAAATAGCTGTAGAGTACTTAGGCTTAGAAAAGTGCAAACCTTATGCTCACTTACATCATTCTTGTTATTTCATCACTTTCCTAGTAATGTAATTCCTAGTAATGTGTTTCCTAGTAATAGTAATTCTGATGTTAAAAAATGCTAAACCTAAAACAAATATATGTAATTATCTTTTTAACGTATTTTGTAGAAATTGATGCGACTATTAATTTTAATTCATTGGCAAATACTGACAGCTTATATAAAAAAAACTGCAGAAAACGTGTGAGGTTAAATTCTATTCATATGGGAAGATTTGGAAAAAGTAGGAAATAGTGTACAAAAAAAAAAAGAATTTTGCTCGGTGCTTAGAGAGAGCACTTACGTTCATATAGGAGATAACATCTCAACGAAAAAAATATGAACATAAGCTATAGTTTCTAGTGCTTTTTCACAATTAAGGCAGTGATGAAAAAACAGATTCCGTAAGTGGTAAAATTGATAGTTTCACTTACTCTTTCTTTCTCTCTCTCTCTCTCCACCTCTCTCTATTGAAGATATCTTGAGGAACTTGAAAGAACGAAAACTAAGATGTGCAATTAAATCTTTGAAGAGGAAAGATGTATCGAAAGACAGAATGTGTGATGGACATCTCTGAAAATGTTTCTTAAAAGTGTTTAATTAAAGTGAAAAAAAGAACAGTTTTTAATCATGAAGAAAGCAACAGCTATGCTGGGTGCGACAAGAAACGAAAGAAACGTGATATCTATAATAAAAAAAGCAGTGTCGATTTCGTGTCGACAGGTTTTGAAATGTTAGTAAACAGTCTTCGGAGAGGGAATATCCCTCTTGGAAAATGAAAGGTTCGATCAAAATGATCTGCCGAGAGATATTGATATTTTTCGATTATTGATCGAGTATACGAATTTCCGCCGCTATCGAATATTGGCTTTATTGATCTCGAGATGTCTTTTATATCCGATATGGAAAGTCAACAGTGAGCTTTCCGATAAGATCGATCAACATTGAAGATGTATGTATTAAAGTTTATACGTATATCTTCACCCACCCTCGCAGTAATAAACCAAAACGAACTTACTTTCAAAAGTTAAGTGTAAATACATGCGCAAAAAAAATCGACCGTCAGATTTTCAAGAAACGACACTGCTACAGATATGTATTAAAATAACGGCACAAAACAATCTTTACACTTTTTTCAATACAACCTTGAATTAAATTTGTTACAATTACTGTTGTGTGGGAGACTTGATGTAAATATTTGGGGGGTTAGTGGGTCAACCCAGGAGAATAAGTGTGTCACCCAGAGACCGAAAAAAACATACAATTTATTTATTACAATTTACTTATTACATTTTATGTCTTTTACCCTCAAATGTATTTGGAAATTTCTTATCCATCATCAACTTGGGAGGCTTGAAGGAACATTGGGGCCCATAGAAATTAGTGTTCCTGTTGCAGACATAATTTTTGGAAATTAATTTATATAATTTAGCGCTACACATTGATATATATATATATTAAATGTATAAAGAACTTGAAACTCAAAATTTTTAGATTATTTCTCAAGCATTTAAACTCAAATCAATGAATTTGAAACCATAAAAATATGTCCCTGTATAACGAGAGAGTTTCCTTAAACGGTTACCGATTTACTTTCGAATTTTTTAAATGCCACTTGAAGTGCTATTTCGGAGAAGCTGCATTTAAACGGTGGTAAGTGTTCTTCAGTTATCCCCACTTTATTTAATTAGCACTCATGAAAATTGCGGGAAAATGCATGTTGTGGGCTTCTTTAATTTACTTATAATTATATATTGTGGAAATTTATTCACGAATTTTAATAGAAAGTGCAAAAGGAAAATTTGAGTAATGAGAGCAGGAAAAAAAGTGAACAGAATTCATTATCCCACTTATTTAACAAGTATTTTCATACGGGCGGTTAGCATTTAATAGTGATCAGTTTTTTCTAAAAAATTTATATGTATATATATATATATATATATATAAGAATTAATAAATTTAGACAGATCATAGCTGGTCTGAATTAGAAAGAAAAATTGGGCCTGCAATGTACGAACTTTAATTGGCGTTATGAGCCAATAATCATCGATTAAACAATGTTTTAATGATCCGACATTCCCCATTCAATCCAGACATTATACAGGGAGACCTGTTTATTATTTAACCACTTCCTATTTTATTATTAATAAAATATGCTTGCAAAAACTCTGCTAAAAATGCTTAAAAATAAAAAATTTCTGACACTGAATAAATTCATCTATATTTTTTTTACATTTGTGGTATTACTTGAACTGAGTTTGTTGAATTACTACTTGTAAGTTATTCAACAGTGTTACTTTGATGTGAGATGTATATACGACTTTCTATTTCTTTCTATTTTTGTCTCTTTCAAACAAAAAAATTGTTTAAATCTCTGCCACATGGATGGTTATAAACAAACAGGTCTTCCTGTATAATGTCTGCATTGAATGGGGAATGTTGGATCCTTAAAACACTCTTTAACCCATGATTATTGGCTCATAACGCCTATCAAGATTTGTACATTGCAGGTCCAATTCTTCTTTCTTATTCAGACCAACTATGATCTGTCTAAATTTATTGATTCTTCATTTATATATTAAATGGAATGTTAAAAATGCTGTGTTTTATAACAACTCCATTTGCATCATTTAAAATGGGTACATATTGGGCTTTGGTTAATGGTATTGATATGGGATTTAAATACCTGGTACTACAAATTTATTATGTTGGTGTGATATTTGTATATTTAATGATAAAACTATTCAAAAACAATGTTATTACTATTGTATAATTTGTTCTGAGTACATATTGTAAAATATTTTTTAATTGTTTTCAAACCTATATATATATATATATATATATATATAAGTATATTTCATATAACATTTAAGATATTTCAAAGGGAACGTAAGTAAACAGTTGACTAAGTGTCATAACTTTTGGTTCAACAGAGAAGTAACGTGTGTTCTGAAATGTACATTAATCGATTTTAACATTTATAAGATTACAAAAATGTATTGTACAAAATATATTATTTTCTTCAATGATTTTTCTATTCTACGTTTCTTTCAATAAGATAACATTTAAGTAGTACGTAAACAATATTTTGGCCATTTTTGCCTCCTCCCGCTACGCAAAAATTGACATTGGCTAAATATAGAAAAACAAGCAGAACCCCCCACCTTCCTCCACAGTGCTTAACGTAATACTTCAACTCTCCCTAACAAGCGAAAACTTTGCTAATCTAATACGCCATAGATTAAGTTTATACTTGAACTGATTTATTATTTCATAATCGTCGAAGAAATACATTGTCAATACATTTATATCTAATGACATGGTCTTGAGACCTTTCCTGGTTTTGTCATGTTTTCTTTTTCTTTTTTTGCTGTGCTGTGCTGTATAGAACGACATATGCTATAATTCAATATAAATAATGTATGTAAATGGTGTAAAATAACATGTATGTGTAAATATCGTAAAATAATATATATAATATAAAATTATATGATGTAAATAATACAGTGCAATGTTTCTATGGCTTTACCATAGAAGAATAAATAGAGATGTGTTATTATTAGACTGATACTTAATTGTCTAATAATTTATGAGATGATATATCCAATTTCGTTTTGCTGATAGACACGTAATATTGCAGTGTTTCTGTCATAAAAACGCATACGAAATTACGTAAAAAATTCCAAATTTCAAGGAGCCAAAAATAAAGTACTTGTATTACCGTATGTATGTATGTATGTATGTATGTATGTATGTATGTATGTATGTATGTATGTATGTATGTATGTATGTATGTATGTGTATGTGTGTGTGGGGGCAAAGAAATACTGGACATATAGAATCGTAAGCGTGTAGACTCATCTTGTTTAGCGCAGAATATCCCCTTGCTGTCCTTGCGCCAGAAAAATACAACCAACCAACCGTATGTAGGCTTTTATATCTATCTTCCCATCAAGAAATATAGGTCAATACATTCTTGGTGGGCAAAGATATATTTAATTCAATTTTGGAAGAACATAGCTGCTTTATTTGATTGCTACCTGAAATTTGAAACATGGAATTGTCGAAGTTTGGAAAAAGTACAACCAGTCTTTCCACTAAATTACTCGGCGCTTCTGGAAAAAACGGAAACAAAGGGAAATCGATGAGGCTTCTTTGCGGAACTCCTTATAGCCTATAGAGCATCAGGAAACGAAAGGCAAGAACAAAACGTGTAAACGTGATCCGAAAAACCAAGACTGAGCCGCTTCTAAATGCGTTTCTCTCAATGTCTAATTTGATAAGGACCAAACTGGAATGAAGGAACCAAAGCCTATACCACTATCTAACAAGGTAGGTCTTACCTAAGCGATAGGTTTTGGCGTTATCTATTGCGAGGACCCTTAAGACAGCACCTGAAGGCGCTGTCTCAAGGAATCTTGTTTTATAATGAGTTTGAGTACCTAAAACATATGTTGATGGGCCCGGGCAGGCGCTGGTCCGTGGGGCCCGCACCGGGCTGTCATCACGAACGATGAAAAATTGCTCCAAAAATGAGCAGGTCGCAGAGAAGAAATAGGTTGAGGGTAAAACCGTGAAAACATGCTTACCTCTATTAAATCAGCACTAAAAAAAATGCTTCGATCTTACGGAATAATGAAAAGTAGGCCCTAACAATAGATTGCCCTGCCAGTTCGAAAGCCAGCTACAATATTTTATATTGCTTTTAAGTATAACGATAGCTGCCATGTTGCTGAATTAAACAATGTCAGGAAATATAGTCGACCTGTAAGTAATAAAACTTGTTCCGAAGCTGCATATTTAGTTAATGGCGTTTCTTTAGCATCGTGTTAAGGAAATATAGAACCCAATTGGCATTTTGTAAGTGATTTTGGAAAAGTTGATTATTGATATTGCAACAAACGCCTTTTAATGCATTTAAAATTCCATCTGAATAACGTAATATCTTTGAATAATGAAAGATTGACAAAGACGGTAACGTACCATGAATCTATCCCAAGGTTCAGTCACGCGTGTAAGTCCCTATTAGCGTTCGCTTGTTAATGAACACCACCTTTTAACCCTCTCGCCCCAATTTCCCATTGGTCAAAATACTTTCCTCCGATAAGGAGCAAGGCGCCCACCCAATTAAGCCCGGTCTAAAATGGCAACACTCCAACGTTTAGTTTGAGTTCATTCCAATAGTGATTCCTGACGAAGAACAGCCTGGTGTATCTGAAACGCGTCAGTGAGATAAGCTTCCCTTCATTGTTTAAAATCAAGCTGCGTAGTATTGTTGCTAGCTTTAATATATCCTGCGTATTGTTACGTTAAATTTTACGCTTTATTAGTAGCAATACATATTGAATGGAGTCGTCGGTTTTGTTTATGCTTTCGACATCCTTAGTAATAGGGCAAACTTCCAACAAGTTGCTAATTTTTTTAAAGCTTCATTCTTATTAAGTTATCAGTTATACTTTATATAATCCTTACGATTACCAATTACAATCAGCTTCTATTGAGAATTACTTGGTGAAAAAAGTAAACATTCTATGTATTATTTCAGTCAAGAACTCCCAGATAGGTCTCATTGGCGTAATTAGGTGGGGCCCGGCCCCAAGAAGGTCAACTGTCCCCCCAGAAAATTTCCCGCATTTCATTTTTTTTTTATTGTGAATAAATATAAGGCGGGTTAAAGCTAAAGCTCCAGCTTTCCCTCCAGAATTTCCTAAAAATACAAGTGTCAGTCGTGCATGCGTAAACACGTGGGAAAAGAAATCTTTCCAATGACTTCTTCATATTACTGGATAGGAAGATGGCCATGTGTGCAACATTCTAAGTTAGAAACTTGACATCTTTACGTGACACTTGCGGGGTACGTGAATGATGACCAGGAGCGAGAAATCGATCAGTAGGTATCAGATGCTGTCTGTGTGATGAACATTCTATCCAATCACATCACGTGGGCGGAAACAAATACAATTCGAATTAAAAACTTTCTAACCTCAATTCACATTTTCCGAAGTTTACACATGCACACAAACAACACAACAACAATGAGCTGCTCTTCTAATTTGATAAAACGCATCTCCTCATCCGTCGCAAATTTTTTTTCTTGTGTGATATTTCAACTCGCAACCCATCATTCGGACATAGTCCCCACTACAACGTCCTGAATTTGGTAATCTATGGAGTGAAAAGCAAACTCCGTTTTCTTGTCGGACCCTTCTCACTTCATGAATGCGAGCGCAAAGCATCTGTGCTCCTCCACTATTTGATTCTAACGGATACACTATAAACAT
>QLNU02015003.1:114717710-114748988 GCA_006491805.2 Dysdera silvatica | reverse complement strand
ACGCCAATAAACGTTGATTGATTGACATTGTTGTTTGATTTAATCTGCGTAGTGTTCGATTTATATAAAATAAATACATATGCTGCAACGGGCATTTCGATCAATTTAATACCAGTCTCTTTGCAATTTGGTTTAAATAGTAGTCTATGTACTACACCATTCTGCGAAATAACTGGCAACAATATATATACGTTCGTAAAGAGATTATATATTGTCCTTCGTAGCTCAGTGGGTAGAGCCTCCGCCCGGCAAGTGGAAGGTCGTGGGTTCAGGTCCCACCGAAGGCAGAAATATTTATTTTCTTTCGAACGTTTCACCATCTAATCACGCCATACCATCGGCGTTGGTATCACTACGCCAATAAACGTTGATTGATTGACATTGTTGTTTGATTTAATCTGCATAGTGTTCGATTACATAACCATAAAATGGATACAATAGATACGTTTTTATTATTTCATTACGTTCCATTAACTTTATTGCGACATCATTTAGAACGGCATAGTTTAAAATTTTTTTACGAGAAGTTTGTACTTCCGGAAAAAATAAATGCGGAAAGGTTGAATTAGTGTTGTTGTGGCTAAAGGAATTCGAAGTTTCATGCAATTGTTCTGAAAGTCACTATATGTAGATGAGTCAGTGGATCTAATCCAAGAATCCAATATGACACAAGGTGGTAGTGTGTGGGGGGTCTTAAAGTAGAAAGAAGCAATTTAAAAACCCTTCATTCATGATTTCTGTACTCATTTTACAAGATTTTGTGTATGTTTTGTAAACATTAGTGGCACGAAACATGTGTGACGTCAAACTTGAGTGAGGTTTAAAGGATCCGGTTGATTCAATGAAAACGTAACAATTAACCTTTCAATTTTCCATCCATTGATAAGTAAGGGCATATAAAAGTGTATGAGTGGGTCACAGATTACGCGGACGAAACTAAATTTTTTTCAGTTTTGTGAGATAGTGTTCTGTTATTTGGTATGAAATATGCAAAACCACTCTGATCAGCATTAAATATTTGGCTCTTTGAGCAATGTGCAAATGCATTACGTGATGTTAACACGAATTTAGTTGCTGTGTTTTCTACGGCTTCTTTATTTTAATTTTGTCTGTTATATGTTTCGTAACTTTACGAGAATATATACTCATATTTTTATTCTGTATATAAAACTCTTTGAAATCATACAGTTCCTAATGTTTAAACCCTTTTCTTTATGATAAGCGCATCTCTTTTAGTCTGCATCATGTACGAATATACACTTACACAGTGTGTTTGAATTTTTCTAACAGTGTGCATTGAATTAATTTATATTTCTTCCTATTTGTCCCAAATTCCGTAATATATTTTTTAAAATGACTTATTTCATAATCCACTGCTTTTCGACATCGTCTTTGATTCTGTTGAGGTATTTTTTCTTTTGCAAGAATTGTAAAAGCTCGCAACGTTTCTCATTTCTTCCAAAGTACAATTTTCTCCGAAAAATACATTGTCAGATGTATAATATAAACGGTTGTTATTAAAAGTGTGAATTACAGAACTGTTATTATCGTCAGAAATATAATCTATATTGCTGTTGCCATTTATGCTATCATCGTTCTTAAAATCTAACGTTACTTCTCATTCTCAAAAATTATTCTATTTACTATAATTTCTCCAAATGCAGGTAATGATCTCCCACTTTCATGCAATTGTTCATGTATTACACGAATGATGATCGCAGATGGATCTGTTTCGTATTTTTCAATAGTTAAGTTTAAATTACCGGCTAGAATATTGATTAAAGTTCCCATAATTACAATATTTACATTAACTATTATAACACTGCGTTACCCAGTAGTGCATTAATCAACACCAAATTGTTTTAACGAAATGTTTTAAAGCCGTGAATAATAGACGTAGCCAGGATTTGTATTAGGGGCAGAACACCATTTTACTACAATTTAAATTTTAATGCCACTTTTAGTTCAGTATTTTTATTTGCTTGATTTAGGGAGCAGCTTCCCCCCACCTCCCTCCACATGCAAACATGATTGCAAATAAAATTATATAGGAGACTAAAACTCAATAGGCCTTTATAATTTATTCTCATAAAAAAAGGTCATGCTCCCCCCCCTCTCACAACACAAAAAATGCCATAGTTACTCTTCGTTCATTGAAAGAAGTCTGATTAAACTGTTAGAAATAACGGGAGGTGACGTTACAAACGGCCTATTCTATTACAGTAGAGGAGAGCTCCAATTTCAGAACTCGATTTTGGCGCCGACAAACGTTCACCAAACGCCAGTTCTGAAATTATAGTTCTCCTCTGCTGTAATGAACTAGCCCGTTTGTGACGTCACCTCCCGTTATTTCTAACTGTTCCATCCAACTTCTTTTCGTGAACGAACAGTATGCCTACGGTGCCTGTAATCGTTCTTTTCTTTCTGAATATTTAATCAATCGATATAAGTATTGATTTCTGCCATACGCTAGTATGTTAATGAATAAATCATAACTCTACTACGAAAAGGGAAAAGTTATGTGTTCCATCGTATAGTTCAATAAAACATGATTACATAAAAAGGTTAAACACTGGTAAAATAGCAATGAAAAAGATCACTCAAGCTTTCGGACGCATCAGCAGCAGTCCTTCATCAGGAGTAATGGAATAAACATAATTAAAAATTGGTTCTTTGAAATTTGGGATGTTCAGAAGTAGCAGGTGTCTAGATATTCCGATAGTGATATAGGCGAATATCTATAGTTTTTTCTTGGAATAGGAATTATCAATACTTTTTTTGGAAATATCGATGAGAAAACTGGTAAGCTTTTCTGGGGGGCCATGACCCCCCAGAAAAATTTCGTAGTTACGCCTGTGAGAGGCCTGCTTACAGGATTTAGAAGAAGTGGGGGTCCTACAATCATGTAATGGTAACAAACGTTCGTTTAGCGCGTCATTATCCGGGTTAGACGGGAACGATTACAATCGGTTCATGTGGTTACGATTACCATAGTAGAATAATGATTAGGATTAGAATTACCTAAGCAGGATAATGATTAGGATTACAATTACATAAATATCAAAATTTAGATTATGATATTGATTACGATTAGTCAATTTTCATTTTTCAACTACGACTATGGTTAAGAGTACACATTAAAAAAAAACATGATTACAATTACGATTACAGATTATAATCACGATTACTTGCACGCAGAAATAATCAGTTCGATTACGATTATAATCAAGACGATTACAATAATAATCATAGCGATTATGATTACCTAAGAATTTCAAAAAACGATCATGATTAAATGAAATTTAAAAATGTGATTATGATTATATTGCAGATTACAGGTGTTTCAAAACATTTGATTGCAATTACTCGGAGTCTGGTTTGAAGTTCAGCGGTGCCAAAAAGAACAGTACTTACTAACTGCACATTGTGGTCCGGGGGTTGATTCCCTAGGTCATAAGATCAGAATTTCCGAGAAAATCGTAGGTCCTGACGCAGCATGACCCTTCTGTCCTTGTACCATAATACTCGTAAACTCAAAGCGGGGTGGGGTGGATGAAAATGGGAGGGATTTGATGGAAAACTCCCTTTCTCTTAAAATAAATTTGACTTTTACAGTCAATGAAATTGTTCAACTGGGTGGGGAGTCCACCCCCACCCACCCACTCACTTGTATATGGAGTTGCTTCCAGTAACAGAAAGTAACTTACCATGGAATATGGCATTATTCCTCACCATGTCTTTTTCACACTGAGTTATTTCATCGTCATCAGCTTCTTTAAGCGATATTAAATTATTTTTCTTTAAGTATGTTCAGCAGTCACGCCTACGTACCTCCGTATGCTTTTTCAATGTCTTATATTTCATTTTGGAGAAGATTGTTTTCCCCTGGAGAGTCCTAGAAGTTTCTTATGGAAAGTGACATATTCTAAGATGAATGGAAATATTCTTTAACGCAAGGAAGTACGAAATTATGGAAGGATTGATGGTAGATTCTCGTCTTGTCATTTATCAATACCCATGTTCTGGTTTTCATGTCACCTTTCTGTTTATCACATTATGATTCTCGTGTAGCGAATTTGTGTCCAATAGATCATCTAGAAACTCATGGTCTTGGTTCTCTGTATGGCTACTGTCCATAAGTTTGATTGGGTCTGATAAGATGTTGCAATAAAAGTCGAATTTGGAGTATTTCGCAAAACGAAGAGAATGCATTCAAAGTAAAACTTTGAAGTATAAACTATATTCCTTTAGGTCTTCTTTATATGAAAGGATATATAATTCTCTGTGGTGAGGAAGCATAGGTTAGAGTTCGCTGGAATACCATAGATACTCGTGCAACATGACCGTTTGTGTCATTATACCATAAAAGCATAGAAATAATCAAATTTTGTTTCATGCAAAATGTACATCTTTTGTATATAATAAATATCCTGACAAGATGGAAATTAATCCGATTGGATAACAGAGAGAAAACTCTAGAATATTTAAGCATACACAAGTCTAGAAGAAGTTACACTCCTTACAAAGCCGTATAAAAAGAAAAAATAACTTAAAAGCTATACATGGTTGTTTTTTTTTCATTTATGAACGTTCATTAAATTTCATCTCTCAAAATTTTTCATATCTTGAAACTAAATTAGTACATACGTAATTCACACATTGGTAATATGTCGTTAATAGTTTTTTCGGCAAAAAATTGTCTGTCTTCATCAGAACAAGTTCGCAGACTGTCTGTGAATTTATCAGACAAGGACACACTCATCTCTTCCGAAACAATTAACGCTGCGATACTCATGTGTCAACATAAGCAAATATGTTTGTGCTGATTTCGTTTCGAATATATTATACAGGCATCGGTCGTTTAGTCATTTTTCAACACTTTTCCTTCTTTTTCATCTATTTTCATAATGTTGCTTATTTTCACAATTTTCTTTCAATTTTCAAATTTCTCCTCTCTTAAAGGAAACAGGAAAATATATGGTAAATAATAAATATAAATAATTCGAAACGAAAAAAATAGATTATAGAATAAGAAATTTATAAAATCACAAATCTACACCGATAATATAAAACACAGTCGAGTGATGGAAGTGGAAAAAAAATAATTTTGTAAGCTGAAAAGATGCATTGAAATCCAAGATACATTTCCAACACTAACAAAAATAATATCGTGTGTCGAAAAAAATCCCATTCGCAGAAAAAAACCTACTTTTTGTCCGCAAAGACCAATATCCAAACTCTGAATGGAAATTCGAGATCTTAGGAAAGAATTTTTGGAGTCAAGATGGGCTTTGTTGTCTACTAACAATGCATGTCTACCAGGAATCTCTTTGTATGCCCGGAGTACCTCGGGATCGCCCCTTAAAATATGTACTGAAGTGCAGAGGGCGTGTTGCCTGCACGTCAATGTGTCAAAATCTTGACGAAATGTGCCGGAATACCAATATATATATCTTTTAGAAAAAAACATGAGGGAGAATTTTAATCTCCCGTCAGAAATTTCAGCCAAAACTGGCATATTTTAATTTCTTGGGCCATATATTTGAATATGTGCAATGTATGTGGGAATGAGCAAATGCTGCATTCTATATTGAATTTTCAAAAGATATACAAAATTTAATAATTTTTGTTGCAAAATGTCTGCTGAATTTTCAGCATCACGACATTAATTCGTTCCTTTTTAATAACGAGAGAAGTTTGACGAATATCCTAAAATGGTTCACTTCTTAGCTTCGAGAAACTGATTGACGATTATATTTCATTTGACAAAAATATATCATTTTTGGATTGTTTTATACCATACCTGTTACTTGAAGTAAATCGTTTCGACAAAATTTTCGGAATTTGTTAGCGTCCTTTTAATTGGAAAAGGATGATTTTTAATTTCATTAAAATCAGCTATTTCAAATAAATATCAAAATTACAAAGATGGAAGTTCATACATTTTAGTTTTCCCATTTTAAATTCTGAAATAGCCGATTATATGAATTATTTTAAATCCTTATTTCAGCTATATTTCAGGTATAATATCCCATAGTTATTTCAGGTATACTATCCCATAGTTACTGTTCAAGGACTATTCATAAGGTCATTTAAGGCATAAGTTTACCCAGAAAGTTCAAAAATTTGTAAGAGGGGGTTAGGTTTACATTTGGGGGTTACAGAGCTGCAACTCCATAGATTCATATATACAGTAGAACCTGCCTAAAGCGACCACTTCTGAGACTGGACCGCAATGCTCACCATACACTACAGACTGTTATATGCATAATTTTCTACCAGTCTTCTCATAAAAAGCGATTACTTTATTCAGGTGTTTACTTTACCAGGTTTCATTGTCTATGTTCATATATACACACATACAAAATTCTATAGCAGTGGGGGTTACGACCCCAACACCCCCCCTTACGTACGCCAGTGATTTGAGGTGAACTCTAATGTTTCTGGATAGCTTCGAATGCAATTGCAATAGCGCTCATGAGCATGTTAACAAACAGATTTTGTTCAATTATTTTACTTCCTCTATGTTTTACTCTAACAGAATAAAGATACATTAATAGTAAATGAATGTGTTAAAAATGTATAAAAAAGCATTTATTTCAAAGCTTGTAATAATAGAAATTATACTTGATCTTAATCTCTTGGGTCATAAGTATTTTGACAAATGTTATTTTTATAGCTCAGTCTTGTTTTGACTGATAACTTAAAAGCAAAAAACACTTCAGTGTTTAATATTTGTTTGGATAGCCACTGGAAAAAAAATAAAAGTGGTGCATCATTTTGGCATTGTGCCGATTAAATATACAATGCGCTCCTGTGGAATATTTTTCCACTCAAGGTACAGTACATCGAAAAAGGTATCCTTATTTGTGTAGTTTTGGCGTCTGACACGTTTGTCTAGTTCTGACCACATGTGCTCGATTGGGTTTAAATCTGGGCTTTCACTAGGCCAATCAAACACTTGACTTTCTTCTGCTTCAAAAAACTTTTGACATGTTGAGATGTGTGTTTTGGGTCATTGTTATGTTGGGAAATCCAACGAGCGTGAATTTTCCTCCAGGTATGGGGTAGCATATGATTTTTAAGTATATCACAATATTTGAAGCGATCCATGTTTCCATTAACACAAACTAGAGGTCACCCAATGGCAGAAGCGGCACCCCTATACCATGACGTTTCCTCCACCATGCTTGTTGGTTGAAACTTGATATTTGACAGCGTTTCTTTTGTTTGGAAAGCGCCGAACATACTGAATTCCATCAAATGAGAAAAGATTAAACTTGATTTCATCACTCCAGAGGACAGACGACCAGTTCTTAGTAGTCCAGTTTCGATATTTTGGGGAGAAGCTAAGTCGAGCCTTTCTATTCTTTTTAGATATAAAAGGCTCCTTGCTTGGCCGGCAGCCATTTAAATTTGTTTCATTTAGACGTCTTTTTATGGTGGAAACGTGCACTTTAACTTTATAATTTTCCTGTAAATCTTTTAGGTCTGTAGCAGTCAGACGAGGATTAGCTACAGATTTTCTTCTGATCATTTTATCAGTTTTGCTGGAAGTTTTTCGTAGTCGTTCGGACATGGGATTATTGGATATAGTTCCCCTCTTATTGAAAACTTTATTCCACACACTTACAATTTGTCTGGATAGATTAAAATCACGAGCTACACTTGCTTGTCAGCAAACTTCTCTTAAAGCTGCAATTAAAGTTTTTACATCTACTTTATTAAGTCTTCATAGTATCCCTTTTCTTTTGGCATGACGTCACAATCAAAAATGACTAAGAGAAGGCTTTTTGCAAAATATAACACATTATTTAATTAAGTATATCTACGAAAACAAATTACTAATTAGCATGTAAAAACACTTTTGAACGAATTTTCTTATTTGAACTGAAAGAAAAGGCAATTACTTACCCAGTGCTAGTTAGTTATTTTTATAGAATGTGCAACTCTGCAGTGAATCACGATATATCTCTATGAAAGTGAATGCTTTAATATAGATAGAGCTGGAGAACCAAATCTCTTTGTCAAAATACTTATTAGCCCTACTGTATACTGAAAACTATCTACTCTTTAATCGAAATATATCGAAACTGTGAAATAACGCAACTGGTCAAAATATTCCGGTCATTTTTCGAAAATTAGTCAGTCAAAATACGGAATTGTAAGCCGATGTTTATTCTGCAATAGAATTGTGAAAGAATAAGGGGACAAACACAAACACACACACACACATATATATAATATAAAAGATACTTATAAGTAGTATATTGAAAAAAAACTATTATAAATAACATAGTAAAAAGCGATATAAACAAACCCATTAAATAAAGTACAATAACAATAAAAGCAACATTCAAATAATAATTGCGAAGAAATCGGTAGTAAATTGATTGAAAAGCCCATTGCAGTAATCAATTTAATAACAATTTCTTCGCAATTTAGTTTAAAAAACAGTCCATGTACTGCCCATTCCGAGAAATAACCGGTTTCGAAAAGTACGCTTTAAATACGTTCGTAGGGAATTGATTGTTTGGTCGTCTGTAGCTCAGTTAGTGATAGCACCTTCCCGGATTGTAGAAGGTCGTGGGAGTGCCCCACCAGATGCAAAACACATTTCTTTTCCTTACGAACGTTTCACCATCTAACCACGCCATGACATCGGCGGTACTATCACTACGCCTAAAAAAAACGTTGATGAAAATTGTTTATAATTAATTATTTGCCTATTAAAAAAATAGTAGGAATATTTAATATTTTTTTTTAATAAATGGAATCACTTTGTTGAAATTAAGCCTACATAACCAAATGAATCGATTACAAAGTTTTAAAATATCGATATATCCTTTATGGCAGTTATCGTTTTCCAGCCGTCAAGAAAGTTTCTGTAACAATTTTACTGCAACAGCTTTATTCACTATTTAAACTTATTACTAATGCATAAGCTTTGGAAAGAAAGCGCTCCACATTTTCTAGCATCTATGGTATACACAGTTAAGTGTTAATCTGGCTCGATCTACTCAGGTTGAAAAACAAAGGAGCACGGAGCTTATACCCCGTAATAACATGCTGAAGCGGGGTTGTCGTTTACATTCGCGGTATTGTTCATTCATGCTATCACAAAGAGGCTCCGATGGGAATACTAACCAAGCGGTTCAGATTGTGAAATCGGCAAATAGCGCCGCTAATAACAGTAGCCGTAAATTTAGAAAGCTCCTGCTTTCATGAATAACGGAAATTTCCCGTGTCTAGGATTAACTAATGCCTGGAAACTAAGCTCGGCTCTGAATTTATGCGCCCGGAAAAGTCAAAATGGAAGAAGGGTTATTCCTCGTAAATATTTCAATTTTCCAAATTCTCAAACCAAACCGTTTCCACTGCTCCAATTTGTTATGCATTGCTCCAGAGAACCAGACTTTAAAAACTGAAAGCATGACGAATTCCACTTTTGTAGGATATTGTTCTCTTTCTCAGGGTTTACACAATTGCCGAATGAACCAACAACACACGAGGACATGGGCGCATGTTTTTTGCGTTTTTTTTTTATCTTTCTTCCATTTTTGTTGTTGAACGAATATGGAGAAAACGTCGTTGCCTTAATTTTTTACCTCCATAAGTGAATTAAGCTGAGTACTCGTTCCGTTTCTTACGTTTGTACCAAAATTGGCCGAGTATTTTCCTTCATTCTTGAAGTGCACCCTTCAGTAAATGTAATAAAGAACTTTGGTGTAAATGTGAATTTTGTTCTTGGTAGTATAGACTTCAAACGCTCGGCATTAAGCAGATAAGTCTTTGTCTAAGTATAGTGAAACCTGGTAAAACGGCAACCCTGGTAAAGTAACCACCTATATAAAGCGACTATTTTTTATAAGTGAACTGGTAGCCTTAGTTACGCCTACACCAAAGTCTGTCAGGTATAGTGGCCGCTTGTCTATAGCGTCCTTTGAAGTCCAGCTCCAAAAGTGGTCACTTTAGGCAGGTTCTATTGCATATTGTTTAAATACTATGTTTAAAAAACTTCCAAGAGCATATTGAGTATAGTATAGGATTCCATTTTCTATAGTTCCGTCTGGATTTTTGGATCCCTCCTGATTTTTCAGAATTTTGTAAGTTGAACATATTAAATTTGTTGCTAATAGAATCAACCGTTTTACATCTATCCTTTCGGTACATATTAGTTTGGTTTCGTGCATGGGAAGTGGTAGGTTTGTAACTTTTGAGTATATTGATTGTACATGTGTAGTGTGGGTATTGTGGTAACTACTGATATATGGCTGATAATTTTTGATACCTACGCCTAAGTTTAAACTTAAGCCCTTTAAAAAAACAAGGACGCCGCCTGTCCTGGAATCGAACCGGAGACTTTCCGCATGATCCTCAGTGCAGTAACCTGATCGACCACCAGGACACGTGAATGATGTTCCTTTTCTTTATATTTAACGTTTGTGTTAATGGTGGGTCAAATCTCTGAATGACCGAATTACTGAACGAGTCTTCTTGCTTATCACAGGTATGTGAAATCGTTCAAAGACTGGATTTCTGAACGAGTCTATTTGTCTATTATAGATATGCAAAATAGAACTGAATTACTGAACGAATCTGATTTTTTCCCATTCATATGCAAAATCGTTCAATGTCCGAATAACTTAGTGACTCGGATTATTTATCACAGATACACAAAATCGTTCGATGACCTAATTACTGTACGAGTCTTATTGTTTTTCATTGATGGGCAAAATTGCTCAATGAACTCTAAACGAGTCTGTTAGTTTATCATAGCTATGCAAAATCTTCCAGTGACCGAATTACTGAACGAGTCTGCTTGTTTATCACAGATGCGGGAAATCGTTCATGGGTTCATGAATAATTTAATACACCTTTAATTTGTAAGATATCACTCTTCACGCCCAGCCAAGCCTTAGTTAAGTCAAGTTCATTGATATTGAAAGGACTGAATGACGACAATTGACTACAATTGTTGATATTTATCCTTTTGTGTGTATAAAAAGAAAACTATATACAATTGAATCCGCTTATTACGAAAGGTCTGGACCTTTTGCTCGTTATATCCAGGGTCGGATTTAAGGTACGGGGCTTCCTGGACACAATGATTTTTGGCGCCCCCTCAATTGACGTAACTAGAAGAGCAGGGGTTGTTTCACGTAATTTTTCGGAATTTCAGATTCAGAAAAAAAAGGGTGGAGGGCATGGCTTTTTAGGCAGAGCTGATCGACAGAATTCTACAGTAAATAATTTACAATATAAAAAAAGTCCGCGGCATGTTGTTCCCCTAGAAAATTTTCGCCCTGGGTAAGTAAGTACCCAATATACCCATTTAAAAATATTGCACTAATTAAAGCCCTGCTGCATGTAAAATAAAACTAAAAACTGAACAAAAAAAAAAAGAAACCGCGGATCAGTTAAGAATTATATCATGATTTTACGTATTTTTGCCTCATTTTTAATATATATCATGCAGTGAATCCCCTCTTATTGGACATTCCTCAGATATGGTCACCCCGCTTTTACGGTCAGATATAAATTGTCCTGCAGAAACTGATTTGCAATAATATGTTTCAAATCCTTGCTTAGCAACCCTGAGATACGGACGCAGACACTGTTGTCATGATTCATTTCATTGGATTGGACTAGAACACCTGTACGGACAAAATACGTTTGAACTTTAGCCTTCACGGCTTTTCTTACAACAGGAAACTGTGGTTAAACAGGATAAGAGCTAAAGAGAATTTTCCTTTAAGAAAACTTTTTGTTACACAATACAATCAGCATTGTAAAAAAAGTAGTATTACAAATTTACATTCAGCTCTAAAAATGACTGCGCAAGAGCACTCTCAAACAATGGGAGTGTGAATGTTAAACGAGGAAAGAAATAACAGTTATTTTGACACTGGCGTAAGGTTTAAAAACACGACGTTTCGGGAGCCAACTGCTCCCTTTGTCAAGTGAAGGCAGAATGAAGAGTTCGTGAAAGTCCTAAGCTTATATACCCGCATGTTGGGAATCCCCATCTGACGCCATTTGGTGCGGAGCATTTCCAGCTGGGGAAACCCTCGCCGGGAAAGCCCCCGCACCCGACGATGTCAGATGAACACCCCCAACTCGAGGTTTTGCAAAAATCCTGTAAGGTTCTGGTAGAGGTTTTGCGATGTTTATTGCACGACTCCTCAAACCGTAGGTTTCCCATGATTCCAGAAAAAGTCTACTCCCCAGATTCGTCACATTCTGATGTAATATTTTCATCGAATGCCAATCTGGTTCGTGACCCTCCCTGAAGACATGTTCAGCCAACTGGTTTGAATCGTCTCCCCTAGCTACCGCACGCATATGCTCCTTCCCTCGTAGACGTATCGATCTTCCCGTCTGTCCAACATACACCTTGTCACAGTCTCCACACGGTATTTGGTAAATAGCACCAGAAAGAAATGCAACAAACAACAGTTATGAGGTACGCAATTTGCAGCAATCACAAAAAAAGCCTTCACAGAACTCCAATTGATAACAGCCGGTTCTGATGCGTCATCTCAACCAATTCCTGTTAATAATAGCATTTACGTCTGGAAATTAAATCAGTGGTGTTTTCATCTGAAGAACAACAAAATGAGAGTTTTACTTAAACAGAGCGTCCATGAAAGTGCAACAGAGGCACTACGTGTTTTCCATCGAAACTATAATCTACGACGAGGCTTGTGTTCTGTTCAAACTGTGTTTAGTTAGTACGCAACTTCGAAGAAACTGGTTGCACATGCAACAGACCATGAACTGAATCACCGCTCCTGTTAAACATGTTGGGGAAGCGTATAACACGATTAGCGCCAACCATCACTACACGAGGTGCTTTTCGCATCCTCGATGTTCCTAAAACTATGGTCCTTAAGATTCTGCATTCTACACTTCATGTGTTTCCATATCGATTCCATCTAATCCAGGTGTTGCAAAGGGATAACGAACAGCTACGTTCAGAATTTGTCATGCTTTGTGAAATTCGTTTGCAATGATAATAACTAGCCTCTATGTGTACTATGGACCTAGGAAGCACATTTCTCGTAAATAGGCAACGTTAACTCGAAGAATTGCATGCACTGGTAGGGCAAAGTCCTCATGATTTGTTAACTCTATTCCTACATGACTGAAAAGCAGCTGTGTGGTGCGTCATCACAGGTAACTTCGTTCTCAGCACCTAGTACTTTGAAGACGTGACTCCACGAGGTTTAAGGATGTATACTGTCACGTAAGCTCGCTATGCAGCAATGTTAACACGTTACATGATTCCAATTGTTACAGCAGTGAAATACTATATCTAACCTTGTGTGGATGCAAGATTATGTTTCCGCACATGTTCAGACATGTGTAAACTTTATAAAAACAATATTTTGGTGGCAGCATTATCTCTCGCCATTTTCCATTTCCATGACCACCACAGTAGCCTGACCTAATACCAGTGGGTTTCTGGATATGAAATTTGGAAGTGGAAGTGTAGAAGGAGGATACTGGAAGTGTGTCCCATTTGAAAAAAGCTATAAAAAGAAGGTATTCCTTCAATTTAATATGCGTCAGTGATGTTCACATTTTTCCGCATGCAATATGTCATCCTCTGTAACGGCGAACATGTACAGCGTCTGTAATAAATGTAAAATATCATCTCTTCTTGTTGGATTTCCTTCCACTTTCCTCGTTCACTCCCGTCTGGTTTGACAGTGCTACTGTGCAATAATCCCTCTCCGATTATGTTTACTTCCACAACCACTAAACATCCAATGAGCGGACTCTAACTTATATCTTGCTTTCCAATATTTATATATATATGTGTTTGTTTTTATCTTTTCTTATTTTCGTTTTCGTAAAGGACCTTTTCCTCAGACCACAAAGAGTGGGGCTTTTAAGACAAAAGCTTTTTAGAAAATCTGAGAAACGCTTTTATACCTCTTAAAATAAAAGCTGGGCTCAATTTTTGCTGCCAAAGATGACTGTCTGTAAAAAGAGGGAGTTTATCGGATTTTTTTCGCATCCGTCAGATATGCGGCGACGAGGAAAAAATGCGTCATTTCGCACAAATCAATATCGTATTTTTATGTGGAAAAAATATCTCGCGTGTTATTGATTCGTGGGATGGAGAACACTCTCTTCTTAGTTATGGCCGGCAAGGATTGAATAGCACTTTAATCTTACAGACAGAAAAACACAGTAAACTGTACAAGTGGACGGATGCATTAATGGGAACCACGGCTTAACAGTGGGCATACCAATACTGTTTCTCGAGCTTGTCGAACATACGAATGTGGCCTGGTGATTAATCCGACACAGAAAAAGAGTGCATGAAAGTATGATTTTGCAAAACTTCTAAAAATTTATTTAAAAATGACATATCCGTCTTAAAAGCATGTAAAAATATGCAAGAAAATGTTCTGTTTTATTCAATTTACCAGTTTGTTAAACGGGGGAAATTTGACAAAATGGTGACAATGGCTTAGGCGTGTAGTGAGTTTGAACCGGAAACCTTTTGGCTGAAAGGTTAGAAACGTCACTGACCCACTACACAAGGTCGTAAGTACGATCCCGGCATGGGTATGCCTTTTTTTCTTAAGTTTGCGCCTAGAAACGGAAGTTCGGTTCTATGAAATGCAGCGACATACCGAATGAAAGGGAAAAAAAAAAATGTTTGTGACGCATAACAATAAAAAGCCCTCTTAATTTGAATTAACGTTAGGGATAAAAAAATTGGAGGGTAAAGAGCAGGGTTGGATTATCATATAGAGAAACAAGATCAATGTCTGGGGCTCCACATGGTGAGACTCAACGTTACTTCAAATTCTTTGATAATCAGGCCTTATCACTAGGCTGCGATTTTATTGCGGAGCGAATTTCGGCAACGTTTTTCGGGAGATTTGGAGTTTTGTTTTGTATGTGTGTTGCATGTAAATAAGTTACCTGTACCGACTTTTTTTTAAAGTTTAAAATTTAAATTCCAGAGCTGATTTAAGGAGCGAGCGGATATGGCGATCATTTTCGTTGGTCTGAAGACCCTCGTTATATATGGGTTCTACTGTAATTACACAAGCTTAATGTATACTAAAAGGGGCCAGGTAAAAATTTCGCCTAGAGCCACACGAAACATTAATCCCAGTCTGCTTAATAAAGAAGCTAAACACCATCAAAGTACAAGATGACCAATGGCGACAGACATACGCATAAATTTCATAAGTGGGGTTATAGGCTCAATGGGGGGTTACAGAGCTACAACTCACATATTCCTATGTTAAATATACAAAATTTCATTGGAATACACCTATTCGTACGCCAGGGCAATGTAGTGGTTTAACCATGGATTCGAAAATTGAAGAAAAGTTAATAAGTACATTTCCAATTACCATTCTCTGTAGGAATTCTCTACTTTCTCATACTCTACATTGTCTACAGGCATTCTCTACTTTGCCATACCTTACATTGTCTACAGGTATTCTCTACTTTTCCGTACTCTATATTGTCTGCAGGCATTCTCTACATTGTCATACTATACATTCTCTACTTTGTCATACTGTACATTCTCTACTTTGTCATACTCTACATTCTCTACTTTGTTATACTCTACATTGTCTACAGACATTCTCTGCTTTGTCATACTCTACATTGTCTACAGACATTCTCTGCTTTGTCATACTCTACGTTGTCTACATGCATTCGTTCTCTAATAAGCAATTTTATAGCTCATATAGGAATATTTTATGATTTACTTATTAAAATAAACATTAGAAAACAAAAAATACTCAACTTTTCATGTCATTTTTTTTTAATGGTTTTGCGCTGACATTTATTTCATACAGCCGAAATTCAGATGCCTTTATCTGCTATGTGTATACATGAAAAATGTTATTTCTCATCTCTTTTTCATTTCGATTTCTGTCAGTGTTTGATCAGTTTCATAAAGGTGAAATTCCTTATTGTCAACCCTACGATGCGCACTGGTAACTCGTTAATTTAGAGTACTGCTGATCCAGACTCGACTCCGAACGGTGCCACAAACAGAACGCTGCCCATTAACTGAGGCCCATTGAGGCCCTTTAGTGGACTTCCTAGGTCTTATGAGGCTTGGATTCCTCCGAAAAATGCAGGTCCAGCGCCAACAAATAGATAATGGCAGCACCTTCGTCTCTCCTGCTATGAACGCGGGTCTGACAACTAATGGCACCATCGAAGGCCTGCCATATCCTCCTAACGTAGTACAGTGAATTCGCCATAAGTCGAATTCCTGGGGACCGACTAAACACGTCGAGTTATCGGAAGTTCAACTTAACATTTGTCGTTGATTGGACTTGTATAAAACGTAAATTACTTATCGTAAGTTAGACTTATCGTTTTATACAGCAAGTTCGTTTCCAAAAAGCAGAATATTACATTAAGAATTAGAAGTTATTCATTTTATGTACTGTATTATTTATTGCTCAATGCAACTTTTGCATTACCTAGCCATATTTTAAACGCAGGAAACGGTACTTACATTAATTATGTTTTCTCAAAAAATCGGATTCTTTTGGATTGTTTTTGAGAAATTCTCCTTTTATGAAATTATTAACCTTTTATAAAAACACGAACTGAATTTCGTCTATATTATTGTTAATTTCAAAATACCGTAGCGCGATCGATACATCGTCGCTAAATTTTACCTCTTCGCTCTTCACAGTCTTAATTGGACGCATATTTTCCTTCGAAGTCCCGAACACGATGTTGTGCCTTGTCTTGAATTTCTCAAGACATCCTGCACTTGCGTTGAAGTCCTCCACTTTCAACAGACTTTCAAAGTCCATAACTCTTACATGTAGCATCGTACCACTAAAGAGGAATCTTACTGTTCTGGCTCCTGTACGATTTAAAACACTTCAAAAAGTGGATTCAACATCAGGAAAAGCATGGGCGTTTAGTCTCTTATATTTCGGATCAACATTGCACTCGCTTCTTAGATTCCCCCTTTACTCATCAAAATGGTTGATAGCATGTTGGGTGGAATGCCATATTTCTCTGCTGGATCCTTTTCCCTTAAGTTTGGATTATGCTCAGTATTATTTGTTAAATCCACTTTTTGTTTCAAATTAAGGATATTTTCGTTTACATATCTTAAAACCCTATGTTTAAACAAAACAACAACAACAACAAAAAAAACACCTAGCAGTATTCACTAACCGCTCTAACAAACGACCACAAACACTCCATTATCTAAAAAATGAGTTATGGTAATGAAAGCAAGAAGCTGGAAAGATTCCGATCGGGTAGAAACACTTACGGTAGGTGACGATGCGGTGGAAGCGAACTTCGACTTAAAGGATGTCCACTTCGACTAAAGGAAAATATTTACGTTGAATTTTAATAGATGGGGCCGGAACTGCGTAAAAACTTCGACATACACGAATATCCGACTTATCGCGAATTCACTGTAGTTTGTTTTTCTGGTAGCAGAGGTTTGGATCTCTCGTAAAACTGTAGGTCCACAACATGACCTTTACTGCCCTTTCATCGTAAAAGTACAATCAAACTCATCTGTCTCGATCGATATTATCCTTTGAATCATTTAATTGTATTCCGCAGTCGACTCGTCAAACATTACATTTTAATATGAAGATGCCACCAGAGGTCACAGTGTGATACAGATGGTGCCATCTAAAAGATATCGTACGATACAAATGATACCATCTGATCGTGTTTCTGTGTTATGGTGCAAGGACAACCAAGTTCCTTCTGGGCTATGATCAACCATTTTATGATGAATCTGAACCTCCGTCAACAAATTAAACCCGGGATCACGGATCTGCAAGCAATAGTTATATGCCTACTGAAATCAAATGTAGATCAGTTGCATTGTATCCAAAGGCTTTAGTACCATGTCATTATCTTTGAGCTGGCGCCACTGTGTGACATGGATGACATAATCAGAAATATCATGGTATGGCAGGTGTCATAACAAGGATCATCATCGTATTACACAAATGATGACATCAGAAACGACATGACGCAGATGACATTATTAGGAATGGCTGATAATTTCATCGAATAATCGTTCAACGGAAACATTATTGTCTGACATGACGTCACCGGTACATCAAGTTTTGTATTGTCTTACATTTTATTTTTAAATTTTCCGCGAACTGCAGAAAAAATATTTTTAAGACAAAGTTTCGGTCTAATGTAATTTGTATATTTATGTTCCTTACTGTAATAACACTTTAGTAATTAACGAAACTATTTAAATAAGCCACCGTGATCAAATTAAAAGAGTGGATAATAAACCAAATTTTCTACATTTCTTGGCAACGTTATTTCCTCATGTCTCCGAGATTTTTTTAATTAATCCAAATCGTATGATTTTTATTTCAGTATTCTTTCAAGGAAATAAAAGCGCAGCGAATAGAGAAGATCTTTAAAATCGTTAAAAATACAGAAACATTTTCGCAGTTTTCTGCGTTTCATTCAATTAAAAGGAAATTTTCTACCATCGACACACTAGGGAAAATGGAGTTTCTTAAAGATAATTATACCCAAATATATTATGGTAATTTCAGCAACGTATCCTTGAATGCTACAGGTTTCTTTGTGTGTATGTTCTTACTATAAATTTGAATATTTTCCTTACGAAAGTTTTATTTTAATGTATGGCTTTGTGGCGTTTCAATTGCATTTTGAATCATGGAATGTAATTTAAACGGCTGTGAAACTGACGAGCCCGAATTGCAAAGCATAAACTGTGAAACAGAAGTTCTTCAGACAAGTTAAAACAATGTGTTTTTCTTCAATTTCTCATGTCATTTCGCGTTCCAAGTTTTTATACATAAATCACCTGATATGCGAACGTTGTATCAGCGGTTGCTGAAAGTGGTTGTAAATTATAGAATAAAACGTTCTAAGAATTATTGCCGTACACATTGTTACTGAGTTCTAAATTAATGGAGGATTGAATGGCTAACGGTCTGGAAGAAGTTCTGGTTTGTTCCAGACAACAAATCGACAACATTTGTCCCTGACGCAGCCAAAAGCTATTTCCTTGGATATTCCCAGAAACGCCACCAAGAAACGAATAAGAAAAGTAACACTAAAAACACTTTTACTGCCTGAAGAAATAAACGAGAAGGAAGCGGGCATTTTAAACCCACCTATCTTTCAGTAGATGCATGCCAGTTTATTCAAAGGCTTTTAATGAAAAGGAAACCAGTAGGGTGAATCATAAATTTTAGTATCCCGCAGGAGGTATCGTGAACTTCGGAGGAAATGTTCGTGGTTCTACCAGACGTCATATTTTGTTCTTTATCGGTTTCTCTGCAGGTTAGCACCAATGATTAAAATACCAAGTCAATAAAAAACGATTTGAAAATGCGCGAAGCCGCAAAGCTATTAAAATTTCGCTTTTTTGAGGTGTTATCAAACCTCGAATGTTGCCCAAGGTGCCTTGCCTTTCAGCAAAAAGTTATGGTGGGAGATATTTCATAATTTTGGAAATTTAAGTCTCTGTGGTAGCGGTTGTAAGGGACAGTGTTTTTTGACAAACGGGACCATGATACGCTCGTTAACCTCCACTTCCAAGCTCTAAACGACCTAAGCGACTAATAAGTTCAGTAATCTCCCAAACTGTCAAAACTGTTACGCAATGATTACCTTGGTGCAAGTTCTGACGCCTTTTTTCTTGACGCTAAATGCTTTCGTGAGGTTTAAAACTAGCTGAAGGGCCAACGAAATATGTTGGGATTATTTGCATATAAAAAATCACAAATTGCTCTAAATACAGCTCCTTTTTTTTCCTCTACATGTGCAAAATACCGAACGCAGCAAGTCTGATTTAATTTCCTGCTTGACGGCTCCGAGAACTTTACCAGTACTTGGTTCATTTTTGCTTGCTCGGATTTATTCAACAAACATTCGCAAACATATTTGCCAAAGGTTGACACTTTTTGAAAGTACATTTATCGCATGTGGGTGCGAGGTTGGAAATATGTGTAGCCAGTCAATAATTTAATATTTTAAGTGACTTCCAAGTTCGTACGGGTAAGAAACTATTTTCTATTTAAGCAATACATTACATATTTAAAGTATGGATAAAATGGACGAAATGGAGAAAGGGATACGCAACTTACGAATTTCTGCATCCAACAAGGTGAATAACACTGGCAGTGATATCTGCTTTCAATGACAGTATGAAGTCACCTCTGTTGGACAAGGCAATCATGTATGTATGTATCTAACAATTTCATGGTGCTTTCATTGTTTTGCGCAAAATAACCCTTTCTGTTCATGCGTTATAAAAATTCAATTAAGATAATTCTGTGATAAAACCCCGTCCAGCGCACACAGTAGATAGATAATAGAGAAAGATGATGGTATATTCAACTACGTTAAAGAGGAGGATAGCCATTCAGTGTGCATTTTTTGCATATAAAAATTGAGATTGTTTTATAATTGGGGTATCAAATGTGTTTGGGAAAATTTGAAGTTGGCTACTCTAATATTTTACAGCCGACTCAGCTTGACCCTAAAATCAAACATACACTTGACATTAGGCGTGAAGATATATAGGACCGAACCGGAGATTTACGTACAAAGTTCATAAGGAGGGTTACAGGGCTACAATTTGATATATATATATATTCATATGTTTGTACACAAAATTTCATCGCAATGGGGGGAAAATGTCGGATTTGGAGTGAGAAGGCGCCCTGGGAACAAAGTTATCTGGCCTTCACTGATGTAACTAGGGGCTAGGAGATAACCCCCTAAAACATTTTTCTGCAGAGCACTGAGGTATAGGGTTTAGCGCCCCTAGAAAATGGGTCAGCCCCCACTTTCTGGTAAAGAAATTAACCCCATATACTTCGAAGCTAGTTACGCCCAAACCCCACTTCTGCCGTATTAGCAAAAACAAATAAAATTCTGTCGTTTCTCCCCCTCAAATGCGACGAAATATCGGGGAGGGTAGGGTAGGGACGATATTTATGATTACTTTATATGTATTATAAGATATAATAATGATATTTTCATAAATAAATTTGGTTTAGTTGACGACGATTTTTTGAATTTTTTGGATATTATGGCCACTTTTTTTAAAAACCAGAATGTTTTAGAATATTTTTTCCTAACATTAATTATGCAAAAACAGTCTAATTTTTTGTATGTGAGAAAGATCGTTCCAGTTAAAAATTAGTGGGGAAACACCGTTCCCGCCCAACTACACCTCTGGTTTCATTAAAGTAATGCTGCAATCTCCTCCTGCGTGACAGCCTAGATTTACCCAACTTGTGAAAATTTAATTTATTACCTGTTAACAAAATTTAATCAGTTAATAAAGAGAATAAAATTAATTAGTAACTTTAGATGATACAAATTAATAACTAATCAATTTACAAAGTAAATTCTTTGTAAAGGAGTTCATTCTTTTCAGTGAGTTTTATTTTAAAATTTCTCCGCGTGTCATCCAAGATTAGTTCGTGTGCCAAGTGTAGCACGCGAGTCGTTGGCAGGGCCCGACTTAGAAAATCCGTGGCCCGGGGCAGATATTCATTAAGGGCCCCTCCTGTACCCACGACAGATTTCTGATTGCTATGTTTATTATAGGTATGAGCGAATGACTTTTATTTATAAGACCAAGGTAAGTATAACATAAAACATTGTCTAACCAGGTACGCTGTCCTGGTCTTAAGGAAAAGGAGCCAGAGTAAGGGACTTTTTAAAATCTTGAATAGTCTGGACTCCCCCCCACAAAACAAATAATTTCATCACTTCCGTGGTGTACTTTTTACGAGTATCTTGAACTAAATTTAGAATTTAGGGGCCTCTCCGAATCGGAGGCCCAGGAAATTTGCCCGTCATTCCCTTGCGTAAATCAGCCACTGGCCGTGGGTTGTTCGCCCCGGGTCTGATAGTTAGTAAAGGCAAAAATTACTATGCAAAAATTTAAAAGAATAAGTTTTGTTACATATCTATACCTTGCGGGGCCCCTTACCTAACCGTTGTGGGGCCCCAAGTTGAAAACCACTACCGTAAACGATTTATGCTTTAAATAAATACGTACACCGAGTGATCATAATTGTGGTAACCCTATTCAGAGCTACCTTGTTTGGTACAGAATGACCCTTGCTGTCCTTGCGCCATAAAAATACAACCAACCAACTTATTCAGCTTAACTAATACGTTATTAATAACTTAAGTAATAACTTAAGTAATAAGTGAAATGACACCTAAATTTGCATATATGCGATACAGGAGATGGGGAGAAGACCGCAAAAAAACGTAAATTACAAAATGCGCCGGTAAGGAAAATATTTCGTTGCACAACAGGAAATGCGTTTAAGAAACAAAAATATAGCTAAAATATAGCCGAAGTAAATCGTTTGCGATTTGAAAAATATTTTCCTTTTACGTTTATTTTCTAAGAGCAAAATATCGAAAATTTAATGTCAGATTTGCCTTAATATACATTTCTTATATTTTTCCATATTTGTTGTCTTGCAACGCAATATTTTGACCTTCTGGAATATTATGAAACTGAAAACTCATCCATCTAAAGTTTAATGGTTCTTTTCAAAGTTTCGTAAGGAATTTTAAGTATTATTGCGTTTAAAAAATAATTTTTGTTAAAGAATTGAATTAAAAATTCAAAACTGGAAAAATAAAACACATATTTAAAATGGGAATATCGCTTTGAGAGCTTGAAATTTTATTGCTTAGAGAGCTTGAAATTAAATAGAAAACGCAAAATAATTCTATCTATTCCTGAAATCTACATATAGTATGGTAAGAATTGGTGAAAAACGGATACTGTAAAAGTATGTAATGTGTAGAAATGGATATATAATTAAAATAATTGAATACGAAGTATATTTGTATAATCGAAGTTATAATTAATGTTACAAAGTAGATCCCAAACCCGTGAAAGAACGAAAAATATAAATATTATTTATATTTTTTACTTATTCCTTCTATTATATTATATAACCGATCGATTAGGCTTTGTCATGGGAGCGAATGAGAATTCAATGGAAATGGTTGCGTAATTAGCCAAGTTAATAGAATTTCATCCAATTAGCAATATCTGCATTCATTCTTTCATTAAGCTGACAGTCGCAGATTGATTTATTACTTGCATTGCGTAGTATTGATTTATTTCAGCTTTTGAGACGAAGGATTTCGTGAAAATTTTATTTCTTCCTCCTTTCTAAAAGCCGCAAATTTTATTAATGAGCGCTATCATTCTTACACTCCGTTATACATTTACACTTGTGTTATAGTTCTTATACTTCGGTTATAGATTTCACTTTCGTTATAGTTTTTACACTTCGGTTATAGATTCACACTTGTGTTGTATTTCTGGCACTTAGGTTATAGATTTACTCTTGTAGTTCTTACACTTCGGTTATAGATTTACACTTGCGTTATAGTTCTTACACTTCGGCTATAGATTTACACTTGCGTTATAGTTCTTACACTTCGGTTATAGATTTACATTTGCGTTATAGTTCTTACACTTAGGGTATAGATTTACACTTGCGTTATAGTTCTTACACTTAGGTTATAGATTTACACTTGCGTTATAGTTCTTACACTTAGGTTATAGATTTACACTTGCGTTATAGTTCTTATACTTCGGTTATAGATTTACACTTGCGTTATAGTTCTTACACTTCGGTTATAGATTTACACTTGCGTTATAGTTCTTACACTTCGGTTATAGATTTACACTTGCCTTATAGTTCTTACACTTAGGTTATAGATTTACACTTAGGTTATAGATTTACACTTGCGTTATAGTTTTTATACTTCGGTTATAGTTTTTATACTTCGGTTATAGATTTATACTTGTGTTATAGTTCTTACATTTCTGTTATAGATTTACATTTCTGTTATAGATTTACACTTGTATTACAGTCCTTACACTTCGGTTATAGATTTACACTTGTTCTATAGTTCTTACACTTGGGTGCTCCCCCCCACCCCCCAATCTAACTCTTCCTCCCCAAGTCCGATATATCCTTCGTTTTACTTATCAGCGTTGTGTTTAGATTTTTACTTCATACAGAGCTAAGGACCCTTTGTGCATACCTTAATTTGACTAATTACGCAACCTCAAAAATCACATGGCTAGCAGAAAATATTCAATTTGCATGGATTTGCAATCATTTAATGTCTGTATAGTAAAACCTCCCGAGGGTCACAACCCTCGTGAGGTTGACAGAGACTGAATGTAAATTTTGTGGGAAAAAAAAGTGGTCGTTCGGACAATGGTCTTTTAATGAAGTCTACGTCGAGGAAAAAACGAACATGAATTAAACAGAAAACAACTGAAAGTACATACATAACTGACAAAATTTATTTCCCATTGACATGCAATATATATAAATTAAAGAAAGCTGATTATTTCACATTTTATTGCAAGCAACAAAATTACGACTTTCAAAATAATCATAAATGGCAGTTAGTTTTGACGTTACTTTTTGCTTTCGTTAAAATGTTTTAAGCAAGTTTGACGTTCATAAAATAAAAGATTTCACCGTTTTCAAAAGATACTAAAGTTTCTATTAAACTATTCAATTTCTTGAAGGTTTTACAGAACAAGAAGTGAAAGCCTAAGAAGCTAAAAAAAAGGGTAATAAACTTGAATTATACTTATTATAAAAACTATATTCGTTTAGATAAAACCTCGGAAAAATCTCTATATTGTTTACAGTGCTTAAGTTCAGATGATGCACAGAAAGTGAGAAATTTCTCCTTTCTCAATTTCCAAGTTGTGATCCCAGATAGCGATCATCCTTGGAACGCCTTGAGGACGTTCTTAACATCCTTAGGACGTCCTGAGGACGATTTTTTCTATCCGGAATCGCTTCTAGATGGGGGAATGGTTTGCGAGGGTTTCTGAATGAAGACAAATGTCGCATTGAGTCCATGGGGAAAAGAATCAGTCTCGAGAAAAAGCTAGGGCGGTGGTCAGTAAATATGAGGAGGTCGTTCAGAGAAGTTTCACTATACATAGTTTTTTAATATTGCAAAATAATCAAGGTTTTAAAGTGCAAAAATAGAAATCCCAGAATATATCCTTACAGAGAAAATGACATCAATCCTGTCACATGCGCTATCAAAATTCTTTGCGATTTCTATCTTCGTTTCCACTGTCGTTTTCTAAACCCGAGTTTTCGTCGCCATGACGAATGAGATCTGAGGGCCAAGTATATTATTTCTGCTCACGTCTGCGACGACAGGCACTGGCCGTAAAATGACTGAATGTCCCCCTAGGGGCAAATAGTCGTTGACGGGCAAAAAAGCTCCCTTGTGAAAATATGGATGTCCAGACAGCCGAGTGCCCATGATTATGGCCTTCGTCCCATTTCCGCTGCCAAACATGGTTTTATATTTAGCTTCACAGTATGCAGGGTGTGCTGTCCTTTCGTTTTACTTTCTGTCGTGTATTAACGAAGAATTTCTGAAACTAATGGCTCACTTTCAAGCACGTCACTTTCTTTGTCAGCTTCGTTCGTATAAGGCAAACTCGGCATTCTGCTACCGACGGCCGGTTTTGATTTTAAAATCCATGACCATGTCAGTACCTTTCCGAAACGACCTGTGGAAAATGATGAGCGAAAAACAAAATCACTGAAAAGTCACTTTCAAATCATATTGGGACAACAAAGAATGAAAACAAAAGTTTCTAAGAAGAAAGACGCACTTGAAATCGACGTGAAAAAAATCTCTTTCCTCGGTAAGAAGAAGAAAATAAAATCACATCCCGTCTTCAATTCTTTTCCAAGAGAAGGAATTCCAACATGTTTTAAACATGTTGCGATTTCAGCCACCATGCGTTTCTCACTCTGCCGCCTTTTATATGTATACAGTGCCGAAAAAAAAAGGAACGATAAAAGAAATAGTTCTGACGCTGCGGTCACGAAAGAGTGAATTTCCACTACTAGGGCCGTAAATTGTCGGAAAAGTTTGGAAAGTCGATGCTTCGGGGAAAGAGTCTGTATACCAAACCATTCACTTTGGATGAGGTAGTGTGCGTGTTAAATTTTCAAAAGATTTTACGTGGGATGTGAACGGAAGTGCATAGAACTATATTTTCTGAAACAATGTGAAAACAAATTGAATAAGTTTTATACCGACTCATCTATAAAGAAATACACCGGTAAGTAAAATGTACGAATTGCGTACAAGATCACAATCAATTCAGTCTCTAAAAGCAGAAGCAATTAAATTTAGTTAACACGCAAATATGCTAACTTCTCCAAGGTCTAAATAACAGATTAATAAATAGCATGAGTTTTTGAGAGAACTGTAAAAGGAATTCGTTTGTATTTACTATATAATCTCTAAAACCATATACCGTAGAACCTATCTAAACTGACCAACTTTGGGTCTGGACTACAATGGTCGCTATACATCACAGATTTTCGAATAGGAATAACTAAGTCCAAACCAGTCCTATCTTATAAAGAGTGGTCACTTTATACAAGTGGTCAATTTCCAAAGGTGTCCATTTTAACAGGTTTCACTGTACTTCGCAGTCTGCAAAAGGAGATGTAATTAATTGTAGCTAATATGAGCTTATATTAAATGCTCCAAGCAGGGCCGGCGACAGAGTTTACGAACCTTTATGTAATTTAACAGATTGGGCCCCCCCAAATGAATTCCGTTAAAATTCGGCTCCGAGTAAAAGGGAATTTAACACCCTGCCATAGGCGTAACTAGTCTCAAATACTAGGGAAGACTAGTGAGTTCTAGTGGAAGGAGCTACAACCCCCTCAATCAAATACTCGACATTTAGCATTCACTGTTAATTTTAAATTTTATACGGAGGGCTTAACTTTTTCTAAGGACGAGGTTAAGCTTCCACTAGTTACCCAATGTTTCCTTTATACGGTCCTGGCTCGAAGAATTTACTAGTAAATTATTAAACAGCATGAAGTATCTTTTAGAGTCCTTATGATTTTTACCTTTTAGATATTATTATAAATCATATATAAAAATTTTCTAGCACTCAAACTCTGACCTCTCTATCTAAATACAAAACATGTCTCAACTCTATGTTTCATCCTGCCCTATATCACAGTTTCTCAAATGAGGCCATGTATCTACATGCAATGTTTTGTTTTATAATGGATTCAGATAAATATACACAATGAATAATTATTCTACTCATTGATTCTATATAAATAATGTACATCGAAGTACCCTAAATCGGTGAAATTATGATTTATGAAACGCGTTGTCTAATTGGTAAAGAGCCCCGCAATAAGCTTTTGTTTTCTGCTCTCCTCCGTTTCTGACCTACTCTTGTCAATATTCTCCAAATTTAAACAAATTTTCATTGTATTGTCAGAATAATATAGTAACAGATATATCAACAATTACTGTGTATCGGTTAAATAACTTTATTTCTATTCTATATACAATGCGGAGTAAAGTTTGGGGATAATCTAAAAGCCACATATAATCACCGTATATAAAAGGTTCGTAAACGTCCCATAGTCGTCTTCTGCTAAGAATACCAACACTCGACAAAGAGCCGAAATTGAGGACATCCTGAGTAGCAGTCACTGCTCAGGAGGGTGACACAATCAATCCCGCCTTATAAACACAGGACTTCGTCTGTGGCGACTGTGGTTCGGATCCCTCGTCAAACTGTAGGTTCAGCTTGCCAACACATCCGGCCAGTGTGATGAGTTGAAGGCCAGTTTCTTTGCATTTCTTACACCATACTACACGTGTGTGTGTGGGACATCCAAGTGATTGGAGTCCCACAATGGTTGAAACATGGAAACACATTGGTCCCACAATGGAAAAATGGTTTTGATGAAAGGAAATTTCATTAAATTTTACTAATATGAGAATATTATAATACCTGCCGCGAAAACTGTTTAGCAGACCTGTAGACGGCATCAAAGTAATTATTGCGAGGGCTGTAAAAGATATACAATAGTTATTAAAACTTTATGATTACAAAGCTATAATTCATGGTATATGAAAGGAAAGGTAATGAAATTTTGTTAATATGTAAACATATTAACTGAACTGCTTAGAAGATTTGTAAATAGCATAAAGAACCATGGCGAGAACTCTATAAAAAATAAGCACCTATGCACAAAATTCACAGATAATCCACAAAGCCATATATAATTTTCAGTATATTAAAGGGGAATGTAATTAAATTTAGCAACTAAGCGAATGCAGTAACCTTTCTATGGATTGATTTGGTAAATAGCTGTGAAGGATGTAAAAGATTTACAATGGTGAGTAGAGTTTAATCTATAAGGTTATATAATCTACGGAGCTATATAATTTACAGTATGTGAAAGGAAATGCAATTAAATTTAGCTGATATGCGGATCTGCTAAACCAGTGTTTCTCAAACTTGTCACTCACTGACCACTTTAACCATTCCTTTATTTACCGCGGACCACAGGGGTGTAATTTCTCTCCCATTTTTTAAAAAATATATTGCCTGAAATTAAGGTTGCCAACTATGGTTAATAAAATTAAGCCCCATTTAGCTCCAATCATACTCCCCCACCCATCTTTCGAAAAGGAAAGACATAACCAAAGTAACCTTCGATTTATGTGATTTATTGGCAGGCTTATATACGTATATAAGAATTCTGGCATGAGAGATTTATTTATCCCTTGAAATATAATTTGTAGTTAATTTTAACTTCTTTTTCGGTAAATTTTAAGCATTTTTAGTTGTACTTTTTACTTTAAAAAAGCACTAGCTTTTGGCAGAAAATCTCTAAAATCTCCGACCATGTTTTTAAAATATGGGTTGGTTGTCAAACCCACCTGGAACAAAATAATTTTTAGAGTAATGCTATTTGATAAAGAGAGTGTGAGTTACGATCTTATTTTGTCAAATTTCAACTAAAGTGACATCATTAATTTAGTTAAATAATATTAAGCAATGTAGACAGCAAGGGTGTATTTAGAGGATTCAAATCTTTCACGAAACGCCGTAAAGTAACGTTTATAACAAGTAATATTTATGAAATTCAATTGTAAATAATTCAATTAGAAGTGATATTTAAGTTCTTTAAATCTCACTAGAACATAAATTCTAGCGACGCCTGCAATTTCTAGTTCAATTTTTTTTTTCCTGAAAATTGGTAACTTGGAAATTTGGTAAATATGTTAGTCTGCTTTTATATTAAGCATTATTAAATATATTAATAACAAGATACATCAAAACATTTACAAACTTTAAGCTCCCCCGTAGCTTTCCGAGCCCCCCCCCCCTGTAACAAGTAACTCGTCTAGCTACAGACCTGTCCCAAAAGCTAATCTCAGAATTAATGCTAATTCACATTTACGAACTATTTTTGGGAACTCTTCCGTGTTCATAAAATCTAAAGTCCACTGTACTTCATCGAGTTTTTGTTTCTTCTGTCCCTTTGTGTCTGTCCTTTTTCTTTCGTACAACACTAATCAATTGGCTAGTTTTATGGCTCAAGGACAGCAAGGGCCTTGTTACACCGAACAAGGTGACGTTGTACATATAGCTTAGCATTAGTCAGTGGAAGGATATGCACACTTGGGGTAACTAACGAGCTTCTATCAATAACTGCCGATGTTAATATTTTCCTTCATCCCATGATCTAAAACGATTCCCTACATGTAAGCAGGAATCCAAAGAATCTCAGAAAACGTAAGATCGTTCGCGTTCAATGATAAAAAGGGAATTAATACCATGGTGCACAAGAACCGCCAATTCGTCGAGGACTCTGAAAAACTTTTGCCTAAGGTGAAGTCCCTCAACCGCCGGGCCCAGCACAGGGTTCTGTCATCAATTTTACCGGGCAGTCATCTTAGTTTTCTAAACATTTTTCGCGGATAAATATTTTATCGTGGAAGTATTTTGACGATAATCATATTCGCGAATGCACTAACAAGCTCAGACCTAGAACCGCCTAGAACCATTCATGCTGCACATACCAGTGACCAAGCAGTGTATTTTTAAATATGTAAGTATTCATGAGTGATCTCGAATTTTCGGCTCATAGAAATCTTTTAGCATCCGTGAAAGTTGTATACCTAAGGACTGCAAACCGATTACAGTAGTATACAGTGAATCCTCTGTTCTTAAAACTGATTGAAATAACATCTGTGGTGCAGCGGTGTAGCCCGGGGCAAGTTAAGTATGGCCCCTGCTAAATCCCGTTATCACCTCTTTCACCAGTCCAACATTGAAATTTTGTGTCCTGGTCTTCTGCACCGGTGGCACCCCATGTTACGCCACTGCTGTAATGAAAATGCCAGCAACAAATCAGCAAGGAAGTGTATCAGCAAAAGTGTAGATTAACAGAAGTGTACTAACATTCTTTATGATTATGCGATAATTATAGTTGTTTATACTTACGATAGTTTACTGTTTAAACTTGTAATTGAAAGGTATTTAAGAATAAATTCCTTGGGACAGGGCACTCGTCTTCAGGGGAGAACTGGGCTGCTGGCCAAACGATCTCCGGGACGGTGGCCCTCATGCGATGTGAATTGTGCCTTCCGATAATCCAAGGTATGCGCCCCTGTCTGCCCCTGCTCACCTTATTAAAAAAAAAAAGCTCATCGGGCTACGACTTCATAAAGATTAAGAACCACTGGCCTAAGACATGAAACGCCTAACTGGTAATCCGTTGATAACTCGAAAACTCCTGTGTATCTGCTGAAATTAAACACGGGTGTTGCTCACGATATCCAACCGCATTACCAAGACGCTATCGTGAGGCATGGGCCGACATACATCCCGTTTCAAAATGAACAAGAAAGGACGCAAAATTAAAATTCCATTGCTCACTCACTTTCAGAAACAGACATCAAGAGGCAAACAAAACAAGGTCAGGCTAATTCCATTGTAGCCTTCTTATACTCCTATCCGGAGGGCAATAGCCGTTGAAATGCAACACGTTAGTAGCATTACAAATTGTCCGTCAATTTCGTGGCCTGAGGACGGTTTTCAAGTGTATCTGCTTGACGTACTCCATGATGGCGGCATTCGTGTTCAAAGCGAAAACGTCGAATTTAAAAGAGACGTGATCCTTATTTTGACGTGCTCTTACCACCACAAATTGGTCAAGTCCTGACGCACCTCAAAACGCAGATAGTCGTAGGTTTTGTTGCCCTTAAGTTTATGACAAACGACCATCATCATGGCGTTTGGCATATTTCAAAAATTCTAAACAAGTGGGTTGGCACGTCTTTTGGATAACCAAAGTTTTCTTTGACTTCAAATGCACCCAATTAGCGGCACTTTTTTTT
>QLNU02015003.1:114693763-114717610 GCA_006491805.2 Dysdera silvatica | reverse complement strand
TGGGTGGGTGGATGGATAGATAGAGAGAGAGAGAGAGAGAGATCCCGAGAATTGTTTCCCTAGGTCCTAAAAGTATGGATCCCTCTGAAAAATGTATTTTCACTACCCTACGATAACTTAACAATAACTCATCCGTCTATCGTATAGCTTACCTAGGTTCGACTCTCAGTGGTATGGTTGAACACGTGCTGTTTTTCTGCTCTTCGTAGTAGAAGATAGGCTTCCTTGGAAAATCGTAGGAACCGGCGTAGCCTTACCGATGCTACATTTGCGCTGTAAAAACACAATTCAAACTCCCTCAAAAATTGGAACCTAAAAACTATGCACCTTCATTATTCCCGAGCACTGAAAACGAGGCTGCGATGTGTGTGTTTGCAAGGGAAAATCCATACGTTTGAATGCATAATTTGGATTCTTCGGGGCAAACAGCGCGGGTAAATATGTCACGTTAAATATACATTACAGTTACGAAAAGAGTTGCATCTCGGCTTGCAGCGTAGTATTTAAATGCGGGTAGTTTAAGCGAGTTAACGTAGATAGTTCTGCAAAGCGAACGACTGAACATTAAATTTGAAAACTCCGCCGCATGTAAATTATCTTAGCAACCGCTGACCCTACCACTCCTCGTGAACTGAAATCGTGCCATTGTAGTAGATGACAGAACCCTTCATGCACGAAATACTGTTTGTGCAACGAACACGCGGCTTAATCTCCGCAGTCCACATCTTCACTAACTGACTCTTATCATTGTAAAGATTCGGCTTGAGAATTCACAACATTTTTGTGGAGAGTTGCTTGTAGTAAAGTTTAAACACATCTAGCATGTAGAGACAAGGAATTTGGATACCTGGGTTCTAATGAAATAAGAACCATTTTTTGGTAAATGTATAGTATCAACCCATCTTTTGCTTCAGAATGGAAGCATTAACTAGACTAATCAGTGTCAATTTCATATTTCCTGATACACTATATCTCGCGTATCACTAATAATTATCAATTTCATATTTATTGACACGCGGAATATAGTGTCAGTTACTGAGAATATATGAACTTTCGACCAATTTGTGTACCTCCCGGAGGTGATGGTGCGTCAGCAGATCTTTTGTACCTTTTTGAAAACTAAATACATGTATACATTAGAGATGGGTTCGGGCTCAATTTTCGAAGCCCGAGCCCGAAATACGTCGCAAAAATTTGAGCCCGAGCCCGAAATTTCAACATAGAAAAGTCAGTTTTCGGCTTCGGTTGCGTCCGTCTCATGAGATCGAGCCCGAAACTTCAACATAGAAAGTCAGTTTTCAGCTTCAGTTACGTCCGTTTTATGAGCCCGAGCCCGAAACTTCAATATAGAAAAATCAGTTTTCGGCTTTGGTTGCGTCCGTCTTATGAGACCACCCCCGAGCTAAATCCGTCTCATCTCTAGTATATGTTACATTGGCACGAGATGGGATGATATGTAAATCATATATTCTCTCTCTCTCTCTTGGATTTTCACCCTATGCACTCTTTCGGTAAGAGACCTATTTATTTTCAGGAAATGTTATTTCATATAAACAACGTGTCTAGAAAAATTTTATTTGCAAGTTTTTATTAAGGCTTTTTACATCTTCCCCTTTTCACCACGACACAATACAGCCCTTATAGTCTAATATCCTGTTAATGATTTCTTACAATGAAAAATGGATTTCACGACCAAGTTTCAAAATGCATATTTTCGTAAGGAGAGTTCTTCCTTTCAGTCAAGCGAAACTTCCCTAAAATCAAAGAGATGCTTTATATTTACTTTAATATTAATTAAAAGCAATCAAAGCGAAAATAATCCTTTTCACGTCCTATCATTTATAATAAGCTTTATCAATGGCGTCACGGTATGTCAAACTATGTCAACAAGGAGAAAGGAAATAGACCGATTTGAAACGACGACAGTCTTTGGTGCCTTATTCTTTATGGATGTCAGTTTTTACTTTTTCTCCACTTTTTGGAAATGGACTTTCACGTTTACGACACGTTTAAGGGGGTGGGAGTATGGTTAGACTATGTTTCTTCCTCTTCGCGGGTTTCGCTGGGGTGTATCAACTCGTTGCTATATATCAAGTAACGAAAAGGGTAATGAGAAGGGCCGTGTACATTATTTCAGAAGGGGAGTATAATAAGTATTTTCTCATATGATGTATTTTATTCAAATCAAACGGAAGGAGGGGGAGGGGGAGGGATGCACCCCCTTTCTTTCCCTTGTATGTAAAATTTTGGTGATAAAATGTTTTTTATTTCGTTATTTCTCTCCCGGCAATATATAACTCGTTTACATTTTATACTATTCTTGAAACGGGAATATTCTCTGCTTTTACTGAAGTTCGTTCGAATCTTACGAACTGCTGAAATTTTAAATCTTAAAATTACTGAAAGCTTTAAATCTTAAAATAACTAAAAGCTTTAAATCTTAAAATGACTAAATGTTTTAAATCTTAAAATCACTGAAAGTTTTAAAACCTTAAAATTGCTAAATCTTAAAATTAATAAGAATAGTAAATGTTAAAATTAATAAGAATTGTAAATGTTAAACTAATAAGAATTGTAAATGCTAAAATTAATAAGAATTGTAAATGTTAAATTAATAAGAATTGTACCCAAATTGCTAAAAGTTTTAAATCCTACAAATTGCTAAAGTTTTAAATTTTACAAATTGCTAAAGTTTTAAATTTTACAAATTGTAAAAGTTTTAAATCATATTGTAGGCTACAGTTTTAAATTTTACAAATTGTAAAAGTTTTAAATCATATTGTAGGCTACAGTTTTAAACCGTACAAATTGATAATGTTTTAAACCTTACAAATTGCTAAAAGTTTAAAATATTCAAGTTGCTAAAAGTTTTAAATCTTAAAATCGCTAAAATTTTAAATCATAAAGTTGCTAAAAGTTTTAAATCTTAAAATCGCTAAAGTTTTAAATCATAAAGTTGCTAAAAGTTTTAAATCATACAAATTGCTAAAAGTTTTAAATCTTGCAAGTTGCTGGAATTTTTAAATCTGACTAATTGCTAAAGTTCTCAATCTTCATGTCGAACTGAATAAATAACAATATACGCAGTCTGCCCTTTTCTTGTTTCAACTACCAACCCGAATATGTATTAAGAGACATACTTACAACTTCATATTGAGTAAAAACCAACTTTAGAATAGCATGGGTTTGAGCAGAGATGTGGCAATTCAAAAATTTTGGGGGCTCGAACAGATTTAAAAAGGATAGCAATTCGTCAGTTACGGAGAGCTGCATACTTGCATTCCAAGGAGGGTGTTTGAGCCCTTCCATTGCTACGCCACTGGTTTTAAGTTTATAGACCAGGAAGAGTGTGCTTAGAATGGGCAACATAATACATTGCCAAAAATAATTTTACGTCTATTTTTTAAAAGAATGCGTTTTCAACTATCTACTTACATAAAATAATTCGCCTGAGGTGGCGCAATTAATTAACGCGTTCGCCTAGTACGCCGTTAATCCGGGTTCGACTCCCAACAGTGTACAAAGAACGCTTACTCAGAGATCTCATAAAAAGATCGCACTGCTCACTGTAGTCCGGGGTTTGGTTCCCTAGGCCATAAGAGGTTCGGATTCCTCGGAAAACAGTAGGTCCCGGCGCAGCATGACCATTGTAGTCTTTGAGCCGTAAAACCACAAAACAAATAAACAAACATAAAATAATTATATAGTCATGTCCGGATTATCTCATAGAAAAACAAGACAAATGTCTAGAACCCGAGTTTTTAAAGTGGGGAGGGGGGCGGCACGGTGAAGACTCAATGCTACTTCAAAATTATTGCCAATCGGACATTACTACCAGGGAAGTATTTTTATCACAGTGCGGATTTCCACGAATTTTAGAATTTTTTCTACGTACGTTGTATGTAAATGAACTGCACCGACTTTATTTTCTAAGTATAAAATTTAAATTCCAGGATGGATTTAACTGTCGCTGGGATATAGCGAACAGTTTCATTAACCCCAAGATCTTCGTTATACACGGCTCCTATTGTAATTACATAGGCTTAATTTATAGAACAAGGGGCCCGGAAAAAACTTATCTATCGGGCACTACACAACCTTTCTCCGGTCGTGTGTTATTAATTACTCATATTAATAGTTTCCCACGGCCTTAAAATGCTTAGATTTCTCGGAAATTGTAGGTTCCAGCGAGCATGCCCATTGCTGTCCTTGCGCCATAAAACGAACACTGGTTTAAAAATTAACTGAAAATTGTAAAAACGGATGAAAAAACTCTATATAAAATATTGATAGCTATTGATGCAAAATATCAATGACTATTGATGCAAAATATCGATGACTATTGATGCAAAATATAGATGACTATTGGTGCAAAATTTCGATGACTATTGGTGCAAAATATAGATGACTATTGGGGCAAAATATAGATGACTATGGATGCAAAATATAGATGACTATGGATGCAAAATATAGATGACTATTGATTCAAAATATAGATGACTATTGATGCAAAATATCGATGACCATTGATGCAAAATATAGATGACTATTGATGTAAAATACTGACAAATATTGGTGAATGAACATAATGAGAGTCCTAATGATGTATAAAGTGTTAAGAATTGGTGAAGTGTTGATCTAAAAAATTGGAAATTTTTGATATACTGAAATTGAGTTTTCTTTTTTCCCTTTTTTTTGTGTGCTGTGGTGGGGGGGCTTGTACTGACTGAAATTACTCTTAGAGAAGCAAGGACTTAATCAAATCTACTAGTTTTTATCTTATGTTGTCTGGGCGAAATATAAACCCAATTACATATACTGCATACTAAACAAAATATATATTTCGCCTAAAATGAGGTTTATTATAAATTGCACCCTAGAATAAACTTTGTTATCATTAAGAAATTGTTTCCTGGCATGCATTTACGTAGCCACTCTGGCTGTTTCGATTCACGCTATCTCAAACCACTTGAAAAGCTTTATGTTTTGACGGTGGGGAGGGGGTAAGAGAAATATCTGGCTGTCCTGCTTAAAATAAAAATTAAGGTTCGTAATTTCTTAGCTCAAACGAAAGAGAATCCGCAACCTCGTAAAATATTTAAGAGAGTCGGCCCTCCCCCACTGGAGAAGATAAACTATTTCTCCAATAGCCTAAAAGCCGGTACAAGGATAAGATGATTAGTTTCCATGTAAAACGCACTAAAAACAAGTAGAGATTTTATAAATGTTCTTGCATCACAGGACAGGGAAAGTTATCGGTAAGAGGCATCCTCCAAAAATCTTCTGCGCGGTGGCTTTGGAAGATATTGGAAAAGTTGGGGATTTTTCTCCCTGGTAGCTTAGGAAAAAGGGTCAACTGATAAGGATTCAGCCAGAAAAGAAGAGCCAAGTAGATACTGAGTTAGACCACGTGGCCCAGGGGATCTTACACCCTAAGTAGACCAGATATTCCCAATTCTAGAAAAGCCGATGGCGAGATAAGCTATTCCAAACGGCTTGTCGCCGTAAATTAAAGGTTCCCTAATTAGAGCGCTAACAGTTAGCGATAATATTCGGTTTGGTTATATCACGACTCCCTCAGTCTCCCCGGAAAACTCTAGCTCTCATTGATAAGACATAATTGTCATCGTAATGTATATTTCCCGATCTGTTGAATGAGCTTTCTTATCTGATGGTTCCCACACGCCAGTTTTCCCTCTAAAGAATTCTTAGAAAAATAACGAAATTAGTGGAAATTCCGGGGATTCTTAAAATTTTGCAAACAAACTTTCGTTTGTTCTATTAATTGAAAAACCTGTGTTTTCTAAGCAAAATTCCCTTTAATACTGATTCTTTAAAATGCGATGGATTGCCAATGGTATGAGATACTAGGATACTTATAAATGTCATAAACGCCGAACACAGAATTCACTTGAATATTGTTTTCATTTGTGAATACTTTTTGCCGAACAGTGGATATTTTCCAGTAAATTGCTGGTGTTTAAAACATGAACACCCTTTAACATTTCTGGCTAACTATGGTGCAAATTATAGTCATTTTTACTAATTTGGTGATTCATAAGTGTATGCAGAAATTCCATAAGGGTGCAGGCCCGTAGCTGTACGCTTGTTACAGGGGGGGCTCTGAAAGTTACAGGGGGCATAGAAAACTACAGAAGGGGCTAAAAATTCGTAAATGTTTTTATGTATTTTATTAATATACAGTAGAACCTCCATATAACGAAATGGACGGTTCCATAAAAAAAAATTCGTTATATAGAAAATTCGCTATGTGGAAACGATGTGTATTCATGAACCAGGGCAGGTCATTATGATACCACAATTGAAATCCCATTTTCCAGTAAACGACTGTTTCTCATAAATAACATTCAACCATTTAAAAATGTACGTTTTTAAATGTGAAATATACATGCGTATAAAAAAAAAAATAGTTGAACAATTCTTACCTTAAAATGGAAAGGTATTTAATGCCTTTTTTCATAAAAAATTCATGCTTTTGTAAAAGAAATTCTAATATCCTGTTGCACAACAAAAAGTGATGTTTCTTCATGAAGCGATAGTAACCCTGTGGGAAATTTGCAAGGTCTGGATTTCTATTAATTAAAGGAGCAAAAGAGCGCGACAAGCACTCTTATTCAAACAATACAGTGTATTGAAGGGTAGTTGGGGCCTGTTCATAGCCTAGCAGTTTTGCACTGTATGGGGCAATCAGATACAGGTATGTGTGCTTAGGAAAACTCTTTATTAGGGAGTTTAAAGTCCCTTAGACATGCCTCATTCTGTTTGTTTGCCAATTACCTTAAAACCATATTGTATTTCGACGGTATTAAGGAACCCGATGTCACTGACGTGACCACTCGATTTTCTGTTTTGGTCGTTAAAAATTTCGTTATATAGAAATTTATTTCGTTATATAGAAACACTTTCATATGTAATGACCATGGGGATTTGCCAAAACTTCACTATATGGAGAATTTCGCTATACGGAAGTACGTTATATGGAGGTTGTACTATATTTAATAATACTAAATATAAGGAGACTAATATATTTAACGTTAATAAATAAATTTCTTAACATAAATTTTGCATTGAAAACTTATGAATTTTAGTATACATCTCTATAATTTCTCTTATCCTTATTATAAAGTAGATGAAGACTCAAACTTCCGTAAAAAATTATATACACAAGAGTTACCGTAGAAAGCTCTTTTGAATGTTATTTTAACTTCAAAGAACAATTTCCTTTGTCATGCCTGATTTCGTACCAAAACAAAATTTAAAATAAAATTCTACAATATTTGATTTTGAGAAAAATATTTCCAGGGCAGGGGTGGGGCTTGACTACATTTTCAGGGGATCTTAGCCTCCTATAAGCACAGCCTGCTTACTGTTTTGTAAGTGGGTTATACGCCTAATGGGGAGTTACAGAGCTACAACTTCATATGCATATATGCAAAATTTTATTGCAATGGGGTTACAATCCTCCCTTTACGCATACACACCAGTGTGGTGATTTTATAATTTCATGAAACTGACTGTAAATAGCCTTAAATCAATTCAACTGAGCAGTCACATCACAATTGACTGGCAATTAAAAAAAAAATAAAGATTAGTAAAAAACAAGGGAGAATTTTTTAAGTTTCATTTTAACAGAAACTTAAAGATTGACAGATTAAGTTCAATGGATTCTTGGATTGTCAAGCTGTGGATTTCTTCAAAAGCGAAACTTTAAATTTCGTCTTGTCCTTACCCAGTGTGTAAGTCATGGATTTCCTGTGAGCTCACAATGTTTACTTCAATATAAATGGGGATTTAAATAAAGGGTTTTTGGCTAAATAAGACCAAATGGACTGGATATTGACGTCTCCTTACAAATATCATTTTTCGGAGGAATTTTTATGAAATTATAGTCCCCTTCTCCTGATTAGAGAAACCAGGGTCGACTCCTGAATATAAGATTAAACAAAAGTCCGTAAAAATTTTTAAAATTCACAGAAAAAGGAAAACCATCGAAGTGTTGTTTGCGCGACAAATATCTGGATGTGGATTCTTTTAACACAAAGAATTTAGTTTAAAGGGCACCAATAGGTGGCTCTGACACTACCATCCTTATTTTTATCACATAACTACATAATTCTAACCATCGGTTAGAATTATGCAAATACAGCTGTCATAAAAGAATTACGTGCCATGTAATTTCTTTATTCGATTTATTGATAAACTCGGTGTAAAAATTACATTCCGGCAGTTATAAACATTTATCATTATTGCCTATTATAAATAACGACTGATAACTTGGATACGAATGTATAGTGAACAATAAATAATTATAACAATTTGTAACTTTCATTTTCCATATTCCCAGCTTCCACGAATGAAATTCAATACTACATATGTCACTGACAAACTAAGTTACGTGCTTCCCGTGTCTCTTACATTTGTCTTGTATTTCCAGGACAAAGATGGCAATAGATCAGCCGCCATTCTGGAGTTTTTAACTTTTCGGATCGTTTTCATTTTGAAACAGATTCCCCCCAACTTCCTCCTAAGAACAGCAGCTGTGCAAGTGAGGACGTTCTGACAGCAAATCCCTTTAAGAGGAATGCTTCAGTTATTTCCTCTTTACATCGTGTATCATGCTGGATGAGATTTTTGGAGAGGGGCTTCATTCCAGTTCTGTACTCGTGGGAGCCTCTATCCTCGGCTACTCCATCACACCTCTACTGACATGTCGCGCCTGTCCACCCTTTTGAGTCGCAGTGACTGGGGACGGACGTTTGTTCCCTTGAGCTGATCTTGAAATTATGACTCATGGAGAAAGTTGGGAAATGGGGCTGTGAATGTAGAACGTTAAGTTTGTTGTCCACTCATTTATAGAGCTAAAATATGTATGGACGTAATTGACTGTGGAATTGACAAGCTTGGGAATAATGTATGGCTAAAACTGATTTAATGCTCAATTTCAGTGTTAAATGCATCAGTATTTCTAGTTCCTTTGACGCTCAATCGATGTGATTTACGCATTGATTCTCGGACATGTTCTTTCACAAATCAAATCGGAAATTGATCACATCTTATTATGGTTGCAAAATTTCTTCATTGGCCAAAATAGACGCCGAAATAAATGTACAGCAAGTTCAAGGTAGAAACTAGTAAGAAAGTAAAACTTAGTTCATATTAAAAAAAAGTGTATAAGAAATTATAGAAGTTGTAACATGAAAGTAAAATACAAGAAAAGGGGATTACAAAAGGAGACTTAGACATATGAATTGAATTAGCTTTCTGTTAGGAAAGATGCTCTATAATTTAGGAATTTCGAATATTACTTTTTTTATGAGTATAAGACTTCAATGATCATAACGCGATCATTATCGGTGACGATCATTATCTCTATATTCACTTCCCATCAAGCTTGACTAGACCATTAGCGTACGCAGGGGGTGTTGATGGGGGTTGTAACCCCCCATTGCAATGAAATTTTGTATATTTAACATAGGAATATATGAGTTGTAGCTCTGTAACCCCACCCCACATTGAGCCCGTAACGCCCCTTGCGGACTTTCGGCGTACGCGTATGAACTAGACTTAAATATATAGATATCCCTAGGTCTGGTAAAGCTGTCTGTCCCGCCGCATATGTCGTTAAAGAGCCTTGAGGCAAACAAGCGTAAACGTATAATGACAGATAACTACCTACCTCTGAATTGAGACATGCAAATGAGCCTAATGCAACTAATTCCCTGTAGGTTAAGCGTAAAAGTTGGTGATGCATCTTGCCGAAAGGAACAGAGGCTTAACAGGAGGTTTTCAATGAATTATCTTGTGATAGGCTCGAAGGAATCATTTAGTTTTTCGCAGCCTAAAGGATTTGGTAAAAGGGAATTTCGCATCAAGTTGACGTGATCTTCTGATCTCTTAAGTGCGAAGATCAGTCGTCGGAGAGCCCCGTAGAATTACCCAGAAGGGATTTTATCTTTTTGAACGGGGCAGAAAAGCCTAACCATTTCTAGGTCTTTTCTTTACTTATACGTCATCAATTACATAATGCCATTATCGCAAAAGTTGGAAGATTATCAATTTCGTCGACTTTAATCGCATTTGTACCGAATAGCATGAAGGTATCGAACTTGTAATCGATATATCATCGAGAATGTATTGACTATATAATCAATATATACATCGTTAGTTTATCGAACCTGTGTGTATAATAGACATATTTTCATTATGTATATCTCAAATATACAATCGATATATTTTCATCATTAATGCATCGCCTTTGCTTAATTGTGAATGCTAAACATAGACACACGTACAAAAAATTTCCAGTTTGAAATAATAATAATATAATTTGAAAGTTGAATATGAGAGATAAGAGTCAAGTCCCCGAACTCAAATTTTATCCTTCCAACGCTTTAACCACCACACAACTGCTTTATGAAGCGCGCCCTTCTTTTCATCTTTTAGATTCTCTAAATTAAAATGTTTCAAAAAGTGCGAAAGTATTGCTGAAAAGCAGTGCCCCTTCCTCCGCACTTCATGAGTCAGTCGCGGTCGGACATAATTAGCATATTACGAACGAACTGGTAACGAACAGATAACGAACTGCATCAAAGCGCAAGCGCAAAATGGCAATGTAATAGTATAAAGCCTGTTAGTTTATTGTATATGGCGTAAGGGCTATAGCAGCTGCGGTACACATGCTTATTATTTTACCTTAAGTTATGTTTTGTGTTTAGTTTGCTTTAAAGTTTATGTTTTGTTAATAAATAGTAAATGTTTACTTTGATGGAGTCAAAGGATTGAACTGCTAACGACATCACGAAGCTTACACCAACCAGTAACAACAAATATGTGGGGATATAAGGTATTGCTACGCCTACTATCAATCACCTACAAGTCCTCCTTAACTGTTCGTGTTTTCATTTTCGGAGCATACAAATCGACAGAAAGTGAGAGCAAATATACTGTACGATAAGATGGTGATGATATTAATAATGATATTATGATATGGTGATCATAAATACTAATAATAAAATGGGGAGAAATGAGTATGTAGGAAGGGGATTGATAAGCTAGTGGCAATGAGGAAGACCACGGTTCAGAACGAAGGATAAATTGTCGGAAGATCTGGAAGCGTATAGTTGGAATAGAGAGGAAAATTTTGATTCAAAATTATAAAACATAAAACTAAAGGAGAGTTAAGCCGACCCGATATGAACATTGGGGGGAAAGGGCGATGAGAAGGTAAGATCAGATAAATTGGTTAAGTTGTAAATGTGGACTAAATGCTTAGTTGTGAAGATTGCCCTAAAACCTAGAAAGCTAAGGCTTGTTCATACCCAAAATCTGTTGATCTGATAACCAAAAAGTTGGTAGTTGGTATCGAGTTCACATTACTCCCCTTATTAATTTACAGGGCGTAAAAAGCCCCCTTGGCTAGAATCTTCATGAAAAATAACTAAGACAATGTTTCTCATTTCTCTAATATCTTGTCCAGGATTGAACACACTTACATTTGGGGTGGGGGTGGGGTCAAGGACAGAATTTGCCATGGTCTTGGAATAACACCATTTATCATAAAAGTTGGAATTTTTACAGTGAAAAAATATGCACTGCCAGAAAACGAAAAAAAAAACACTAGGAAGGAATTGCTGGATGGTTACGAAATTTGCATATGTTAATGGGATGGAGCACAAGTAGGCGTGATCTTAATTTCAGGATCAACCAATTATCGCTGACGCCAAACATGTATAATATGCAAATTATAGTCGGTGGTATTTAAGGAAAAGGGTGAAGTTGGTGTAATCAGTAGTCGAATTATAGACACTTGCGAAGACATTGAAGAAGCTATAATGCCTGGTCGTGGAAGACCTATACAATTTCAGTAGTTATCGAACTTTGAGAGAGGTCGTCTAGTGGGATTCCATGAGGCCGGTTGGTCGTATCGTCGTATTGCGGAGCGAATTGGACGAGAAGTATCGGTGGTGGTACGTACATTGGTGGCGTAGATGGTCCGAAGAACATTCCCACACGAGAAGACGTGGAACCAGGGCTCACAGACGGACTGATGAGCAGGCATATCGACGCATAAGACAAGCGGTGTTGTCAAGAAGCACATGCATTCCGTTGCAAATTTGAGCTGCCATTGCACCTAAGGTGTTCGTGTGACCAATCCTACAGGAATCAGGACTACATGCAAGTATGTTTCTGGCATGTGTACCTGTGATTCCAACCCACTGTCGGGAACGGCCGCAGGGTGCTGCCAGCGTCTGCACTGGAGAGAGCAATGGCAATCTGTCGTTTTCAGCGATGAAAGCGATTTTGTTTGGGAGCCTCAGATGGCCGTATGCTTATTCGCAGACGCACAGGGGAGCCTCTCCACCCTTCTTGCATCCGCCATTGACACGCATGGCCTACACCTGGTCTTCTCGTATGGGGAGCGATCAGCTATCACTCCCATACAGAACTAGTGTTTGTACCGGGCACGTTAAATAGCATTCGGTATATCAGAAATATCATTCAGCCAATTGTTGTGTCATTTGTAAGGCTAGTCAGTAGTGGTGTAATCCAGCATGACAATGCCTGCCCACACACAGCACGTACAGAGCAACATGCACTTCATGGTATGAAACAACTTTCATGGTCTGCCTATTCACCGGACTTGCCGCCATTGAGCACGTGTGGAATTTTATGTGACAACGACCAACCGGCCTCACGGAGTCCCACTAGACGACCTCCCTCAAAGTTCGATAACTGCTGAAATTTTACATCTTCCATGTCCATGTATTGCAGCTTCTTCGGAGTTTTTGCAACTGTTCTATAATTCGACAACTGATTATACCCACTTCACCTTCTCCTTAAATACCATCGACTATAATTTGCATATTACAGCGTATTTTGGCATAAGCTATCATAGATTGATCCTGAATTTAAGGTCACGCCTACATGTGCTCCATCCCATTAACATATGTAAATTTCATAACCATTCAGCAATTCCTTCTTGGTGTTCTTTTTTCATTTTCTGGCAGTGTATTTGGGGGTCACACATGACCCCTGTGCCCGCACTTGACCTTGCCTTCAGACAAATAGCACTCAGATGCATTATATGTATTGGTAATAAATTTACATTTTGAACATTTCATTTCCAGTTGGAATAAAAATGAAACGATCACTGAAGGCCAATAATTTCATTTCTGTGATATATGTTTATATTCCATGACTTTCATTCTAACCGTAGCGATTTCGTATAACGTATTTTGAAAAATGTGTCAAAACACGGGTAAAATTACTCCTTCCGATATTTCCATATCGTTATGTATGAGTGCAACTTCAAAACAAATGGCTCCAAAAGTCGAAATTGAGCGTATGTCCATTTCTTGCAAGAGTAGAAAAAATTACCTGGGCAAAAGCGAACCGTAGCAAAACTGGGGCCTTTGTTTATAGAAATTTTATTTAGGAAAGCCGTTTATCACGTGAATTGAACAAAAGTCCGGGAAAAAGAAGTTTATCCTATATTTTTCCTCCCCTATACCTCCCAGCACCTATTGTTTGAGACAACTTGAACAATTTATTCCCGGAAGGAAAAAAGACTGTTGACTACACAAAATACCATTTCTTTGAGTAAACACGGCCCCCTTAGAAACAGTGACGTTTCAAGTTAAATTTTTCGAAAGGTAGTATTCAGAATGCACTTTATACAGATTTTAATTCCTTAAATTTTGCATTTATGGCATTAATTTATCCATTGCGTCGGCACAACAACTCATATATTTTCTTTTATTTTATATACAGTATTATTTTTTTTACTATACTAATTTACGTATTATTTTATAAAAATTTATTTTTATGCGTTTTTAATTTATAAAATAAACGATTACCGTAACTAAATCACTAACTATTAAATATGTGGGACGATGAGCATCAGAGTGGTACTAGTATGCGTAAAATCAACGTAGCCATGCCAAGGCGGATCCAGAAATATTTTGGGGTTATGGGCGACTTGTTTCAGATTCCTGTTTTTGGCCGTGTCGGGTCATTTTCATTCCATTTTCCATGATATAACTCCAGCTCCAGGGGGAGGTGATCGCCTCTCCCTTGGATCCACACTGAAACACTACATAAAACACATTTAATATTTACGTCATGGGGAATGGTTAATATAATATATATTATCATATAATATATAGTACTTTATTATATTTATTAATGTATTACATTTTCTTTTATGTTTTTTAAAACCTGTAAATAAAAATTAATAGAAGAAATTCAGTAAATTATTCGCATTAAATTATGAATTCAAATTACATAATTGACATGATGTCAAGAAAACACTTTAACTTTAAAAAAGTCGGTCATTTTTCAAGTGAAGTACATTAAAATTCTAAATTCCTTAGTAATGCTTGACCATGGAAAAGGTTGATGTGTATAGCATATTATAGATATATAGTACACAAAATACCACAAATATACTTCCGCAGTAATTTTAGTGACTGCGGATCAAGACTTTCAATAATAAATAAACCTCTAGCGGAGTATTTATTACCATTCGTCTTCGTCTATTTGCTCAGCGTCTTCCAGAAGGAAATGTCTAGTGGGAGGGTTATATATCAGGAGCTGTGCAACGTGATTGGCTTGAGGAATGATGGTTGATCACAATCTAGTGAATGAATGCTTAATAAATGCGACGAATCAAGTTAATGAACTGGAATTAGGTGCACAAATGACATTGAAGACAGTAACATCCTCCAGCAACTTCTTTTGGCTCTACGCGACCTCTTTCCCGGTGCTGTGCATATGTACAGAGGGTGTTTACACATATTTATGACTTTGACAGCATAAATAAAATACATACATACAATAAAAAAAATCTAATGTATTCTATCTGATAGCCCTGTTTTTGAATTATCATATTACATCTAGATTTCTACGATAATAGGACTTTTCGTAAAGTCACAAACGGGATTTTCTCCAATTCCTCCTCCACATCTTTCCACAGTCCATCCAAGGTAGTGGGTCGGCATTTTAGAAGAACTTGTTTTAAAAGTCCAGATGCATAGTAATTCATCGGTGCTGCATCTGGAGACTGGGTAGGAATATGGCTAACTAATTTTGACGAATCCAGTTTCCCGTTTCATTTTTTCTAGAAATGCGGTTGTACTTTTGGAAGTGTGGCTGCTCGCTTTGTCCTGATGGAGTTCCACACTTCGGAATTTAGTAGTATACGGATTTTCAGTATCTTCCTTAAAAATAGATGTCAGAACATTATTTTGATAATATGTAGAGTTGAGTTTTGGATTTTTTCAACTTTTCTTATTTTTTATTTTCCGTTACAAGAAATGCCAGCGATAACCATTAATCCTTTACTGAAAATTCCTTTGTTCTCTTTGAACCAAACTTTTGAGTCTCTCGGGCCTCTTTTTCTATAATAAATCGATCTTCTTTTTATTACAATCATTTAAATAAATCCATACTTCGTCAATTGCAACATTTTTGTCCATCTATTTTCTGCAAAATGACTTCCATCAATCTGCATCTAGTCTTCCACTCAGCAACATGCCGAGGTAGCAGACGATAAACTGCACTTTTTTTGCTTTAATTAAATTCAAATCTTTATTAATTTATTTATTTATAGTTGCTGCTGATGTGTGCACAGCTTTTGTAACTGTTCTTTGAGGTTTTGGATTTTCTAGTAAAACCATAGACTGCACTTTAGAAATATTAGAAATAGTACGAACTTTTTGGGGATATTTCTTTTGGTTTGTTTTTCCTCTTGACATTAAAGCTTGACTATTTTTTCATTTTACATTAATAATATCACTTATTTTATGCTTTGAAACTTGAAAACCATGCTTCTCACGTTGTTTTTTAATTATTGGATGTGAATATTTCTCCTTGGATTGTGAAATATAGCGCCTACAAGTCACAGCTTCCTTTCTTACTCTAGTTCACAGCGCAAACTAAATTTTTAGTCGCAAACGAGTTTTCTTTTCGTTACTAGAATTTTTCGGGGTCGCTGTGAGTTTTTTTAAATTTAAAATCGGTCTTTATAAATATATGTGGACACCCTCTGTATTTGTGTGTGTGTGGGGGGGGTTACCATATTTTTTAATTCTTTCATTTTCTCTTGTCCCACTTGCATCTCTTCCTAATCTTACGGCTCTGTGATGGTACAGTGGTAACGCACGCGTTTGCGTAGCGAGTATTTAACCCGGGTTCGATTCCCAACGACGTCAAAAACTTGTCCACTAAATGTTCATTATAGTCCGGGGTTTGGTTGTGTCCCTGGCCTTACGGGTTCCAGATTCCTCGAGAGAACTTATCCTGGCGCCACATGACATTTCCTGTCCTTATGTTGTAAAATACCACAAACTAATACAGTTATAAGTATTGAAGAAATGCAGTAATTCCACCCAGTTGAAATATTTACCGAAAGCTTTAAATGTTCAGAATATTTAAGACGTCAGGAAGGTAAGTGATTAAATGCAACGTTAAAAGAATTTATTACACGTTTTTGGCGGAGTATCCGAGAATTAGGTGTGCACTCTCCGACGGTAAACGGAAGACTGATTTAATTTTAGAATTCAGCACGCAACTATACATATACTAAATAAAAAATATTTAATTTAATTATAGAGTATATATAAAGCATGAAATAAAATAAAACAATTTGGCATGCTGTGCCAATTTTAGAAATTGAACTTATTGATTTTGCGTTTCTTGGAATCTGTAGTGGCAACAATCAAGGAAGCCTACAAAATAAACACGTAGCATTTCTATTGTGGGAACCCACACTGAGATTCTTATATTATGAATTAACAAAGGTACATGTAATGTAAACATATTTACAAAGGCACAGTTTTTGATGGTTTATATCGAATAATGGCTATAATAAAGAAAATCCTCAGACTCCCTTGATGTTCATTGTAACAGTATTCTACTATTCTTATGATAAAATTACAATCGAGTAATGTTACAATGAACAGTATTCGACTGTACTTATGATAAAATTAGTGACCGTTCCTCTTCGGTGTGCAGGGCCTGTCACAGGATGGGATAAAGGGGGGCAAATGCCAATGAACCCCGGGATCTTAAGACAGAGATGGATCCAGAGCGGAATTTTAGGGAGGGCGGTCGGGATGTAAAACAAAATATAGCCCACATATAATGAGCCCCCATTTAACGAGTTTCCGGATATAAAGAGGAAAATATTGATTTTGTTTAGTAGAATGACCAAACGCAATAAAATTTAACCCCTTCTAGCGAATGTCTTTTTCGAGCCCGGAGTTGACAAGTAATTAAAAATAAAATAGGAAATCAAACTTTTTGTAAAAATTCCTTCGTTATATGTGAACAACAAGTGGTTTTAATCGGCGCTCGTTATAACCGATTTCCATTGATTCGTGTAGATTTAGGAGGGAAAATTTCCCTAATTCCCCCCTCGTAGATCAGTTAGTGATTAAGGGAACCGGTGTGAAACGTCAATGTTATAACAAACGTAGTTTACCATTAAACGTAATTGGTTGAGAGAGGAGTCCATAAATAATATCCCTATAACAATGCCAGCGTATATATAAAAACGAGGCAATTGATCCTTTGGAAAGATATCAGTTCATCGGTATGGTATTAAAGCCATGTTTTATATACACTGTCATATTGAGGGATTTTGGGTACTTGTCCATATATGTTATGACCACAATTGGTCGCATTGATCTTATTTTGCGACCTAAGAAAGGTTTTCTAACGGTTTAAAATGGGGTTAAGTGCTTTCTCTGCATATAATTAATTATAGTGTGGGTGCTTCTTGCTTTCTTCGTATTTAAAACCAGTCCAGATACTAGCAAGCTACTCCTTGCCACGAGTATCTAGTAGACAATGCAAGTAGTTATGATGAAGAGGTCCATTCACACCGATCGCGGATAATTCCAAATCATGTAACTGGACGGTGCTATGATGAATGGAACGACATCACTGTGTTCATAACTCCAGAATTCCCATTGAATAATGTCAGTTTACGGACGGACAGCGAATAAAGGCGAAAGCGACGAAGAGGACACGGATTACAAGAAAATGCCACGTCAGCGACTTGCTTAGGCTTGTTTTCACTCGCATTTACTCGCGAGTGATGGAGATGACTAACTTATTTCAGCTTTCGTTGTTTATGTAATTCTGGAAAGCTTACATCAGCGTTTCTCAAAGTGTGTTGCGCGGTAACCCAAGGTAGCGCGATGATCCTCCAGATGTTCTGCAAGCAACTTGCGAAACATCTCGAACACTTCCGAGGAAATCTGCAATTTCTCTAATTTTCCCCTCAAGACAACCACTTAGGTTTAGCTAACAGTGTATAAACATTCAGCAACAATAAAAGTATTATTTGCTTTTACTACACACTAATAAGAACTCCGACTCTAAGAGACAGAGGCCTCTTTACCCTCTTGAAAGTAGTTTGGGGCCAGGGTCCCTCTCAAAATTATTCGACAATAAAGGAACTCAAAACGTAATTGAGAGTGAAAAACGCAAGATGATTTAACAAATTTTATATTTTTCTTTTTACTGGTTAATTTTCTTGGTTACGCATGTTAGTTCTTTCACTCAGCTCCCCACCATTTCCTCGAGTAGACGTCTCTGCCCACTAAGCATTTAAATAGTCTTAAGTAAAGACTAGGTCTAAATTCCCAACCAACTACGTGCAACTACAGAAGAGAGGGTATTGGAAAAAAAGGGGTGAAACAAAGTGTTGAGCAAGTCACACAAAAACAAAAGACAGTCGAAAGTCAGACAAGAATGTCCAGCGCAATATGATTTAGTACTCTTAAATGAACCGTAGATTCCCTTATATGCAATTATTTCTCCATAAATTATTTAAATTTACGAATTTCTCCTGAAATCCAATTTAAATTGAATTTTTTCTACGTGCTTCTTACTTATTTTTTTTTTGCGTCTTGACTTGAAGCAAGGCAGTTTTCAAACCTCTTCAAAATTCCACCTGCACAAATTATCAGAATAACTGAAAAAATAATTTCAAACCATCTTTCAGTTAAACTTTTTCCTCCTTCAAACATTTTGGAAATTTCAAACTCCAGGCACGTTTTAAATCTAATTTCTCCCGCTGAAAATACTTCTCAACAAAAAGCAAATTTTTGGGAAACTGTTTAAATTCCATTAAGTTGGGCTATTATGGGAATTATAAGATATAAATCCGTTCTTCCCCTGAAATTGACTTTTTCCCCTTTTATCCTCTTTCCCGGACTAAAATTTTCCAGATTCCTGAGGTTCCGCGCAATTAATTAGAAAATGTGGCTATTTCTGCTGAGATTGAGAGCAAATTCCGGGCCGGAAGGCGTCCTTTAATACGCACTCGACGTGCTCTTCCAAAAGCCAGGAAGTACGATAAAATATATAAAAAAATCCAGAAAGAAAATCCAGATTCCAACTCGCGGACATAATTGCGCATTCCAGGTCGCCATTTTAACGACGAAAAGCGAATATTGAATGACTGATCTTTGACGACACTTTGAACTCTGCATAACCCATGTAGTCATTTCTTCTCAAAAAGAATCTCCGAAATTAAAGAAATCGTGGAAAATTGATTGCACTTGAGTATCTGTAGCATCCAGTTCCGTGAAAAAGATTTGAAAATGACAACTTGTAGGATCTACGAATTTCATATGTGACATTTAATTTGCCAGACACTTTTAGTTTAATGAGGCATTTTAAATGTTGAGCGGTATTGGAAATTGTTTCTTCTTACAGGAATTAAGACGGTGGACATCGTGGGGCTCTTTCATTAACGTAGAGCTATAATTGTTATCTATCCTATAGTCTATTTCAATCCTCTCTGGATGGCCCGGAAAGCAATGGGTGGTGAATATGACTATGTTAAACTAACAAATGTAGAGGCATATCTGAGTAGATATTATGACATTAGATCTTAAGTATCAATTTATTACTGCCCCATTGTATCCTACCCTTTAGTTGTAATGCGATCGCCTAGCAGGCCATTAACCCCGGTTTCACCCCTAAGAACGCTTACTAAGAACGCTTACCATCCAAGAAGGCTTACCCGCAAACTTTTAGTTCGGGTGTCGATTCTTTAGGCCTTAAAATTTTCCCAAGTAGTGGAACATCATAATCTTTACTGTCCTGGATCCCTGAAACAATTACCAATTATTTCTTTCATATATTCATCTTTAACAAGTATTCCTCTTATTTAATATATACGCTTAAAAGAGTCTGAGTCAATCTGGGGGGATGTAAATATATCTTCCATGTGCCGACCATCTTCTTACTTTTTTTCCAGTCTATATTCATGTCGACCTTAATAGAAAATCTAAGCATGGAATCAAAATAAACAATTCCAGAAGTTGAAACACATCATCATTTAATAATTAAAACTGTATTTTAAGCTGAATTCTTGCTGTCTTCGCGCTGTAAAAATTCAAACATCTAAGCTAGCTTGAAGTGGAAAAGCTTATTGCTGACCATGAGCTCTTTCACAAACTACGTTATGTCCGCAAAGGTATTAAAGGTAACTTGGAAGTTGGGGAAAAATAGAATTTAAATTCCCTCTCTCGGTTTTCCAATCCCTCTTTTTGGCATGACTTGGAAGATATATATATGTCGTCATTGGCGATGAAGAAGAAGCAAGCAGAAATGTAACGCTGAAAGGATCGAAATAAAGTCCAAAGATTATGAAAACGCATTGAAGCCAAAGTAAAAGACGATGTCTTTGCCTTTGGCTACTCTTGTGTGTATAAAGAGAGGGGGGGGGGGAATAGCTACTTTTCCAAAAGAGGGAGAATCTATAATCTCCTTACCAGAAGAATGTCCTTCGGGGTATCATGGCTTATCCGTCTTGAAACGGAAATCTAAATGGACTGCTCCTGAATTTTTTCGCCAAGGACTACTCCTTTCTTCTTTCAGGAAGGAAAAGAATCCCAAAATAATACTTATTGAAACACTTTCAAAAATTCCTTTCAGAATCTTACTGATTTGCAATTCTGCATTGAGAACAAAATAGCCCGCTCGAGCTCGCCGCATTATCATTCTATTATGACTTTTTTTTTGCTTATTTTGGTCTTGGAGTCGGTGTAATAACCAAAAACCCTTATTCTTTCCGACAAATTCTATCTATTCCTCTTCCGAAGTGGATGCAGCAGAGATTTTTTTTTAAGCAAGACATGTGCTCAAGTAAACGAAGGATGTACTTTAACCAAATAAGATTTAAAGATATGAAGCGACGCGAAATTGATCGAAAGAAAATGAAAAGAAATAACAAAGAAAGAAATGTGTATGAATATATATAAGAAGGATTTTACTGTGCGCATCAGTCATTATAGTTTTTCTGTAGGCATGACATGATGACAGTTTGTGATATCTATAATTTATTGTAATTTTTTGTAATTATGGTAATTTTTGTAATTATGTTAACGAGAGGGAAGACGATAAATTCCATAACGTGTGATGTGTATCCACCATCTGACTTTTGATGACAGCAATACAAGTGACATGAAAGAAAATAAACAATATGAATGAAGTAAATTCCTTATTTGTTTTTGCAATAGTAAGGTTCAGAGGTGTGCTAATTCATTCGTGAACGAATGAATGAATCATTTGGGTTTATGATTATCATAAACGAGGGGACTCGTTCAGTAATTCTGTCCCTGAACGATTTGGTAAGCCACCATATGGATGATGATGAAGAAGACGTGTATAATAGATTGTCTGGCGATCTGGAAAACATGGAAAACATGGGGAAAAAAACAGGAAAAGTTGAAGTGCAAAAACCTAAATCAGGGAAATTTGAGGTACAAAGGCCTAAGAGAAATTTGAGGGGCAAAAGCTTAAGTCGGGTCAGGGAAATTTGAAATTCATTGTTATAATAAATAACTTATTAAAATAACTTTCCTAAACTGTGCTTTTTGTACCACATTGCCTACTGAAAATTTTGAAAAACTTGAACTTTTGACTAAACTTCTTCCAAACATTACTATTTTGCACCAAAACTAATATAATTTATATAAAATTATTAAGCCCGTATATTTCTCAGGAGAAAATGTTTGCCAAATATATAACTAAAACTTGAAAAACAAAAAGTGTTTTTAGCTAAATTATTTAATTTGTAAGGGATATTGATCATATCAACATCCTTCTGGTCTTCTATATGATCATACATACTTCAAATGAAACAGAAGGTGAAGCAGCAGCTTTGTGATTATATAATTGCTCTCTTTTATAATAAACTGGGAAACAGCCGAATGGAAATGTTGTAAATATTTAATTAATGCAAGTTTTTAATGTAAAGTAATGCATTTTTTAATAGCTTTTGTATTTGTAAATTCACTGCAATCGAGTCATAAATGATCTGGGGTTTGTTAGTGGATTTTATGGTCTTAGAAACTTATTTTTATTACGCAAATTTTAATGCGTTGTGTGTTGTTTACTGTAATTAGCGACTGGAAATCGATTAAGATTTGATCTGGAAAATCTGCAAAGGTCAGGGAAGTTTGACACCGAATTTGAGTAGAAAACTTTATGAAGTTCTCAGTAAAAGCGTATTTTTTTCTGTAAAAGAGGATGAAGATAATTTCTGGTACTACTTTACCAGTAGCCCAATAAAATAAGCAATGATTAAGACAACGATGACAAGAATAGCGATCTTTTTCTCCTATATAAAGATGTAAGATATTACTATATCGTTAGACCCTGATTCGACACTAGGACAGGGACGATGTCCCTTTTTCCCCTGTAACAAAAAAGTGCTGCTTAATTTTCGACACCCATGTAGAAATAAACTTAAACTAGAGCTGTTTTTTGTTTAGGAGAAAAAGACGCCGTCCCCATCCTGGATTCGAACCAGGGTCCCTCCGTTTAGCCCGGAGTGTCATGACCACTAAACAAAAACAGCTCTAGTTTGAGCTTATTTCTAAGTGGGTGTCGAAAATTATTAAGTATATAAATTCCCCCACGAAAACTCACAAAAACTTTCCTTGGTGGCTTTGTGTGTTGACCATTATTTGGCAATTGTGTTATCCCTGTGAAGGGTAATAATATCTTACAAAAAACTCTAGTATGGGCTTAAAATCGGGTGTCAAATTTATTAAGCGTAATAAATAATGTCAAACTGGCATGGTTGTCTTCTATTTTAATACGTACTATCTTACATAACTTCACATTTTACAGTTATGTAAAATGTTAAGTGAAAAAGTTAATTAACTTGAACATTTATATGTTTTAATTAAATCAAAATGCTTATGTCAGTTTTTAAGAAATTAGTGTATTAAATGTTTCCCACCAATTTTTTCCCAACATTTCTTAAACTCAGGAAAATTTAACTAAACATATTAAGTAACGCAAAACAGGAAACTGTCCTATGGGAACTCGACCTAGGCAAAAAGTTTGAGGAAGACAAATTTCAAGTTTCTAAAATTCAGAATTTCCTTATTTCTCTAACTCATTGCTTTCCACATATTTTGTCACTTCTTTCTCTCTTTCTAAAAGTAATTAATAAACGACAGAAAATAAATTATGTATTCATACTATGTTTATGTACAGTTTAAAGTAGCAGTTTCTCAGTATTTTAAAGTATATAATTATCACTGATTGCTTAGTTTCCTAATCTGTTTTCACAATTCGGGGGATGGAAATTAAGCATTTTTAAATTACGTCATATTTGCGAAGTAAAATCGAAAGCTAAGCTTTGAAATTGACGTGAATTAAGGAACGAATTTAAAGCAAGAGTGTTAAGGATACTGGCAAGAATTGGAAACTTTGTAAAAAACCATCTTATTGCAAACCTCTGAATTCTGCAGCATTTTATCTATCGTAATACTAAATAATAGCCTGATCGGT
>QLNU02015003.1:114662092-114686368 GCA_006491805.2 Dysdera silvatica | reverse complement strand
GAATGCGCCTTTGTAATTCATCGTGATAATTGAGTATTCGAAAATTATTGTAAATGCTCAGTAGTCTACAGTTCAAAATTCTCAGCATAACAGATTCATTTAACACACAGGTGCCGTTAGCGGGGGGACACGACCCCCATTAAGGTTCCATATCCCCCTCCAATTTCAAACAAAATGTCTTCAACTGGTATATTGTCCGCACAATATTTTTATTCTGTCGGCGCCCATAATTAACACTATCTCCTTTGAATTCGTAAAACCCTTGAAGTTAGGTTTAGAAGAAAGGAGCACGTTTTTAATATTATAATTATAAGAAGGGAAATTAAATGGGGCTTGTCAGTTTCTAAGCAGCTAATTCAAGTGTACAAGTAAAGAATACGTTATCGATTCATTGTTGTGGCACCTGCTGTATGTTAAGAAAGCGTCGCACATCTTGACAATTTCGAAAAAATTCGATAACACGCTGAATTCTCTAGAACCCTGTCTCTGACCACGATCTAGGTGGAAGCATCTAACGGCCATAAATTTAATAAGTTTCTCCCTATTTTATTATCTTGCGAAAACCGCACACACAGATGTATAGCACATTGAAACAAAGATCTCGAGTTCTCGGATGCTATCAATTCTATTAATTTCCAAATCCGATTATGGAAAACGTATTTTCGAGTTGTTTTCCTGTGGGTACACTTTTTATTAAATAAGGGAAAGGATACCGGTAGCAAGGAGTTGGAAAACAAGCAGCGGGCCTAGTAATTACAACTGCTCTTATCGGGGGGAAAATGGCCGCTTCTGGCAAAAAACACGAACAAACTAGCAAAAGATAAGCAAAGAACTAAAAAAAGAACGCTCCTAAGAGAAAGAAAGAAAGAACTACTGCTACAAATCTAATTTATTTCCAAGCCGTCAAGTTAAGTTTTCGTGGAAGAGGTTTGGTAGTTGTTTTAAGAGTGTGCAAGTTTGTGCTATTCAGATGTGTGGAACCCATCCTTTCCACCTTTTCTTTATTGATCTTTTTTATAAGAGGCTTCACTACCTCCACCCCAAATATTTTCTCCACTTTTTCTGCGCCCTTCCAATGGCCACTAGTTTTGTTAATAGTCTGTGCGGGGAACGTGGTATGCATGCTGACCTTAACGAAGCCGGCGCCGTTCAGCGCGCGAGGATAATGGCCACAGAAATCAGGATTTTTTTCCCGTAATCTCCATTCTATCTTTGGAGACGAAATACTGTCGTTTGCACCACACAGCAAATACTTTTGCCGCATGGGTCTGAAGGCGATACATTAACCGATTGACCAGGCCTATGATTGGGGTTACGGTGATGAAGTAGCGCCATTTATTGCCGTTCTCAGACGACAAACCTGAAGATGATGGTAGAGGTGATGAAAGCAAGAAAAGATTCCCCGAGGCAGATGATTTCCCCCCACCACCGCCATTGACAACCCCAATAATGGTTTCAGCATCACCCTTCACCGGTATTTATCAATGGGAAAATGGGAATTCCCTTTCGTAGTTAGTCATTCTTTAATGTACCCTAATTGTACAAAAATACTTGAGACGTAGTCTATAATATGGCGACTTAAAGAGGAATAGCGAGATCTCTTTACTAGTCATAACTTTTTCTGCTGCCATTTCATTAGGTTGTCCATTACCATTTCTGTTATAATCTTATATCCATTCGATCATTCGAAATTTCGTGGACATTTTACTAGACTTTCCTGTGTTTGTTTTTTGGTTTTTTTTTACGATAATTTCACATTAGTATTTCTAAACAATTTATGAATGCGTCCATTGTATTTTTATAATTTTTGACCTGCCTGATGTTTTATCTGAATTATATGGTGCATTCTTTCAACGAATGATTCTATAACAATGTCGTAAAATATTTTTTATAATTCTTTCCTTATAGATAGCATAGTAGTATAGTAGTTATATTGAAATTAGTGCATTCATAATTTTGTAGCCGCACTTTTATGTATAATTTCTAGTGGCATGATGGGGACTTCTTGTAGTTCACGGTAGTTATTTCTAGGTCCCTAATTTCATTTGCTGCCTATTATATTCAGAGTAATACATCCATTGTGTGCACAATAAAATAAAATGCTGCACTGAGTTAACATTGGAATGATCCCCCAGTTTTATATTATGTGCACGTGTGTCACCTTAAACTCCCATTCGTACCATCTGTAGTATTGAGAGTATTGGCGTATTATCAATAATATTGAGCGCACAAGATAGGTATTGGTGTATTTTTAATGTACTGCTAGATTGCTGCAAAGTAGCATGAATATTGCCAAGTTCAGAAATAATGTTATTGATAATTGTAAAATATTTCTTTCAGTATTGAATCGACGTTCGGGCAATGCATATGGATTTTGCTTTGTAATTTTCAGACTATTATAAAAAAGAAATTAAGCACTTCATTGTATATACTTCTAGTTGCGAAGAAAAAATTTGCTAATATTAGGAGTCCATTAAAAAACGAATGTAAAGGAGATTATAAGTTTTTTAATGTATAAAAAATTAATAGTAGGTGCAAAAATAGACGATGTTAAGGAAAATATTACAATAACCACATCCCCTAAATTGGCTGCCTTGTTTTCATGTCAGAAATGTATATACTGGTGGTAATATTGAAAAATACTGGTATCTCATAAAGATCGCACTGCTCACTGTAGTCCGGGGTTTGGTTCCCTGGGCCTTAAGAGGTTCGGATTCCTCGGAAAACAGTAGGTCCCGGCGCAGCATGACCACTGTAGTCTTTGAGCCGTAAAACCAAAAAGAAAGAAAGAAAGAAAGAAAGAAAAATACTGGTAATGTGCTATTGGAGAATATTATCAACAATACATTGACAAATACTGGTGATGATATTGAGAGAGTAAACACAAAACTCCCCCTTCCTCTCATACTCTTGATATTGCCAATGCGCCTGCCAATATTTTTCTGTCATATCTTCCATATTATCGTTATTACTAACGTTGCCAATTTTATCGCCAATATTTTCCAATATTAATATCTCCTTTATATTTAGTAAGAAAACATATTAGTAACAAATACTAACAATATTATTAACAAATACTGGTAATATTAGTAATGAATATAGGTAATATTATAATAATATTGGCAAATATTTATGTTGTTAAAAGCTACAAATAGCATTGAGAAATACTTGTGATGTTAAAAACTACTTGTATTATTGGAGATATGGTGTGCTAGTAACAGTGTCGACTATTTGAATGGAGAGAGGGTGGGGGCTTTGCATTCTGCTTGAATGGAAAGTGGGGAGGCTTTGCATTCTATTTAGATTTGAATAGAACGTTTTTCGAAAGAAGAAAATTTCCATCAATTTCAATGGTCGCGTTCCAATTACGTGTTGTTTGTATGACCTTTAATTATAATACAATATCGATTTCGTCCAAGGTGCAGCGTATATCGAAATATAAAATCCAATATATTTTAGAAGCCTGGACAAAAATCTAACTTCGCCAATGCACTCATATATTTCGAAACTTTGGAGAAGAAAATTTTTGTGAAAAATGCGCCGCTTTATCAAAATAGGAGCAATACCTCCGGGCAAAATATGCTAAGAAAAATATGGAATTGAAATCCTGGAAATGAAAATTCCTGAACCCGATAATGTGCGATAAAATTTCAACATTCCGCAATTTTCCGGGATAAAAGTTTCCGGGACAGAATTTTTGTTTTCTTTAAAAAAATCTGAAGCCGATTATTTATTTCAACTTTTTTCCAGTCAGTTGCCTTTCCAAATAAAAAGTAAGAAAAATAAGATATGGAACGATTTCTGTTTTCTTATTATAAAGAGTTTTATGCTTAAAGAAGAAAGCCATTTTTCCTTAAGATTCTACAACTATTTACATACGTTCACACACACAGTGACACCAAAAACAAGAACATCACTTGAAACCTTTTAAAATATATTATAGTCAACCGAAAATTACATGTTCTAGTCCTGTCAATTTCTCTTATTCTTTGATAAAACTGTAAATTTAATATTTACGAAAGCTGTATACAATTTTTAGGATATTATTAGCCTTCATGTTCTTAATTGTCAAATTGATCAATATCTTAAGACATCGGTGCACGTATTTTAGAAATTTTAATGGGAAATTAAGGTGACTAAAAATTAAAAATAATTAATCACATATAATATCTAACGACAGATACTAATTATTTTATTCACTAATTGCCCAGGCTCCTATCATTTTAAAATAATATTTTAATCATTGCTTTAAATATCGGGGTATTTTAAAAACGATATAGTTGGGAAATGGAAAGAGAGCAGTAGCGATGCTAGTAACGGGGCTCTCTTTCCAGTAGCAAGGTCGAGAGATCGCTTGTATTCTACTAAAAATAGAAAAAAAAATGATCGGCGTGTAATCTGTTGCACGCCGATCAATTGTTGCACGCCGATGTTGACGCCAATGTTGTAATAATGTACGTTGGGATATCACATTTCACTTCCAGTACGCTTCACAATACACTTCAATCAATATAACCTGGGGGAAAGGGCCGACCGATGGTTGTAAAGAGACTGAGTTCGTGTCTCTTTACAAGAGAGACAAACCCCGTGTCACACTGTCCTACGGTGGTTCAGTATATAGGCGTAGACAAAAAGGTCATGAGTAGGGTTACATGCTAACAATAGAGGTTACAGAGCTGCAACTCCATATATTCATAGGTAAATATACAAAATTCCATCTCAGTGGGGAATTACAGCCCCCCATTAATCCACTCCATCAATGCAGCAAAACAAAAAAAAAACTCTTACCAACTAACTGCACATTGTGGTCAAGGGGTTGTTTCCCTAGGATGTAAATAGTTCGGATTCCTCGGAAAACTACAGGTCTCGACACAGCATGATACTTGCTATATCCTTGCGCCGTAAACTCGGAAGCAAGCCCCAACCACATGTCTACAAAAACAAAAGTGACCATGTTGATTGTTTCCTTTCACAAATACTTGCTTTTTTTTGTTTTTGTTTTTGTTTTTTGGTTTTACGGCTCAAAGACTACAGTGGTCATGCTGCGCCGGGACCTACTGTTTTCCGAGGAATCCGAACCTCTTAAGGCCTAGGGAACCAAACCCCGGACTACAGTGAGCAGTGCGATCTTTATGAGATCTCTGAGTAAGCGTTCTTTTTGCACTGCTGGGAGTCGAACCCGGATTAGCGGCGCACTAGGAGAACGCGTTACCACACTGCGCCACCGCAGGGCCCTTTCACAAATAACATGTCTTAATTTACCCTGCCGGAGAGAGAAACCGCAATTAGGGCCTCATGTTATTTATCGCAGAATGGCACTAGCAGTCCTTGCGCCATAAAAGTACAATCAACCAACGAATCTGCTCGGGGTTATAAAAATCTATAATGCTTAAACAATTAATAGGAAAAATTGGGGACCTTCTAAAGGAATGAGAGGACATATCAAAGAATGAATTTAAACCACTAAGAAAAGTAAATTAATATTCAAACTGAAGGTTAATTTGTAAAAATATAGGGCAAAATTATATCAATTACGAAGATTCCATAAAAATTTAAAACAAATCTATCATAAATATTATTTTTAATTACTGTCTGAATTTAATATTTTCCATTTGTAGACTTAATAATTTTCAGTGCTTTGAGATTTTTTGTCGATTCAAAATTCATCTGTGCGCAAGTGTAATAGGAACAACATAAGCAAAGTCTCACACACGGCAAACTTTTCCAACGAAATGCAAGCTCATTTGTAAAGCTCATTTGTAGCTATAATAGTAAGTTATATGGCCCCCAATATTGTGAAATAAATTGAAATTTTATATATATATTGTACTGCATAAATGTATATACATATGTTGCTGAGGCGTATCACACCCAGCCCGAATAATTTTGAAAGCTCTTCGTTACTGTTTGAAGCGTTTCTGAAAAATGTTTTACGATCTTGTCCTGAAAATAAGAAAAAACAAAAAACTGGCCACCCCTGATTTTATCCTTGTCATTTCTAAACCGTGTCTCCTGCATGTGGTTGTCTAGTGCAAGGAGAAAATGGCAATCGCTTGGGGAAGTGTTAAGGGAATAAGGTGGATGAGGCAATAGTCAAATTCTAAAGTCCTAATCATATCGTAGGTAACTTTCAATAAGTGTGATTTTGATTGTCAAAAAACTCACGTTTTTGTTCACCAGTTCTGGCTGTTTGTGAACAATACATCCTATACACGTATGAGTTGGCAAATGTAGATCTCAACAGTAATTATTTAGTCTGTTTGGGAAAAATTCGGAGTGCCACAATATCGGCCCATCTGCCACATACTAAGCGTGCAATTCTTGGGATGAAATAGAGCCTTGACAGAATGGGGTATTGAACTTTTTTTTTAGGTTTTGACACAAAGAGGTGGAATTATTTTCAACAACAACTTTGAAATCCCCGTTATTAGAGACAGAATATCTTCCAAAGTGTTGTGTAATTTCCTTCGAATTTTGACCAGAAATAAATTTTTGTACCACCTTATTTTGCGGCACGATTTGTTAAGCATTGCTCTCCAATGCAATACATATTGAACGATTACCTTTAAAATATTTGTGCCGAGTGTGAATCGTAAAGCAAACACTATTGAACGGCATTATCTTTAACAAACATTTCAAATGCATTGTAATACATAGAAATCCAAACCAAATGCAATGAAATTTACCTGAACAAAAGAGTAATATTCAAGCTTGACCATGCATCTCAAAATGTGAAATATGCAAATTCATTTGCGATAAAAATCAGCTTCTGCTGCAACGATCTGTACCGAATAGTGGCACAGCTGTTTTGGTTACCAGGTATTTTGGACAGATAAGATGCCCGGTCCCTTAAACGAATTATATATTATATTGCATATTAAAATAAACATATTTGTAATCATTAAAATAAACGCGTTTTTAATTATTAATATAAATGTATTTTAAATTATTAAAATAAATGCATTTTAAATTATTAAAATAAATGCATTTTAATTATTAAAATGTATTTTTAATGATCAAGATAAATGCGCATTTAATTAGTTAAATGAATGTACCATTAACTACGAAAATATGTTTAATATTAATAATTTAAACTGTTATTAGTCGTACTATTTTTTGAGTCCTTTTATGAGAGTCCATGTCACCTGTAAAATTCCTTTGTTATATGCGGTTGGCTATAATGGGCGCTTGTTATAACAGGTTCGCGCCCTATTTTTATGATTGATTGATTGATTATTTGGCTTTTTTATGGCGCAAGAGCATCTGAGCTATACTGCGCCACCTATTTTTATGGATTTGGAAGGGGGAACTTCCCTAATTTCCACCGTGGATCTGCCATCGATTAAATGATATTTACTGTGCATGTATATAGGTTCACATAAATAAATTTTGATTTAGAAATATAAGTTCATATTTATTCTTTAAATAAAATTTTCTGCAAATTTTATTATTTCATCCACACTCTATCAGGCTCCTTTAACATTTAAAATTTGTTATTTTAATTATCCTACGATCCAATATGTATGTATATATGTATGTGTGTTACCTTGTCCAACTGATTTCAGTGGAAGGCAACGTTACGAAAGAACTCAACAGACGTGTTAAACTTGGCTGGAGTGCATTCGGAAGAAACAATTTTATCCTGAAGGGAAAATTGCTTTTGTGTCTAAAAAGAAATGTCTTCAACCAGTGTGTATTGCCAGTCCTCTCTTACAGATCAGAGACATGGAGTCTAACAATTGCAGCAATACGGAAGTTACAGACAACCCAAAGGAGCATGGAGAGGTGCATGCTTGGAATAACTAGGAGAGATCGAAAAAGAAACACTTGGGTGAGAGAGCAAACTAGAGTAGAGGACATCATTGTTAAAGTAAAAGGGCTGAAATGGCGATGGGCTGGGCATATTGCAAGAAGAACTGATCAACGATGGACAACAGAAATTCTGAACTGGATTCCAAGAGACCACCGAAGACCTAGAAAACGTCCTCAAACTAGATGGGTGGATGAAATAAGAAAAGAGGTTGGGGTGACGTGGAAACGAATGGCCCAGGATAGACTTGTGTGGAAAGCATTTGGAGAGACCTTCATCCAGCAGTGGATAGATAATGGTTGAATATGATGATGATATATACACACATACATACAGGGTCATTCAAATTAAACGCTCCCTGTTTAGAGGGGTGTATAGGAAGAAATAATGGACGGATTTATATGAAATTTTGCACACAGATATTTCTTGATATGCGCTCGCGAGTTATATAAAAAAAAGTAATATACGTCTCACGGTTACGGTTATAGTTACTGAATTTTGAAATTTTCAAATGGCAACACCCCAATTTTTCAACGTTGTAATGATAGGCACCATCAGAAACAGTAAATACAGTTAAAATTTTATTTTCAGACCTAAAACTGATAAAGTTATGTAAACGATGAATTGAAACACTGTTAAGTACTGTTAACTGGTTGAAGTACTGTTAACAGTACCAGTTGAAGTACTGTTAACTGGAAACGTCTTTCAAAAGCTTCGAGAACACGCTGTAACTGAGTAAACCTTTCGCAATTAGCGACGTCGATGTTTGTTAGTATGTAATACAGATGTACGAAACCAAAATTATCAGAGGTATCACAGTTCGGAAGGCAGAGAATTGTTGACAAGAGGTGGAGCTTACGCATTAATTTCCTATAAAAAAACACTCATTGATTACAGTATTTGTCGATAGATAGCTGTGTGGCAATAACAGTTTGTGATTTGCATAATGGTTACTACTGTAACTCTATCATAGTAGGTACTATAAAAGCGCAGCAGTCACTAAAAATCATACATGTTTCCGTGAAGTAATGGTAGCTATGCCAACATCTTTATATAAAAAGGCGTTATTAGTGAAGCTATATTACCAGAACAGAAATAATGCAGCTGCGACAATCAAGGAATTCCAGTGTCAGAAACGCCAAAGACGTGGACCTATGGCTGATTCTTCTCTGCGCAGAATGATGGCGAAATTCGAAGCAACATGAAATCTTGGTGTTCAACCTGGCCGTGGTGGAAAAAGGGTGGACTCCGCTCATCTTGAAAAGGTGGCTACTGAACTTGTGGATTTATCAAGCCAATGTGCACATGGTGACGCTAGTGTGTCAGTAATTGCCCGCGAAGTGGACATGTCGGCTACTACCACATGGGGAGAGTGCTGCGTAAGGTGTTGCGGTACTATCTTTACAAGCTTCACAGGCTACATCAACTAAGGCCTGGTGACGCGGATATGCATGTTAGTTTCGCATGTCAATTCCTGGACCGAATGCAAGAGGAGATATCGTGGCCATGGAACGTTCTTTGGAGTGACGAGGCCCATTTCTTTTTAAATGGGCAAGTTAATATGCACAACTGCCGAATTTGATCTGCAACAAATCCTCATATTGTTCAAGGAGTACCGTTGTATTCTTCGAGGGTGACAGTATGGTGTGCATTTACAGCTACTTTTCTTATTGGTCCACATTTTTTTGAAGAGGAAATACCGACTGGTATCCGCACCTGTTCAGTTACTGGACAGAGGTGCCATGACATGTTGGAATATTTCTTCATACCGCAGCTACAACAACGAGAGTTTCTCCATGAAATCATATTTATGCAAGATGGTGCGCCACCCCATATTGCTCGTTCTGCCCAAAGATTGCTGAGACATCACTTTACTGACGAACGAGTGATCAGCCGATGTTTTCAGACATCATGGCCACCTCCATCTCCCGACCTCACCCCCTGTGACTTCTGGTTGTAAGGTTATTTAAGACCATGTAAATAGCGAACCGTGTCTCTGACAAATCTGAAGGACAGTATTCGACGCCATGTGTTGGGCATTCCAGTTGAAATGTTGCACTCGGCAATGAAAAACACTATTCTTCGAACGAAAACTATTATTGGCCAGAATGGAGGACACATCGAACAGTTGTAGCGCTGTTAACTGAAAGATATTTTCAGTTAACGGTACTTTTGCTTTCTCGCAATTTATCTTTGAAATAACGTTACATAACTTTGTCAGTCTTAGGTCTAAAAATAAAATTCCAACGGTATTTACGGTTTCTGATGGTGCCTGTCATTATGCCGTTGAAAAATCAGGGTATTGCCATTTGAAAATTACGAGATTCAGTAACTATAACCGTAACAGTGATACGTATATTACTTTTTTAGAGGTAACTCGATAGCGCATATTGAGAAATATCTATATGCAAAATTTCATATAAATCTGTCCATTATTTCGTCCTGTACACCCCTCTAAACAGGGAGCGTTTAATTTGAAAGACCCTGTATATATATATATATATCTAGTGGCGTACGCAAGAGGTGTTGATGGGAATTGTAACCCCACCAAATTCTATGAAATTTTATATAAGTATATACATATGAATATGTGGAGTTACTGTAAGCACTGTAAGTGTAACTGAGAGCACTGTAAGCTCCCCCTTTGTAAATTTTCTGAGTATGCTATTGGTACTGCCTTCGAGCTCAGCAAACTGGATTAGATTCTTGGTGTGTGGTCGTGTGCAAGTACATCGTGGCTATGAGGTACCGTTAAATCAGCGGTCCTCACCTCTGGTATCTCTCAGGCAAGCATAAGACCGATAAATGCAAGAAATATCTTGATTATAATATATTACGAAAAAATTGTGTTAAAAATATCATCGAAGAGTGTATATTCAAATCAAATGTTACATATAAATGTATGAAAGAAAGGGTTATAAAATTCGCTCATGTAGGGTTCATGGGCCAAGCATCTTATGAAACCGTATTTTTTTCTTCCAACTGGTTCACAGCACATGGCTTATCACCCAGCGACTGTTATCTTTACTGCGTTTCTGACATTGGCATCTCTATAAATTATGCTAAATAGCTTCAAGCTCCATTGTCGATGCTTGAAAATTCAAAGTAATTTAAGAACCCTTTCATTTTCCTCGTTGCCTTCATTCTGACAGTTTTACAAGACAAATTGGATTTCCAGCCAGCGAAAGCCTTTACATCTAGAATGTCATTTTACATTCGAATGCATCTAACTTTTCAGAATTGCGGAAAATTCAATCAGCAATCCCTTCACAGAAGGGGAGATAGGCGCTATGAAAGGAAAACAGCAGAGGAAATAAAAACGGGGGGAAATAGGAGACCCAAGATTGCCTCAGCTTGGGCAGTAGGTTCCCTCGGGGGAAGTAAAGTTATAGGCAACCTCCAACAAGAGTTCATCCAATATCTCCACGAATCGAACCCTATATATCCATGCCGGTAATCCTCCTTGCACTCTCTCTCTTATCAACGAACGAGGTGGACTTCTAGCATCCCGTTCTCAATATAATATGTCCGCATTAGTAAGGCAATTGGACTTGCGTGGTGTAATCATACCCGGGTATGTAGGAATCCATTGCACCATGTTACCGCGAGATCGGTGTCGGTAATCTTGTTATTCAGCAATGGTAAGGACCTTCATGCAGGATGGAATATACTTGGGCTTGCGTGGCAATGTCGACTTCTAATCCCATACGCGGTATCAAATGATAGATCATCTCTGCTACAGAAGTTTTCCTCTGCACGGATCGTGATAAAGTGTGAGGAAACGCGGCTTAGTCGTGACTCTACATCGTCTATTTAGTAGTACGTGTGAAAGTTGCATTCTACCCAGGGCAAAGCTCGCAATTAGGGACAATGTAATTGATTGTTTTGAGGAAAAGGTCTGGATGATTAGTCTTCCTTTAATCTTTGAAATAAGTTGCGTCAAAACTGTTTCTAGGACGTGAGTTTTATAATTTTAAATGTACTGCACGGTGGTTCCCAAACTTTCAGAACAGCGACCGACTTTCTTTAGAACAGCAACTGTTCAAGACATTTTTCAGGGCAGTGCCTGATTAGAGAGCACCAAATGTCGCTATATAAATGCTGCATATCAATTAAGAATAGAGTAAGACAATTAGCGAATTTACTTAGCATAAAAATGTCTGTATTATCACGCTCCATGACGTCAAGCATTTTTTCACAAAATTCTACCTAAGTTGTAGTCAAAACATTAGGACTATAACCCAAATGTTCGCCAATTCGAATATAACCCAGCGCACATCAGCATTTTGTTCCTTTTAAATTCTATAATAGTTAATAGTAAGTAGAAGTAATAAGGATAACTAGTTATTTGTAGATTATCATTAAGGACTAATCAATAATAGATTAGAATTAAGGATTAGTCAATAGCAGATTATATAATTGAAGACTTGTCAGTAGTAGATTATAACTACAGACTGATTAAGTGTAGCTATTACCGACTTTTTGATAATAGATGTCCTTAGTATTTATAATAGATAAGCTTTGTATTCATGTACGAATAATGATTAACATATTAGTAAAAACCAAAATATAAGTTGGCCTACTCGAGCTTTCGAACTCCATAAACTGACTTTCCACTGGAGAAAGGAAAAAACGACTCCTTATTTGTAAGGAATAACACTTAACACATCCGAAGGCACAGGCTTACACAATACTGAACGATAATAATATAAATGACAACAGTAATATTTTTTAATTATATCATTATGATGCGTAAATAGATTTCTTAATTCTGGTGCATTGAGTTTTATTTTGACAACATTTGCTTTAACATATTCGCAAGGACAAGATGCGTACGTAATCCTTGGAAAACTGACTAAGCAAAGTTTTTAGTAACATGCTGTGCAAACAAATCATAACATTTGGCCTCACTTTCTGCATTCCTCTCGTGATTGTAATTGATACAGCTGATGTCAGTCTCGCATACGTATCCTGCTCAATGGTTATTAACTGCCAAATTATATGAACCAAAAATGTCTACATTTATGCATGCATTAAGCCTGTCGTTGGCTTGCTTCAGTATCTGCTGTTGTTGATTAGGATTTAGGTATTAAATTTGTTCTCAATTTAATATAGAGGTTACAAATGAACCGAGGGGCTTCCTGGGACCAAGGAGATTTAAATAGACACGTAGAACAAAGGCATTTGAATTGGATACAGGAAAATTATCTAAATGGAAGCTAGAAAGATAGACGGTTTTAGGGGGGGCGAAGGTCCCGGGCCCCCCATTAAAGCAAAAATATAAGAAAGAAAAAGCTAAACTACCGTAAAAATTTCTTATGACATAAAAATATTAAAAATTTTAAAAATATAACAAAATTATATTGTACATTTCACTTAACGTAACATGGGTTGTCTCTTCTACAAAAATATATTTGAACTAAAATAAATACTAAGTATTTATTTCTAATTTGCTTTTTTTTTTGAATTTCATTTAGTCCCATGGTTACGAAACCGTATGAATGAAGATCGACTCGTTGGATTAGCACTTAACATTTACATGGAAATATCACTCACCCGTGATAAGATTATTAATATTTTGCTAAGCGGCATTCCAGGAGATCGCAATTTTTAAACGTTATATTAACGAATGATAACTGTATTATGCTTTATATATATCACGAGTTTATTCTATTTCCTTAACATCTATACAGCAAAACGTTTTAAAATTTATATTCCTAAAAGAGTCAAGGATCGAATATTGTTTATATGTACTTAAATACACTAAGTATATTTTGTGAAATGATGATGCTCTGCGTTTCACGTTTGAAAAATTCACGTTGGTTGGTTTAGGCGGTTGGCGATTAAATTGGTGAATATTCCACGGTTTGTTAATTTCTTTTCCATGATTAAAAGAACAAAAAATATTTGTCACTTTCGTATCTGATATTTTAATTTTTTTAATTGATGGACGTATATGATAAGGTAATAGTCAGGGGCGTCACTAAGGGGGTGTATGGGAAGGAGTACCCCCCAACAAGACAAACTTTCTATTGAAAACACCTGTTCACTTGGAAAAATCATCTGTGCACTTGGTAAAATCAGTCACCAAGTTGGAAATCCCCCCACAATCCAATATGACACTCGCCTCTGATAATAGTACGTAATAATTATGCTGCCTAATTATTACCTTACCAGCTTATAATCAGCCTTATTTAATGATAAAAAAGGTAATAATGTAAAAAAAAAAAATTGATGTCATAGAACTGGTGTTGAATATAATAATTGTAAAGGCTCAGAACCTTAGACAGTGCTTACATTTTAAAAATGAATATCTATCGCGATCTGAAAAATCACAATTGTCATTTTGTAAAGTAAAGGACACTTCTTGCACATTCGAGAAATTTCTGGGATTGAAGTCACTGATATTACGTTTAAACCAAGCACATTGCATCATAAGCTGATAATTAGGTGATTGCAACTGATTATATAACAAACTGTGGATTTTTATTATTTCGTTTCTATGTTCTACACTAATATACAACTTACCTATGGCGAAACAATTTGTGATTTTCTTAATAAATACTCTCAATTGACGAAAAAGATAAATGTCTAACGGTTGGATTAAAGCAGATTGTTTTTGGTGGAATTATCAACCTCGTACAATTTTGTGGAAAACCTTTGTAAGTACCAGAATTGGCGAAACCTGCCTAAGAGTTGAGAAGAACACAAGAAGGTGGTACTGCAACAGGGTTTAAACAATTTATAACCCATTCCCCTTTTTATTTTACACATTTTTCCCGACTTTGAACAGGTAACATATAAATTTTTAAGGAGGAATACCCTTTTCTCAACAGCTGGTCCAAATTTCCCATTGATTTCTCTCAAGCAAAGGAACAGTTTCGCTTTTAATTCACCGATCCTTGATATGATAGGTATGATCATATATGAATGTGTAGTAGCATATTCTGGACATACCAGTGTGGAAGTTTGTTTTTCAATTTTTTCAGGAAATGTTCTTTCATTAGAAATACTATAATTTAATCCACTTTGATCCACATTAAAAATTTGTTCTGAATTAATATATCGGAATGAGTTTCTACCTTCTAGCACGAACTGCACACACACACAATTTTATACTTACCACGTCAGTGTAATATACGCTAGCTTTATAGTTTGTGAAAAACAGTGATGTGTTAAACCCAACCCTTTATAATGAAAGCTGACGTGCCAACTAGTATTCCGCCAATAAGGAAGAAACGGACCAATAGCATAAATCCGAACTCGGTGCATAAGAAATTTGATCGCCAAAGGTCTATAAAAATCCCAGAGTCCCGATTCTTAACTAGACCGGCAGGTTGCTAAGTTGGCTCCCTTATTAGAATTTTTCAAAATTCCTTGAAAGTATGCGGCGCATATAGCGAGTACCCTTTGGGGACAGCCCTGTTCTAACTCCGTTTGCTCTCTCACCCAAGTGTTTCCTTTTCGATCTCTCCTAGTTATTCCGAGCATGCACCTCTCCATTCTTCTTTGGGTTATCTATAACTTCCGTATTGCTACAATCGTTAGACTTCATATTTCTGGTGCATGAGAGAGGACAGAAGTTGCCAATACTCATACAAATCTTCATGTAACCAAAATTTTGCACTCGCATTTTTATATAAACATTTCACCATATCTGTCATCGACATCTGTTGATCTTAAAGAGTTGATGATTGCTGACATTTTAATGGAGTCAAAGGCCTTCTGATAGTCAATAAAAGCCAAGCATAATGGAATTTCATACTCACGTATTCTTTTAATTAATTCTCTTAATACTTGAATATTATCCACTGTTCTGAATCCTCTTCGAAATCCAGCTTGTTCTCTTGGTTCAGCTGCACTTATTTTTTCTCCAGGCAATGTGTTAGCCCTTTACGTGTGTGTGTGTGCGTGTATGCATGCATAACCGAAGTTGAGCCCCCCCTTAACAAATTCCTAAAACCGTTCTTGGCTAAAAAGTAGCAAGTTTCATCTCATTCATTCATAAATATATGCAAGAAACTGAAAAAAAAGCCCACAGCATATTTCTTGAAGAATACTTGTAAATAATTCGATAATTCCGCTTTGCCGTTGCGGCTATGATAACTAGATATTTGGATGCAAATCATATTTGGATTCTTCCTCTTCTGATATTTGTTTTCTTTCTTTTTTTTACCTTTAAGTTTTACCTCTCCCCTCTTCCCCAAGCCTCCCCTTCCTCACACTCTGCCATTGGCATAAACTTACGAATATCTAACATTTGCTGCATAATGTTAATATTAGGATATTGTCGTTATTAACTCGATATGAGAAGACAACGTGATTACAGTGGAACTGTGATAGCGAATACGGTTATAACGAGCAAATGGATTCTGTTAGTTTTATTTAATTTATAATAAATATTGAATGTCATGGACATGGCAAACTAATTTTTCTCTCTGGATTCATTTTTATCCGTATATGTCATATTCAAAAACTTTAGGGCGTTTGTTCATTTTGAAAGTAAGACTTCTGCATTACGAAATATTTAATTTCATGGAGCAATGTGGTTAAGTTCAAAATAAATAAGGTCATAAAAATAAATAAAAATTAATTTTAAAAACACGTTTTATAAAATTATCAATTTATTGAAGTTCCAATTCTATCTTCCAAAAAAGTTTTAAAAACCAGACCCATCAAAATGATTTAGTAAATTTGATTTATGCGCCTCGTATGAATTCATTTAACTATTTTTAACTATAATTTATGTGATGTGTCCACTATCAAAGTGGTCACTAAATTTTTTTTTAGTTTTTTTTAGTTTTAAAACTTTTTAAATCGATTCTCTACTTGCTATAAAAAGTTGTTCCAACTGCTGTGACAGTTATGACATTTTTTAATTTTTGCTCTGTACCTTTCATTTATTATTACGGCAACTCGCTTTCATTTGTCTTGCGTAAATTCACTTGTCTATTTCGTGACCAAACCACATCCAATGGCACCTGAGGACAAAGCCTCATTTTCCATCGGCATGGTCGTGAAGTCCCAAAGACAAATGGCTGTCCAGGCCGAATTATCATACAGGTGTCCCTCCCGCAAACCTGTACACTACAGCCGGCACCGAACTTTCCGTGTGCCTGTTATTCAAAGGGCACGCGAGTAGAATAATGCATTAAAAAATTCTCGAAATTGGTGGCGATAACGGCACCTCTCTCTGGCTCATCTAAAGAGATTAATTGCCCGAAAAAAATTCTCATTTTTGATGTCGTCCGTTTCCGTTCGTGGCACGATCTGGGGCAGAATGAATAATTCAAGCCTCAAATAGCAGCTACTGCTATCTAACGAAGAAAGCGATAATTTAAGCGGACCGGCGGAAATATTAAGCGTCATTAATAGCTAATATTGCAGCAACATCCACCGATTTGCCAGCAAGAGGTGCCAGAGATTTCATTTGCACGAAGCGGATGAAGGCCATTGCAGTAGAAGTGTGAATCTTTTAAAGTAGCCTTTGCTCCTGTATTTATTTAAGGATCTTCTGGTATAGCACAATGAGGATGCGGAAGTATTTGAATCTTTCTTCTAGCCCTTTCGTTAAATTCCAAGCCTCTTGTGCCCACAAAGGGAAGAAAATGGGAACTGCAAAGGGCTTCGTTCGATTACTTCCAGCTCAAAACAATAATTTTGCCAGTGTTAAATGAAGTGAAAATCGAAATAGTTAACAGGATTTACCTTTTATTTACATTAAGTGTTCATTATTTTGGGCTATGCCATTACTTCTTCGACTGTAAAGTGGCTTTGGGGAAACTTTTCTGTGCTGATTTATAAATAAAGAGGATGGAAATGGATTGCTCGGAGGCAAATCAAGCATCCAGCAAAACACTTCAACTCTAAATAGCTTTCCTGCTAAGAGATTTGGGTGTGCAGATGCAGTCACTTTTAAGTTCATGTCTACCAGATTGAAATCGACGAAAGTCCCTGAATTGACACCGTGAACTTTGATTTTACTATCCAGAGTTAATAGATCGACAACATCAAAGTGGATCGATGACATCAAATAGGCCTACAAATAGTGAAATTAAACGATAATATCGAAACAGATCAATCTAATATAGACCATGATTCATACATTTATTATTTTATTGAAAAATAAATTACTTGATTTTTTTCTGAATTTTTTAATTAAAAAATTATAAAAAATAGAGGATATATTTATTCATTTCGGTTCGAAAAATTAATAATTTAGTTTAATAATATTACACAATATCTGGAATGTTTTAATCAATGTTGACACTGTCGCTTTATGAAATTGATGTCTTGAAGTATTTTCATATCTAAATCCTAATTTTTAACAATATTTGAAATGTCAATTTTTTGTACGTTGTAATGAAATGATAAATTCAAATCTAAGTAGCGCTGGGTAAATTATTTGTCTTTAACTTTTAATTAAGTTTGTTTATTATTTAATTAATATGTGTTTTGTGTACTCCGCTCATAAGAAAGAAACCAGCACAAAATCTATTTAAGCACATAATACAAAAATATGCAAAAGAAAAGTTTCGTTGTGTTAGTCTGTCCTTTTTGACCCACTATGTCTGTTACGGCAACACGTGAACTCATTGCATGAAAGTGACATTTTTTGGGTCAGAGGAGCTTTAATGTCCTGTTTTGACGGACGTTTCACATCTGCATAATTCTGGTAAGTTTCTGTTGTATCCAAACTGGTATGTCGCGAATAATACATAAATCTCAGCCTCAAGCATATTTTCTGTAAATTCATCTCACCAAACCGAAATACCCCTTTAGTGCTAAAGTGTTAGAAGATTTAATAGCTGCTATTGAAAAAGTTGCAGCAATTACAGCGCCGCCTCCGGAAGCCATCCTTTCTATTACTCAATGCAAATATCATGTTACCGAAATATACTAAAACCTCTACTCAGCGACCACCTTCCTTAAGGACCACCTTTTCTGGAAACGGATTTCTTCCTCCCATAGGCCCAATGCTAAACTTACCTCAATTCGGAGACTACCTCTCCGAACGAACGCTTTTTCTCGGAGCCGATGGTTGTCTCCTTATAAAGATTTTACTGAATTTAAACCCTGGGTATTTGTTCTCGCTGAGAGGAAGAGAAGGCGGGGGAGGCGAATGAATCATCGCCGCAAGAGAGAACTCGTGACATCATAGAATAAGCGTGTTTTTCGATAAATATTGTTTTTTTTTCTGTGCATTTACACCGAAAATGGAATTTCTGGGTAATCCGAAGTTCTGCTTATCCGAAACGGGGATCCACTCCTTTTTTCGAATAATTGGGGTCCTACTTTATGCCCGGTTTCCTTTCCCACGACATCAAATCCGCTCATGAAACGTTTCTAACGACATGATAAAAAGTGAATCAACCGCTGCGCATTTTTCAATCATAAACCAAGGGTTTATTATTTAATCATACATTCCTCTTTATTATAAGAAAACAATAGACTAGTAGTTAATAAAGCAGCAGAATACGTCATTTACTTCAATTATAAATTTATATACCTAAACTCCATAGATGCGTAACTTCTGAAACATGTTCTGAACATTAATGACATGCGTCAATAAATAAAAATATAAAGCATTTCGCTTACTGGTTAACTATGTCAATATAGGTTCTGCGGTGGCTCAATAGCAACACATTCATCTAGCGCGTTGCTGCTCATCAGGATTCGACTTTCAACTGTACAGAAAGAACGACCGTTTATCCACTAACTGCTCAATGTAGTCCTGTGCTAGGCTTTACGAGGTTCGTACTCCTCGAAAAACCGTTCGTCTAGGCGTATAGCATTCTGAGTCAGAAACAGAAGAAATTATAAAAAACTTCCGCTGGCTTTATGTGTTGACCACTGAGAAGTTGTACTGACTCTGAAAAAGGTAATAATATCTTACAGAAACGAATTTTTAACAGGAACAAAATTACGAAGCATTTATTCGTGTGTAATATCAGTATTTTTTTAAATCATTTTATATATTTATATACATATTTATTATATTTATATGTTATACAATATGCATAATCCATAAACTTATATTAATATTTACTAGGTGTATATAAATAATTTTGTCCCAGGAAGCACCTTCATTAGTAAAATGTGCAAGGTTATTTAGCGCAGCACTACGCTGATAAGACTCATAAGTAGAAATGCCTATGGTGTTGATTTCTACTTCTAAATATTTATTAATATTCGAAAGGAAATACGAAGTACTAGGGAAGAAATTTACATGTAAATGTTGAACTCTGAAAAAATGACAGACGAAATTGACCACCCAAGGTTTCGAACCAATCCGAAGCCGTCTGCGGTTATGATATATTACTCCTGATGAAGAAATTCTTGGACGACATATTTCATTTACTATTTTACCAGTGTTTAATCTTTTCTTTGCAATGAGGGATTTCTAACTGTGCACAAGGTACACGCCCATGGAGAACACTCAGTGTGAGGAGGTAGCTGAAAATTCAGAAATAGTTAAATGTTATTATATGAAATTATTAGTTAAAATATTAATTTGAAGGACTATGAAGAAAATCGCCTTCATATATAAAAAATTAAAAATATACTAAGCATGATTTGTTTTTAAAAGCATTTATTTTTGTAAGGGGGCGGCTATTCAATCTGTGCCTAGCAGCGTCAATTTCCAAAATTCGCTATTGTTTGATTGTAAACATTCATCAGTAACTAATTACACACGTCATGCGAAATTGATAACTATTGACGCTTGAAGCTGCACATTAAAATGACAATAAGAGCATGTAAATACATGTGTATAAACTCATTTATGAAACATTTGTTGATGACATGCGCCTAGTGAATTTTTTTTCTTCGGCCGATTTTATTATAAGCTTGGCCTTAAGCGGATTATATCTAGATTTAGGGATTTCTTGGGACCACTCATGCATATGCATGGTGAATAATATGTACATATGGAATATGCAGTACATGTGTTCATTAATGTATATGTTAGGGAAAATAAAGGACCATAATAATAATAAAGACGCACAGTAACTACATTTATGGCGCCTACAATATTTTTGAGAGGACAATCCACGATTTTGAAGGGCTCACAGAAATATTTCTCAGGGGACACAATTTTCTCGTTACGTCACAGTTTCCTATATGATGATCTGGTGCCTAATGTGTAATATGACTGGAGTATATATTCACTGAAGGCCAAGCTTCAGTCGATGCTACTGAATCGGGGCAAGCGCTTTATGGAAGAGTAACTTTTTTATATGTTTATATATGTCTGCTTTATACGAGCCCCCCCCCACCATCAATCGGCATAGGTGGGCCCCGCTTGCGCTTTCATCTGATCAATCTTCGTTTTCAAACAACATCTCTGTAGTTTGATATTAAACAATGGGGTAATTCCTAGCTCCAGCAAAGGGTAGAGTATGTAGAAGTGACAAGGTTGTATACCGCGTGGTAAATACAGGTTTCAATTCCGTTGATATCAACGCTTATCTTCTCTTTTTCTACTAGCCTGTATTTCGGTGTTTCTTAACCTAGGCGACAGAAACCGGTTCTTTTGGAAAACTGTAAGTTCTGTTGTACCAGGATCTTAGCTGTTAAGCCTATCAAACCGGCCGGGCCCTAACTGTCCCGTGTCACAGAACTTAACCATTCCCAACCATCTCTCTCTCTCTCTCTCTACATAGGATGAAGCATTTTACTGTAGTTGTGCTTTCGTCATAAAGCACCAATCATATCTGCCTATATATATATATATGGACAATCGAAATACCAGTTCCAGGATTGAGTACATAGAACTTTGTAAAACTCTGCGCAAAAGCATGAAAGAAGACATAAGAAAATTCAACTGTGAGTTAGTAAGGAAGGCCATTGAAAATAACAAGAGCCTTAGGGTTGTTAAAGGAAGTTTATCTGTTGGGAAGAAACACATCATTGCATTAAAAGGAGAGGATGGCACCGTAACAAGAAATAGGGAAGAAATACTTAGAAGAGTTGAAGAATTCTACAAAAAACTATATGAAAGTAACAGTGGATTAAACGAAGACACTGAAATAGTCGAAGGAACAGCTCCTAAAATCTTAAAAGAAGAAGTTTCATTTGCAATAAAAAGTATGAAGAAAGGAAGAGCCCCTGGCGATGATGGTATTACATTAGATATCCTAAAAGAAGCTGGAGAATATGTAGAAGACATACTTGCAAAATTCTTTACCAAATGTCTTAACAGCGGTAACATACCAAACCAATGGGATTCTGCAACAGTAATTCTTTTGCATAAAAAAGGTGATAAAGAGGATTTGAAAAATTACCGACCAATTAGCTTGTTACCTGCTATTTATAAAATCTTCACAAAAGTGCTAACACATCGCCTGCAGAAAAAATTAGATGCAGCTCAACCAAGAGAACAAGCTGGATTTCGAAGTGGATTCAGTACAGTGGACCATATTCAAGTATTAAGAGAATTAATTGAAAGAACACATGAATATGAACTTCCATTGTGTGTTGCATTTATTGACTATGAGAAGGCCTTTGACTCTATTAAAACATCAGCAGTCATCAACTCTTTAAGATCAACAGACATTGAGGATGTGTACATTGACATGGTGAAACGTGTGTATAAAAATGCAAGTGCAAAATTTCGGTTACATAAAGATACCAAAACTATCAAACTTGGCAAAGGGGTGAGGCAGGGAGATACCATTTCTCCAAAACTTTTTACTTCAGCTTTACAGATGATTTTTCAGCTGATAAATTGGAATAACAAGGGAATAAAAATAAATGGTGAATATTTAAATCATTTGCGGTTTGCTGATGACATTGTTATTTTTTCAACGAACCCATCAGAACTCCAAGACATGGTACAGGAGCTCTCAACTAGAAGTAAAGAAGTTGGACTCAAGATGAACCTACAAAAAACTAAGATCATGTTCAATAATTTTGTAGAGGAAACAAAAATACAAGTTGACAACATTGAGCTAGAAATTGCTGATTCATATATTTACCTTGGCCAGCTGATTTCAATGGATGGCAACATTATGAAAGAACTCAACAGACGTATTAAACTTGGCTGGAGTGCATTTGGAAGAAACAGTTTTATCCTGAAGGGGAAATTGCCTTTATGTCTAAAAAGAAAGGTCTTCAACCAGTGTGTATTGCCAGTCCTCTCTTATGGATCAGAGACATGGAGTCTAACAGTTGGAGCAATACGAAAGTTACAGACAACGCAAAGGAGCATGGAGAGGTGCATGCTTGGAATAACTAGGAGAGATCGAAAAAGAAACACTTGGGTGAGAGAGCAAACTAGAGTAGAGGACATCATTGTTAAAGTAAAAGGGCTGAAATGGCGATGGGCTGGGCATATTGCAAGAAGAACTGATCAACGATGGACAACAGAAATTCTGAACTGGATTCCAAGAGACCACCGAAGACCTAGAAAACGTCCTCAAACTAGATGGGTGGATGAAATAAGAAAACAGGTTGGGGTGACGTGGAAGCGAATTGCTCAGGATAGACTTGTGTGGAAAGCATTTGGAGAGACCTTCATCCAGCAGTGGATAGATAATGGTTGAATATGATGATGATGATATATATATATATATATAATATAATTTTAAGAATGTCCATAAATTTAGTTATTCAGAATGTCTGACTGGCCCGCAATTTTAAGGCATCGTAATTTTCTTCTTTGTACTATGATTGGAAAGACTTCGTTGTCCATTTAAAATTGCTCCACACCCGTAATCGTTCACCTCTCCAAAGAAGTTAAATTTTGATTCGTCGGATCAAGTAACTCATTTCCATTCATTTTGTGTCCAAAGGCGATATACACGATCTCAGGCCAAGCGCAGAGCCATGTAATTTCAAGTCAACAGTGGAACTTCAGTAGTCTATCTTCTAATGTCACCCACAGAAGAAATTAAATATTACACAGTCTAAATGCCGATACCATTTGTGGCAATTGTGTTGAATTTTGCTGTTATATATAGCCGTATCGCATACTAATAGTGCGTGCCATTTAACACTGGTATACGCAGGAGGTGTTGATGGGGTTGTAACCCCCACTGCAATGAAGTTTTGTATAATTTAACAAAATATGAGTTGTAGTAAGTAAACCCCACATTGAGTCTGTAATACCGCCTTACGAGATTTCTGCGTATACCTATGAGAATTACGTCTGTTTCAGAATAAGTAACGGTAGACTGATCTTTAACCCTATGAGAAGCACTCGTGATATTTATGTGGCCTAGTTTTTTCTCAAATTTGCAGGAGAGAGTTATTTTCCCACGGGCGTCTAAATCACGGTTAAGCTCTGGATATGTCACCATCATCTTCACTCTCAAAGGGAAAAAACGAGGAGTGTAATTGTTTGAAGTAAAAAAGATACACAAAATTCGATGGTAACTTTGGGGCACATGTGCATTCAAATGAAAACGAAATGGTAAATAGCTGTTACTTGTGTTCTATCCAAAAATTAAGTATGACTTCAATGT
>QLNU02015003.1:114628319-114661992 GCA_006491805.2 Dysdera silvatica | reverse complement strand
GAAATTGCTGATTCATATATTTACCTTGGCCAGCTGATTTCAATGGATGGCAACATTATGAAAGAACTCAACAGACGTATTAAACTTGGCTGGAGTGCATTTGGAAGAAACAGTTTTATCCTGAAGGGGAAATTGCCTTTGTGTCTAAAAAGAAAGGTCTTCAACCAGTGTGTATTGCCAGTCCTCTCTTATGGATCAGAGACATGGAGTCTAACAGTTGGAGCAATACGAAAGTTACAGACAACGCAAAGGAGCATGGAGAGGTGCATGCTTGGAATAACTAGGAGAGATCGAAAAAGGAACACTTGGGTGAGAGAGCAAACTAGAGTAGAGGACATCATTGTTAAAGTAAAAGGGCTGAAATGGCGATGGGCTGGGCATATTGCAAGAAGAACTGATCAACGATGGACAACAGAAATTCTGAACTGGATTCCAAGAGACCACCGAAGACCTAGAAAACGTCCTCAAACTAGATGGGTGGATGAAATAAGAAAACAGGTTGGGGTGACGTGGAAGCGAATTGCTCAGGATAGACTTGTGTGGAAAGCATTTGGAGAGACCTTCATCCAGCAGTGGATAGATAATGGTTGAATATGATGATGATGATGATATATATATATATATACCACTATAAACTCGAGCAATAATATTAAGCTCATACTATAACCATATAAATAGCAATGCATTTTTATCTTCTGCTTTCTGGACCTACAATATTGAGGGCATCAGCAGTTATTGTGTAACCCTATAAAGGAGAACCCATTGGTTTCTCTACCATGTCCAATAAAGCGCCACCTCGTGTTATAATTCTTAATAAAACCTTTGCTGCTATGCAGTAATGGCCTGCACGTAAATCGGGCCATATGAAAAGAGAGGAGTAAATATAGAGTATAGACATTAAGCGTACCCTTCTCCCCATAGACTTGATTGCTCATAGCTCCTGGATTTAGACGTATTTATCAGTATTTATGGTACCGGTCACGGTGCCCACCTCCCCTTGTTTCAAAGACTAGTCCATTTGTTTGGTTGGGAAGTCTACAGTCTGGTTTCTCTCCGAGGTGGTAAGGATTTATCACCCCTGACTTGTTTGTGACCGCTTTGAATTTCTACCGACTCCTGCAATTTTTGTGGCCGTTTGTTTGCCGGATACTGAATTTCCCGACACCTAATTACTTCAGAAAGGGAAGCCGAACGGAGAAAAAAGCTCTGGAAGATTAAATGCAGCTTTTCCCGTTTTTTGTTTTATTTCTGTTGTATCAGCTCCACTGTTTACGCTTATTAAATTGCAACGGAGTATATTCGCCGAGGAAAGGCTGTTAGTGCATGTGGTTGTAACTGTACGAAACAAGTGCATACTTTATTAAACTGGATTCCTGCCTCCGTGACAATTTCTAGATTTTCTGACAGGTTTTGTATACAAAGTATTCCTAATTTAATGTAACCTGGAAACAGAGCTGGGATAGAATTTACGGATTTCTAAGCAGTTCAGCAGATCAAGCTCCCAAACAATTACGTTAAATGGCAAATAACGTCATATTATGAAATTTTTGTGCAGAGTAACGTAAGGTCAGTAACCTTTGGACATTTTTACACACCCGGTTCAGCTTATTCAGAACCTCATAACAGAAAATACTATTGAGCAAATTGGTTCTAAATTTGACGTACAGAGATATCGGATGAAGGAAATTTTAAAAATCAGTTACGTAAATCTTGCGTCCCGTCGTAAAAAATGGACCTATTATCATATTTGAAAGAGTGCGCAAAATAGTTTTTGTTTGTGTTATCCATTATGGCTATTTAAATCTACAATGTAGAAGAAAAAATGATAGAGATGACTCTGAACTTGAAAGATTGAGTGTTGTGGTTGGTAAGTTGTTCTGTCGGTCTAACGGCAATAGTTTGGACTCTTGTTTTATTGAATCTTTCCTCCATCTGTTACCTATATACAGGTATATATAGTCGAAGCTCGGTAACGCGAACACCAAGGAGGATATGAGATCAATTCGTGTTAACAGTAGTTCGCATTTTCCTGAAAGAATTCGGATAATATTACTAAAGTGCTCCGGTTATCAGATGACCGAAATAAAAGTAATTTATATACTTAACTTTAAAGACCATATTATGTACAATAGATAATTTAAAAAATTCTTACTTTACTATACGTCCATATTATGTTTTAGTAAACATTTATTTGCTCCGGGCTACGAATTATACCAAGAAGATGTTTTAAATTATAGTAGAAGTACGCTTAAAAATGCCAGTCGAATAAGCTTGAACTGATTAAATAAAATAAGCGGATTCAATGTTTTTCAGTTTTTAAAAATCTTCGATAAAGTACCCTTTTCAATTCTGATTTTACGGCAATTTCTATTTTAAATTAAACAACAATATAAATCAACGTTTATTGGCGTAGTGATACCAGCGCCGATGTTATGGCGTGATTAGATGGTGAAACGTTCGAAAGAAAATAAATATTTCTCCGTTCGGTGGGACCTGAACCCACGGCCTTCCAGATGCCAAAAAAAATTTCTATTTCATTCAGCTTTTCATAATCCGTATCATTTAAATGTCATATCTTTCTTTTAAACTTGACAACTTGAGATTCATTTTTATGTATAAAAAATGAATCGCATGTTGAAGTAATCCTGTTATAAAAGTATTGAAGTAATCCTGAAGTAATCTAAGAAATGTTGAAGTAATCCTGAAGTAATCTAAGAAATGTTGAAGTAATCCTGAAGTAATCTAAGAAATGTTGAAGTAATCCTGTATGAAATGCATGCCAGAATAAACCGGCTTTTGACTGTCAAATAGCGTGAATTTAGGAATGATGGAAATGAAACATTGAAATCTTATTACCTTTATGAAAGCGACCTAGGCTCAGAGGTCAATTTAAGGGGGGGTCGCCACTCCCTTGAATGAAAATTTAACATTGAAAAGGTCCAATGAGGTATCATTTTCAAAAATCAAGTCATTAATCGCCACCCTTGAATGACCTCTAAATCCGCCCCTTCCTGGGCTCTCCAACCTTTTTGTGGTATCGGAAGAAAAATACATCTCTTTAAAGGATGGTATTTTGGTCTTCTTTATAACCCTCTATTTTGAAAGGACAACAGAATTCCAAAAAAAAAAAATTCCATCGAGAAATTTGAAAAAGCATTTGTTCGTCTTAAGAGGAGAACATTTTCTAAGATCACTGAATACCATTTCTGTGTTAAACGGTACTTTGTGTTAAGCGTATCTGTGTCAAAAGCTGAAAGCACAAAAATTATTATACAATCAGATAGGGATTCAGATATCAGTTAATGTTAAAAGTAGTTATCACTAACTAGTTTCGAAGGTATACAAAGTTTAGTTTGGCGCAATATAGCCCAGATGCTCTTGCGCCATAAAAAATCCAAACAAACAAACGAAGTTTAGTACAGATCTGCCCAATAGTTTCCTTTTTGTTTACGAGATTCTAAATGAATAGGGTATGTATAATTATTTATACGGACTTCTTTATTTTTTGTGGTTTTCCATCAACAAAAACATATTTTCGTTAGGGAAAAATATTGTTTATCTTATCAGATATAAATAGGCTCTCGGGGCATAATCCTTTTACATTTCAGATATCCTTATCAACATTCGTCTCCTTGGGGATAATTGTTGCAGCATGCTAATGCAAAAGTTACGTTTTTTGCTAAATCCCATAACTATAATCCCCTAGCATCCACATATTACGTTCAGTTTCCATCTTTATTTAATGGACTACCGTTTAGCTAATGGAGGTCTGTTTAGTTCAGTTAATGGACTCTCGTTTTTACGTACCACAATAAAAAACCGCTGCCTGATTAACATAGTTGTTTACAAAACATACAGGGTAAACTTAAGTTTCGAAAAAGGTTTTTCAATGTTTGCGACATTGAAACGCCACAACCCTACCTCTTTTTTTTAATAAACTGAAAGACTAACGTGGGCTATACTGAATATAACGTGAGCTTTAAGGTGAGTAACATCATTAACAACAATATCGCCTTTCTATGAAAAAGCTTAACATGGTTTTACGCTTTCTCAGTATATGAAGAGACATAAACATATCATGCAAAAATTGTGTAGTGGAATTTAAGAATGTGTTTCTAAATTCAAAACATGATGTAATCAGGGGCGTGTTGGTTTCATGAGTCTTAGACCAGGCTCCTGAGCACCAGACAGAACATAAAATGCGGGCACCAATCATAAGCGTTCTTTAAAGAACAAGTGTTTCATAATATCAATAAAATATTTAAAATAATATTTAAAATTATTTTTATTTATTCACTTTATTTTTTTTCTTTATCTTTGAAAAGTATATTTGTTGACTGAATGATTTTTTCATTCATTCATTATTATGAAAATTATTCATTACATTATATATTATGAATATGTACATTATGAATATATATTATTATTCGTATTATTTGCTATAAAATATATTATTTTTAAACTTTATTTCAAAGGCGCTGCTTTATAAAAGAAATGTATTTTTATATATGATGTCTACTTTTTCATTTTAGTTCTTGTCTTATTAATATGATTATCGTACATTAAAAATGTTAATTATTTGTCAAATCATAAATCAAAATTATATAAGTGTTAAGGTTATTTTATTTTAAAATGAATATTCAAATATTTCCAATATTCTAGGTTTATCAACCCATTATATGGTCAAACTCCGTTAATTCGAATGTGTTTAATTTCGAACTCATGGAAAATTTGAACATTTCCCCCGTTCGCGTGAATCGTTTATTAAAATAATGTAAAAAAATTCTCTGTAATTCGAAGTTTTCCTTTCTCGGAAAATGCAAAAGAAAAGGATTCTCCGTCGTGGGTTTTTCCCTACCCGGATTTCCGGGTGGAAATTCTCGAACAAGTCGAGCGTGATCACTGTGGAAAACTAGGAAAAGTGTAAGACAGACGAAGCAAATATTCTTTACAAGAATTTTTTAAATTTTGCCGAGAATTCGGATGTTTTCGGGGACCTAAAAGACGCTTATATCTTGGCAGGCGTTGACTACAGTAGACCAGTCATTGTATCTTCGGGTGAAGAAATAAAACCAAATGTCTGTGCGTTAGTCCAAGAATATAACTCAAGGAGCAGCTAATTCCCGAATATACGCAAGTTAGGGTAAATGTACAAGAGTTTAAACCGTATATCGAGGTTTAACTTAAGAGTTTGTATTTCTCATTTGTTAACAAAACATAAATGTACATGCAAAGGTTAAACACTGGTAAAATAGCAATGAAAAAGATCACTCAAGCTTTCGGACGCATCAGCAGCAGTCCTTCATCAGGAGTAATGCAATATAAATGTTCACCATTACTTAAGAAATCAACTCTAACAAAAAATTTTAAACATCTTAGGAAACTGTAAATATGCAACGTTTTGCATAAGCACACAAATATCTTTTAAGGGACCATTTAAGTATTACGTAATTATCTTTTTGAGAGAAGGGGTAGAGATTTGCTTATTTTTTCTGAAAACTGGGAAGGGGCGGTTTGAGCGATGCTTGCATAAGACACAAAAAATAATAAAACCAGCATATAATCGCAAAGTGCAAACCGCCTTGTCAGAACTACAATTCTTGGATGTACGAAAAACTGTAACATAACGAATTGAATAATATATATATATATATATATATAACAGTGAAGAAATAAGATATACATAATCACAGTTATATCTAATTATTTAAGTCAGTGGCTCTCAAACTTTTCTGTTCAAGACAATCTTTTTAGCTCTTCGTGGCCCCCGGGCATTTTTAAATTATAATAAATTTATTTTTAATCAACGTATTTAATCAAATTTACTTATTTGTTACACTCTATTTGCATACAACGTAAGAAAGGCTAATTATAAAAATGTAACAAACTACTTGTAATAAAATATATTACTTTTATTTCCCTTACAATTTAATAATATGCGCATGTAATAGTTTTATAATAACAATTTTAATATATATGTAATATATTTATAATAACAATTTTAATATATGTAATAATTTTATAATAAGAACTTTAATATATGTAATAGTTGTATAATAAGAATATTAATATATGTAATATATTTATAACAATTTTAATATATAGCAATATATTTATAACAATTTTAATATATGTAATAATTTTGTAATAAGATTTTTAATATATATATATAATAGTTTTCTTAAAATTTTACGTAAGCGTGCAGTGTGGGGGTAGGCATTTGTTTAATTATTCTTGTAATAGGGCGGAGGTATAAAATGGCCAGAAGTGTGCTTACGTAATAATTTAACAGCCCCTACTAAAATAATTTTTAGTCGAACAAGTTCACAATTGCGGTTCATTTTAGTACCCATGTTAAAAGAATTCGAATTCTTGGTTAATTCCAACTTGGTGTATTGGTCCTTCACACAAACACACACACAAGCTCACATTACAAAAGCTCGCCTTACTTTTTAAAATAAACTCTATTTTTTTTACTAATTTAATCATTTATTTTATTTTAATTTATTATTTACTTATTTCATCATTTATTTTATCATTTATTTATTTTAATTTACATTCATTCCAGATCCTAATCAAAGCTCAATTTAATTTTTAAACACTAGTTTCAGAAGAAAACATTACTCCAGCGTTTCGGGGTATCGATTTTGATAAAATAATCGTTTATTCATGTAACAACAAAGAAACCTCGCCATAAAATCGATAAAAGATCGATAGGATTAAGTTAGATATTTCATGGTCCTGCCTATCAGCGGTTGAATATTTACGTCTGATTTTTAGTAAAAGCGTATTCTAAGTCTATTATGTATAAGAGTGAAGTGGAATTTCAGTAATTGGCTATTAGATTGTAATTGGCAAGGAAACCACTTTCGTCTGTTAAAGTATGGATCCTTCCCGTTCAAAGCATCCACATTGTAGAGAAGGGAGGAAACGAAATCTCTTCAGAAAACTCAACGCAGAGTAGAACCGGTGAATATCTGTCAGCACATTCCAGTAGCCCTATAAATCCCCATTAAATAATTAATGTCACAATACACAGGTATAGTTTTCCCCAGCGATGTAATTATATCGTTACGATGCACAGGAGTCGGTGACTTGAAGTGGGGTGTCCACCTGCCCTAAACAAATAAAGCCACTGAATAAAATGTTGCTTACATCGCGGCGTGATTGATGGATTTTGGCATTTGTGGTCATATACTGATGGCAGTTTGCGTCATAGGCATTATATTCGTCTTATTTAGGCGCCCGACATTAAACTTTTTATCAGAACCATATTTTTTTTGTCTCCTGTGAGTTCACTGGCTTTCTCTGTGCATTTATAATCATGGCGAAATGTCAGAAAAGGAAAATTAGTGGAAAACTGAGCAAGAGTTGAAAACATAGTTGTCAAAGAAAGGAAGATCAACCGGTAATGGCCGGAGTAAAGCGCAAGGAAAGGTTGATAAACAATGGACAATTGAACGTCCAGAATACGTCTGGAGACTGAGAAAATGGCCCCAAAGGTAAAATAGTTGAGCGAAATAAGAAAAGTTAATGAAATAAGGTAGATACTAATTTCTTACAATATAAATACATAGAGGAAACTTGGAGAAGCAGTCGTCTAATAGTGGATGGATTAATGTTTAACAGGATGGTGTTTATACACACATGGGCGGACCAGGTCGCCTGCCCTCGGGTCGGTGCACCCTCATGTCAGACAGGACTTAAGTCCTCATGTCAGACAGGACTTAAGCCCTCATGTCCGATAGGACTTACGCCCTCCGATAATCCAAGGTATGCGCCCTTTCAGAGGACGCAATTCGCCCCTGTTTATACCTATATTAAAATTTTACGTAATGCAAATTGTTTGCAAACAACTATTTTTACAACATGTAGCAGTACTAAAATTTTAATATTTCTACCAACGCAATCTTAATATCCGTTTTAAATAATATATTTTGCAGTTATTTGATTCTTTAGTAGTAGTTGCTATATTTATTCGTTGCTTAATTTAACGTTTTGCATCTACAGATTGTCTTGAGACGGGAGGGGATTTGAACATAACGTCTTTACTATCAAGTACAATAGACTCGCGTTTTCACCAACTTTATATTTTTATGAATTGTTGCGTTGTTTTCAAAAAATATCCCATAGAATTAATGCTAACTTTCACTCCGTTTTACGAACTAAAATTACACATTCTCTCATTTTTGAAAATTCTTTTTTTTCACTTTCTTTTCATTGTTTTTCTTGAGGTCCTGAGAATTTGGATGTAGGAAGATATAAAATTTCTCTGAACTGGCTGGACTTGGTATTTCGAAAGTTAAAAGCAGGTGGGGGATTTGCATTTGATTTCGTATTATTTATACATTGTAAAAAACAGAGTACTAATCAAATTTTGCAGGAGGGGGCCGTTTAGGTTGGTTTGTCTGTGGCCTTATTTGAGAAATTCCGATACAGGTAAAAAAGCTAGATCTGACGTACATACGTTGAATTTAGTAGATAAAGGCAAGTGGGAGTTTTGGTATCAAAATTTATGTAGGAATTGCAGTATTGAATTTTTATTGTTATATTAACAAGTTAAAACTATTCATTATCCAGGCATAACTTCAGATGTCACTGGGAAAGGAGAGGATAGGATAAGAGGTCTATGTACTGTGTTGTAAATATCGTAGTTTTACGTAGGACAAGAACACGTTTTTTAAATTCTTCTTAATAAGTATCATTACATTCTTTTAATGTATTTCTTATTTGTGACTGTTGTAAACATCCGTGTTCACGAATATTTTTAGGGTACTTACGGGTTCGTAGAAATGCTTTTTGTCCATTGTGTCTCCAAAATTTTTCGAATCAGTTAACCTAAATCTAGTTTCAACTAATTAATACATTGTCTCCACTAAAGGGCAAAATAAGATGAAGGGGAGGGAGATCTAATGTAACGAAGTATATAAAGATGTAGGCAGTGGCGTAGCTAGAAAAAAAATGGAGGCTTCTGGCAAGGAGTCTGATACTCCCCCTCCCACAGACAAAGTAACAACGCCTATGTTGAATGTTGACATTTCAGTGAGGGGCGCCGAGAGCCAAAGCGGGTCCAAGGCCCACTTCGATTGGCCCCATGACACCTTCCCTGGGCCACTTTACCCCAGCATAAGTCCTTTTTCAGCGGGCTAGATTTCTGTCCGGGCCCCCGGGGCTGCAGCCCTGATCCCTCCCCCCCCCACGTCTAGCCGGCTGTGTTTCAGTGTTCGGATTTAAGCGCTAAAATTCGTCAGTCACGCCATACTCAAAACAGCAACTGTGCTAAAACCATTTCGATCTATTAACTGCAATTTCACGACAGTATTTTGCAGACATAATTACGAATAGATGGAATAAAACGAATAGATGGAATACAACGAATAGATGGAATAAAACGAATAGATGGAATAAAACGAATAGATTGAATAAAACGAATAGACAAAATAAATGAGGAGTAGAGGGAGAGAAAGGAAATAGAGTAATGAATGAGACAAATAATAGATTAAATCATATCAAAAGTTCAATACTATGTCTATAGTATCAAATATATACCATGATATCAAAGAATATAATGTTCAAGAAATCGATATTATGTTAAATTCATGATGACAAAGAATATGTTATGTTGTCAAAAATATCAGTTTATGATGTCAAATAATATACTACAGTTTCAAGTAATGTAATGCTATAATTTCAAAGATGATGATGGTATGATATCAAAGAATGTTATAATAGCCAAATAATGTAATACTGTGATGTGTCAAATGATATGACATTACGACAAATAATGTAATACTATAATGTCAAAGAATATGATACGTAAAACTAGATAATGATGTAATGTCGAAGAATATGACATACCAAAATATCATGCTATCTTGCCGGATTCATGATATCATGATGTTACAAAACATGATGCTATTTATCTTGCCAGATTCATGATATCAGGATATTATAAAATATGATACCATGCCAATTACACTGTATTAATGTTGAATTGTTCATTCTCTATTCAGCGCGTACACAGTTGCTACTTCGCTAAATTTCCAATTTCATCAAAAGCAGCCGTTCTGCGTTGAGTAGCCCATGGTGAGGAGAGGACATATGGGATGAAAGCAAAGGATCTGATGGTCAGCAGGAGCCTACCCTGTAATCATCAGGACCGAAGATGATTAGAGTGTGGTTCCCTGGAGTAGATTTTGCCTTTTCCTGAAGCTGCTAGATTAAGTGGACCTACCACATGTTGCTATGGGAACCGGGGAGAGGATTCACCTCTATAATCCTATATTGCGGTTTACGTCAGGGCTACAGGACCTAGTAAATCCCCTTAGTGAATAGAAATATTAATCTATTGAAAATTTAACCTAATTTGAAGTATGTTCTCTCAGCAGACGCTTCTATACCCATCAATTGCGGGATGCTTACACGAAATTAATAAATATATGCTTTTTATTTTCTGTATTTTTACTGTTGATTTATCGAAGTATACAACATAGTTACAAAAGACCAAAATTCAGTAATTAATCCAACGTGGGTTTGGAAATAATAAAAACATGCTGCAATAATGTAATAGATGAACATTACTACTACTCCCACCGTAGAACTCTGTTTCTCCTAAACAACAGGATTTAATGTTACTCTTAAATAATACTCTTAATTAAATAATAAATACTTAATAATAATACATAATTAATTAATAATAATAAATATTCTTAAATTTTAAAACACAAAGGAACACTTTTTCTTTATTAGCTTACCTCTCCAGTCATATGAGCTGTCAAGTAAGGATTTTGGACAGTCTAAACAAGGCCTATAGCCAAGTCGGGGCCAGAAGGGGCGTGGGCCCAGTTGCCCCATGCTTATGCTCCGGTTGCCGCATCAAGCTATTTACATACACGTATATAGAACAATCCCTGGGTGTTCTATGGCCCATGTGACCTTTGTCTTGCCCCTTCATCCTGGTTGCAGGTCTGGTCCAAACTTTTGTCGAGCGTAAGCGGGCGTACCTCGAAATGCAGATTAATAAATAAACGGCAAACAGGACCGTGCCTGACGGATTAGAACCTGATTCAAAATGTCGACAAAAGCTAAACATGTCTCAGTATGGTGCATGTCCAAAGATTGAGAAGAAATGACAGTAGCTGCAACATGAATGCTACAACACATAGAGGGTTTCTTTCATTTTGGTTTTACTGCTCAAAGACTACAGTGGTCATGCTGCGCCGGGACCTACTGTTTTCCGAGGAATCCGAACCTCTTAAGGCCTAGGGAACCAAACCCCGGACTACAGTGAGCAGTGCGATCTTTATGAGATCTCTGCGTAAGCGTCCTTTTGCACTGCTGGGAGTCGAACCTGGATTAGCGGCGCACTAGGAGAACGCGTTATCACACTGCACCACCGCAGGTCACACATAGAGGGGGAAAAGGAGTGCTGCAAAATTTCTGACAATCATACTTTTTATACTATAATGCATATACATTATATACAACTTGCCGATATAAGTATAGACAGTGGAACTCGATTATAACGAACACGCATATAACAAATTCAAACTATAACGAGCAATTGATTTCAGTTTGATTTAATATATAATATATAGGCCCCCCACCCCTCAGATCACTTCGATGGCCCCCATTGCCCTTTTCCTGGGCAGTAGCATAGATATTTTTTTTTTTCTTTTTGGAAGAGGGGGTTAGGTCCTGAAATGAACAAAAGGTATGAAATAAAAACGCATATTTTTTTATAGTTACTTATTACTTAAATATTTTACAGGATCACTGTGGAAGAAGAAACTAACATAAACTGAGTTTTTTTTTTTTAATAATTCGAACAGGCTAATGAAGAATAATTAAAAAACTGTACATTAAAAGTGTACAAAATCTTATTAATCTGGATTTAGAGAACAATTTTGCTTTCCTTCCGACTGGCAGCGGGGGGGACAGAGCCCCCCCCTAGCCTATGTCCTTGCCAGCGCTGTCCCCTAAACTTCATCCGCGTCCCCAGGCTGCAGCACCTGCTGCTACCAGCTCGGCTCGTAACTGAGCAATCTACGTCTCTTCGTGAGGCGGGTTCTGTATTCCACGTGCTAGGTAGAATAACTATGATGAAGAGTAAGGTAGATCAAGAATGAAGAAACAATCTAACACTATTTATTGAAGGTGATTAGTATATACCTTGACATCACAGACAAGGCAACTATAGGCGCACCGCCTAAGTTCTAACCTATAAATGAGGCGCGGAATCACACACACGTGCGTCCGTCCTACTCCTCCACCTAATTCCATCTCGACCCTTTTCACAAAGAAGACCTACAAGTCTCACTTTCCCATGCTAACGCCATGTGATCATTACAATTCTTATGTTATAATCTTATTAATATAATATTTATGTATTATATTTATTTGCATAATGTACATAATGTATATCCGTTATACCAAATAATGGCGGAAATCCTACGGTAACTTGATCTTCGTTATAAGGATGTTTGAATATGTATTAATCATCATCAGTCTTTTTTTTTTTTTAATAATACCAACGTTATTCACGTTTATCAACTCCAAGGCATTTCTGATTACTATTGTTTCCTCTAGGGGGGTCTCAGCTTGTTTGACCCCTTCACGCACAACCTTGCTCCCCCCCCCCATGTATGGGGCTGGGGGACTTGAGCACCCTATCTAGCCGTTGTATAAGAATTTTATTTGCCCGATTTTACTATGCGTTTACCTTCAAAAGTATAACAACGAAATTTAGGTCACGGTTTCAACACATCTTATTGTGAACTGATAAATTAGTAATGCTTTTAAGAGTAGGAGAGGGGGTGGGGTGTTATGTAGCGTGTGCGCATGCGTGGATTTGAGCGCCCAGGCTCTCCATGTGCCGCGGCGATAGAAATGACTGCCCCGCCATTGGTCTGTTCTAACCAATGTCCACATTTCGAAACGACTGGAACGTTCTCCGCTGTTGTCAATTTCCGTAGAATTTAACTTCAGCTTTAAGAAGCGAAGAATTACGTCAGAATCGGTTGATTTTGTGATTTCTCAGCTTTGCTATTGAATTTGTTGCTGTTCTATAGTTATGTTAAGTGTGCATTATTATTTTTAATTCTGTTATGAAACGTTAAAAACTGATTCGTAGCTGTGGATAAAGAACTGTAAATTATTATTTTAATTCTGTATTCTTTTTGAGCCCCCTGAAATTTTCTCAGCCTCCTCCTAAAATTAATTACACATACAGGCGCCCATACACACACCACAATCTCTTTCTGCATATGGCATTTAATATGGGTACTGTTTAAAAACCTAAAGTAAATAAACCACTGTTAAATAATGCCTCGTATGGAAACAATTTTACATCAAAATTATTTAAGTTCGATAATAGAATTGTAACGCATTTGCCACTTGTGCTTTAGATGTGTCATTGAATTCAGAACTATATTTCTTTTCTCTTTTGCTTAGGAAAGACGGTCTCTGAATAATAATTAAAGTCCTGGTATACCCTTAGTATCCTTGCGAAACTTGCACTGGAAAATAATTAACAGCATACGGATCATACAACATTACATTCGCCAGCCACCTGGAATTTTCGTTTTCACGCTTCCACAGGTAAGGCCCGAATTCCTTTTTTATCCCATTCCACATTCAGAACTAATTACTTCATTCGTTTTCGTCCCTTCTGTTCACCATCGTTATGTTCGTTGATCAGCGCAACCAGTTTCTTCGACATGATAGTGGAATATATTTTTTGTGTATTTAAAATAATTGAAGATTTTGATGCTCAATCTTACAAGCAATAATACTTTGGTGTGTTAGATAAAAAAAATATAAAACTTTATGTAACTGTGTAAACCATTTGAATATAAATTAAAGTTTCTCCAAATTTCTCTCTCATATTTTGAAATTCTGTCCATCGCAGGAAACTGTTTAAAAATTATAACAAGTTCCATATTTTTTCTTTTTTCTAAACTTTGTTGATGACTCGTTTACCTCATAGTGACTTATTTGCAAATCAGTTTATTACCACCCGGTATTTAAACCAGTATTCTTCAAACTTTTTTGTCCATACAATCTCATCATATTTCAGAATGTTATTCCCTCTGGTGTACGCAGGGTGGCGTTGATGGGATCACAATTCCCATTGCGATGCAAGTTTGCATACATATGACTATATGGAATTATAGATTTGTAAGCCTTTTGTAAGAGAACTTTCTGCGTACTCTAAGGCCACGACCACATATGCAACACACAGGCCACATATCGTAACACCGTCACGTACCAAGTCTGGACCGCACTCCTTAACAGAACATCGTAACATTTCCGCTTCCACCAGTTGTCATTTTTCCCTGTCGAATCAAAGGAATGTTACGGGGCTACATTCATGGGCGGATTTACCATTTTGCCGCCCCTAGGCTACTTTTTTTTTGTCGCCCTTTCCTATCCTCCCCCATCAGTGGTAGGAACATAAAAATTGATACATTCAATATACGCCAAAAACTTTTGTATTGACAATAAATATGTTGAAAAACAAACTCATAAATTGAAACATTAAACAATATTAACTTATATTGAAATATTATTTTTTTGGTATGTAATAAATCAAATTCAATTTTATTGAAATAAATTTTAATTTTAGCAAAAAATAAAAGCCTATCGAACACTGGTATTTAAATGGAAAGCATGACGTCTAGCTTTCTTCTTGGCAAAACATCTGATTATATCATCGTATGGTATTGATTTTGTTATATCAGACTCAATACACAAAATTTTGCCGCCCTAGTCTATAGCCTAGTATAGCCTATTGGGAAATATGGCACTGGTTCCATTGCACCCCAGGTTCGTGCATTTAGACCGGTTTATGCACCGGTGTGTTTCGTGTTTCGTCAACGTGTGTAATGTGTTTCGTCAGTGTGAACTGGATATTGGCATGTCCCATCAGTTCATGCCAATATCCAGTGTAGACTGGATATTGGCATGAACTGATGGGACGCAGTAATATTACGCACTAATGATTAGCATTAATAGGCATTTCCCACCCTTTTCCCATTCTAGGTTTCCTTGGCTAGGAGCATCAGTATTGCTGCAGTTTTATCCTACCAATTTAAGTTTACAATTTATGCCGAGTTGAGAATCCCTGCTTTAAACCATGTGAGTTGCTACATTTAATTACTAACAGTAAGCTACCAAGCTACAATTAGTGGTCTCCCATATAGTGCGTTCCCAGCTTTAGCGGTGACAATATGGATTATGTTTCATATAATGTTAAAATACAATATACGATTTAACCATGAAACCGCTTTGTGCGAGCAAGACTTTGTCCTCCCCGGATTGGACGAAGAAAAATAACCAATTAGTGTGATGTCTAAAAGACAACATTGTTCTGCTTATTGCGCAAAAATTACATGAGAATTTCTTTTGAGCCATTATGAACAGACGGAACAGCAAACACAGAAAAACGATTACGATGGTCTTGCCTAAACACGATATGTCGTTAACCAATTATCGTTGGAGGACTGTGAGGAAGCATGTGAACACTCACAGCTCATTAATAATAATAAAATTTTCATTAAATTTTAAGCGAATTTAAAGCGGAATATTGTTGTATACAGATGACCATATATATTACTTAACGGGCTCTATTTTAAAATTTTTAAATTTCAAAATGAATTCAGCGAGGCCCTGGTTTAGCGAGCATTTTCGTTCTTCCCAAACTGCTCGTTACATAAAGGTCCTACTCTATTTTTCATTTAGAAAGATAGCGAGATAACGAAATAAGATTCTAAGTGCAATCAGAAAGCAGACCTTTATTTTTGTGTCTGTAATTCTACAAACCAAATTTCGTCTTTCTTGGCGCAGAATGACCCTTGTTATCCTTGCGCCATAAAAATACAACCATATAACTAAACACACCAAATAAGGCCCTGCAGTTATACAGTAACAAAGCGTTCGCCTACCACGCCGTTTTCCCGGGTTCAACTTCCAATGGTATAAAAACAAAACTTACATTGTAGCCTGGGGTTCGGATTCCTCGGCAAACCACAAGTCCTTGCGCCCTAAGACTCGCAAATAAATAAAATTCAGTTAAACATATATGCAATATTCAAACGTGTAAGTAACGACATCATTACGCTTGAGGTTGCATTATGCAAATCAGTCAGTCCGTAATATGAAGGATCCATCCATAACCTTTTTACTATTTTTTAACTAATTATTTACTCGTTTAAGATAATACTTAATTGTGTGCGTTGTAGAGTTTAGCTGGTATATAAAGGTACAATATTCATCTTTAGAGTATTAAAGTACATTTTAAATACATAATAGAAGCTGTACAACCATCGTTTATTTGTCTGTTCTGTATAGCAACGTAGATTCATTTTGGATCTCACTTGGTCTCCCATATCTTCACTTTCTGGAGTCGTTCTTCATGCAAATCAAAAAAGAATTTGGTTTAATGAGGACCACATTTCAATTTCACGTAGGTTTCAACTCCATCTCTCACAAGATACAATGAATATAATGTGTGAATAATGTTAGTGCACATTCTCTTGAATCAGACACGTATGTGCACCTTCGGTTCCAGGAGGAAACATCAGTTATCCATCACCGACTTGTAATTATGTTTATATTTTGAATGAAGCGAATCAGAATAGTCCTCTACCACGGAATGCTTCGAGTCGTTGCCCATCATTACGTAGCCAGGCTGTAATAATGAGTAATTGTCGCAAATAACGAAAACTTATCCCCTCAATTCATCATATTTTGCATATCTCTACTATGGTTTGGCAGGTACATCGCCAAAAGTATCTTCTTACAGTATGAGGAACGAGGAAAACTTCGTGTTTGTTCAACAGCCTTTTGTTGAATCTGCGTCCAGTAGGCGTTGATGTGCTCTGTACGCAGAATACCAACTAACTTCACCGTGGAGCCTGGTTGTGGACACAAGCAGATGTTCGATGTGCCATGGCAGACCGCAATTAGGGGAGTGTTGGAAGAAACGACAGGGAATTAAAAAATAAATTGTAGGTAAGGGGGCATGATTTGGAGGGGACTCTGTAGCGTTGGCCGCATGTCAGGTGACCTCCTTCGTCAAATTACGGCGAGAAATTATCCCCTTTTGGACTTCCTTTTTCACTTTGGCCGTTATTCAGCACCTCTTTCCTCACATTTACAGCTGAAAAGATTTCAGCACCACAAAGTGTTACTTACCTCCAGCTTTCTACACTTCTTTGGTGGTCTGAAAATCGCCACTTATCACCTTCTCAATTGCATTATTTGTGTGCAGAAGCAATCCTTTGCATTTTGAATGACATCCAAATCACAAATTAATTTTAATGCATGGAAGGTATATCCCGATTTTGTTTGTGAATCTTGCGTCACCAAACTGTCTATGCTGCGGATTATATAGGAGATCTACGGTTTCGTTTCACTTCTGAACTATGATACGCTTACACGGTTGCAAGCTTACTGCAAATTGAATCTCGCCCATTTGGCCTGAAAGTGCTGTGTATATTGGTTTCCAAAATAAAGCCCAAAATTTGTTTAACCTTTATAATTCGATTCGCTCCTCATCAAAATTCGGGTCTTTCTCCTTCATAATTCCTTCCTACCTTCATAATTCGAATCTTTCTTTATAATTTGCATTTTCCTCTTTTATAATTCGGATCGTTATGCTTCAGAAGCTTTATACTTCAAAACCTTTATAATCCAAAACATTTATAATTCGGATATTATTTTCTTAAATGCTGGTATTCAAAATAAGACAAAAATCACAGTCTTGGCAAGAACTGTTAAATTAATAAACGTAGTGAAATGAACTTTACTTGTATTGCGTATAGTACAGTGCACAAAAAATATAGTATATTATTCTTATGGGATTTAATCAATGAGTACTTCTGCACGTTAATTACAATTTATTATTTCAATTGTTTTTCAGAGGGGGGGCTTATCCGGAATCCCCCCCGAGTTTTGCCCTACAAACGTCTTGCATAGTGTATTGCGTCTTGTATCGATAAAATATGTTAAAAACATGTATATAATTGAGGAAAATAATAAGAACTTCCAGCCAGAAAAATTCTTCTACAAAAAAGGGCTTAATTTACGAAAACGGGACTATTTCAGAAATTCTATTTATTTGTTTGTTTGTTTCGCGTACTTTATTTGATTATGATTTCAGAGCCATAAAAATTTAGGAATTGTGGAGGTGCTCAAATAGTTTCCAAAAAAATCATGAGAATGTGTTTCGATGTTATGTGAAAATGTGCCCTTATGTCTAATGTGAGAGGCTGGGCCATTTTGCCATCTTGCCTTCCTGCGTCTCTGAATAGTTTTACAGGGAATTATACAACCCTTTTTTCATCACTGTCTGACATTTTAAATGACCATGCTGACCATACGCACGTTTTAAAATTTTTAAAAAGTACTGGTTTTTACTACAGTCTTTGATTTTACCATGTTTGGCGCAGTATAGCCCAGATGCTCTTGCGCCATAAAAAAGCCAAACAATCAATCAATCAATCAATCAATCCTTTTCACAAATGTCTACAGTTTACATAGAAAAAAAACACTACAATAATAAGTAAGTACAATTAAAACATTTGCAACGCTACTTCGCGTAGCTTGGAATCATTATAACACTATTTCTAAATTACCTTTAGCTTAAAAAAAATAAGCGTCTCTCTTGAAATAACTGCTGAAATCCTCAAGAAAGGTTACCATTACTGTAAATGTACAATAGGCCAATATGAAAGCGCTCTTTAAGCTCTATTTAACCCCAAATAGCATTGACTTACAAAGCGTTCCATATTCAAGGAAGGCATTCTAAGCGTTAAATGGGATTTGAGCTAGGGGCGTTGCAATTCAAAAAATTATGGGGGAAGCTATCAAATAGTTTAAAAAGGTGTGATTCGTAAGAATTTGTATTAACATCCAATGGAAAAAGCCTGGGCCTCTTATCTACGCCTACACCGGGGTTAAGGGTGTTTTATCCCCATTATGTTGAAATTTTGTATATATATGCATACGAATATATAGAATTATAGTTCTATAATCCCTCCCCCCTTATAGTTTTTCTGCACCCGCCTACGACTATGCCACTGATTTGAGAATATTCAAATGCGACCGGTTCTACACATTCGCTGCGTAATGCAATGTGGGGATTGTAGAACAAATTTCGGGGTATATTTATATTCGTCTTCAACCGCCACAAGCCAATGTCAATTTCTTCTCATGATTGCCACACTCGTCAGTTTCTAAAAGACATGCATCGTTGATGTTTTGTTTGATGATTTTCTTTGCTTTTCTACTGGTTTATGAAAGTTAACAAGGTAAGTCATCGACTGCGAGCTTATGCCGGATGTCTGTGAAGTGTGACTCGTTGAAAGCATATCCTGTTTAAAATGGATGAGTTGCGGGGAAGCATTGCAACCCATTACTTGCGCATATTCCGAGCCGCTTCTTCGCTTAATTGCATTTTTATCCTTAGTCTTCGGTCTAGTACTTAGTTATTTTATCTGCCTTTATCATCTTTATTAGATAATTCCACAAAGCACTTATTTGAAATACGATGATGATCAAAATTGTCTAATATCGCTGTTTCCAGACGCGTGTTTTATGCAATATGGAAGGTTGAGAACGGGTTTCAGGGGAAATTATAGGCTTGACCAAAATAAGGAGGCCGTTGTCATGCCTGTATGCATGTCTTTATCATCCCATTTGTTAAAACATACGTCTTTATGTCCATGGACGCTGACGGCATAAAAATATTGGAGAACAATATACCAGTAGAAGGCATTTTGTTTGAAATCGTAGGGGGAAATAAAACCCTAATTCCAACATGGGGGACGTTTTCTTCTGTCCACCCCCCCAATGCTAACGGCGCTCGTGTTTATGGCAAGGGTGTATCCAGAAACATTTCCGGGCGGGGGGGGGGTAATTCGTCTCCGATTCCTGTTTTTAGCGAAGTGTCTGGTACTTTTAATTTCATTTTCCATGATATAATCCGGCTCAAAAGGGGGTGATCCACCCTCTTTGGATCCGTCCTTGCTGTATGCGCAGTGGCGTTAAGAAAGGGAGTTCTCAGGGAATTTAACCCATTGAATAAGAAAACATCGTTCTCCTAAACGCCATACCATCATCATTTTTTAAGCGCCTTGAGGTCCCAAAATTTTTGAAATGCTGCTCCCCTATTTATGAGGTAGATGTGCAGCGAACGTCATACGTTTAAATATTAGTTTCATCCTACTATGGCTAATTATTCTTTTTTAACTGTTGGTGAGATTTGAAGAAAAACAACGAATTAAAATTACCTCTCGTGTTTGATTTGTAGCGCAGAAATGTTATTATAAAATTTAGTTATTAGGCTTCACAACATTGGCTATCCTTCCATCATAAAATCAATAATTATTCTTAAATGACCAATAAATGATTTACTAAAACGTCATTTACTACAATTAAATGAAAAAAATAATTCATTTTATGAATGGAAGGTTACCCAGGAAAATTAACGTAGAAGGAACAGAGGTTATGCAGAGATCTATGAAAGAATGATAAATCAGAGAAAAATCGTAAGACTATGCATAATCATGTGCAAAATAAAACGTATGAATAAACACATACTTGCGCATGAGATCATATGGAAAGGACCATAGGTAGAGATGTATCAGTTGAACAGAATCGTTCTTTTCGGAGAATGTATTCCGCCGTAGCTAATTCTTCAAAAATAATATATTATTTTGACCTCTTTGATTTCTCTTCGGTTGACGATAATGCATTTTTTTGGATCTATTTTCATTCTGTAAACGAGATTCATTGTTTTAAAATTCACTTATTTTAGGAGAAATTTGTCATTTTGAATCATTCTTTTAGAAGTCTGTCATTTCAAGACGTTCCTTTAGAAGTCAGTTATTAAGACGTTCCTTTAGAAGTCAGTCATTAAGACGTTCCTTTAAGGGAAGTCAGTCACTTTTAAAATCATTACTTTAGGGAAAGTCTGTCATTTTAAGTAATCCTTTCAAAAAAATTGGTTATCATTTCTATATTTGCTTTGGAAGATTCATTCCTTCTTGAGTCGTTACTATTTACCCTGCACATCTAATTATGTGAAAAGTTGCGATGTATCTGAATGAAGCGTGCGTATGAAAAGACATCCTGTAATCGATAAATCGGTGTCAGTTATTAACAATGCTGCGATACTTGGTTTTATCACATCGTGTTCATTGGAACGGCGTTTATTTGATCGAAAATTTGTATATTTCTTCCTTAACAAGTGTTTCATTAGAGTCCATTATGATGATTGTTTTCCTTTATGATTTCCATTGGTTACTGTTGATTCATTATGGAATAACTATCCTTAATCTATGATTGAATAACGACCATCACGATATTCATGATTGTTAATTTTCGATATTCAAGATGAACACTTTTTTACTATGTCCAAGATGAACATTTTTTTACGATGTCCAAGATGAACACTATTTTACGATGTTTGAGATGAGCACTGTTTTACGATGATCATGATTATCAATATTTCATGATGAGCATGGTTACGATAAACCTGATTGGTGCAGTATAACCCAGATGATCTTACACCCTAAAAATCCAAACAAACAGAACATGATGCCCATTGTCATGCGATGTCCATGATAACCATTATTTTAAGATATCGATGCTGATCATTATTTTAAGATGTCCATTATAAAACCATTAATAGCATGTCCTTCGCTCAACGTTTATCTTAGACGTCATCGAAAAAATTGAACTCTCACAGTTGCCAACTCAGTAAGAGGTGCGTGCCACATTTCACGTCTGATGATACTGATGAAATTCACAAATCTGGCCATTCGATTTTTTTTTTCTTCTGATTTTCATGTAAATTTTCGTTTTGATCGCGGCAGTTACGATTCATTAAAAGGAGATCAGTCGGCTTACACAATTTTTGAAACAGACCGTTATTGTCAATATCTCAAACAATTCCTTCTTTCCTTCGACAAACCTTCCACTTCACTTCTGATGCACAGGCAGAACAACAACTTCTAAAAATGGTCTCGGTAAAAATCCATAGCCGTATCGTTAGGAATTTCCATTACTTTATGCGGAGACGCAAAACGGAAAGTCATTTGAAAACTCCAAACTCTTATGTTGGGCTCTCAGCAAAGTCTTCATTTAGGCAGAAATATATCTAAAAAAGGTAATTAGATTATATCTCACCCTGGAGAGGAACAAATGAGATTTTGATGACCCTTGTTGAATAATTTTTCTTGCTCACATTTCCTTTTCTTCCATCCCTTTCTCTTCTACTTGCAGCTTCTCTAAGTAATGCGTGTTCTTCTTTTAGCGTATGACAACGGAAATGTAGGATATCCTGTCGCAATCGACCTGAAATTCTTTTCCGTTAGAAGCTTGTCAGAGTAGTTGTATGAGTTCACCCGAAGCTTTGTCGGTGTAGTTAAAGGAATTGACGCAAAACTTGCTGTTGTAGTTATAGAAAGTGACAAAAAAAAAATGCTGGAGTGGTAAAAGAAAAATCAATATCATATAAAAAAAGCTAAAAATTGTCAATTGTTTCTTCAGTAGGGGAACTATACAGGCGACTGGCTTCACCTTACGATCACATACATACGGCTGTGACGGTCCGCCTGCTAAACACAGTTGCTGACACTCGTAACACGGCAGAGTCTACGTGAGAATCGAGCCCAAACCCAACGAGTTAGAAGCACTGGTGCCCACTTAACGGTTTTGTCCATCTCTCACAAACGAAAAGAGTCGTTCAGTGATTCAGTTACTTAATGATTTGATGCCGCTAATTAGAAAACAGTGATTGTACCATTGGGGAGCCAAAATTTTAAATTTGTTTCATTTTTGTTGATTGTTTTTGTGAGTTCAACAATCATTATGATTTCATCGATCATTATGAGCTCGACAATCATTATCGTCATAAGCGCAATAGTCATTATCTTCATTTCAACAATTATTATCATTATGAGCTTAACATCATTATCATCATGAGCGCAATAATCATATCTTTATCTCAACAAGCATTATTATTATGAGCTCAACGGTCATTAATAATATGAACTGAACCATCATTATTGTGAGTTCAACAATTATTGTCAATATGAACTCAAAAATCAGTATCCTTATGAGCTCAACAATAATTATTATGAGTTCAATAATCATTATTAAATGTTCAGTAATCAGTATTAGGAGTTCCATAATCAGTATCAAGAGTTCAGTAATCATTATTAGGAGTTCAATAATCATTATTAGGAGTTCAATAATCATTATTAGGAGTTCAATAATCATTATTAGGAGTTCAGTAGGCGTTATTGTGAATTCAAGAATCATTATTGTGAGTTCAACAGTCATCATCACACATTGAAGAAAACATTTTTTTTTTTTTTTTTTTGTAATCAATAATCCTTGCTCCCAACGTACGAGTAATTACTTATTTCAAAAAGTACGATCATCGAAATGGAAATATTCCGTCAACTTCATTTGGTCGAACAAAGGAGTTGCTTTTGTGCAATTAGCAATTATTTCGCCTTTAAAATAAGCACGGATGAGAAGGCGAGAACAAATAAAATGTGGAAATGAAAATGTCACAAAATTACCGAGTTTTTATGCCAAAAACAAAAATTGAATAACCGAGAAAAAAGCCGCAATGAGTCTCTTTCTTTTCAAGGGAGTTGTCACAGTACAAAAGGCTACAGCCACGAACAAACCACTGGCTCAAACGGACAAGGATAAATACGAAAAACCAAAGGGAGTCATCAAGTTTCAGTCAAAAGTACTCTCAAAAAAAGAAAAAACTTAAAAAAAAAAATACAGCCCCGGAAGAGGCGTAACTAAGCAAGTGTGTGAATGAGATCCACAGGAAAAAAATATGTGGGTGATAAAACAAATGAAATGAAAGGGGACAAACATGAAATTGTCATGGATGGTTAATGGCTACTTTTGCCTTTTTTTTCAGGTCTGCGTTTACGAGTTCCGGAGACATGTTTTTAAAATTGCGCAATAATACTATTAATCTATAGACGTCTCTCCCTCTCGCTTCTCCCTCCCCCTATACATCTAAATTGTAATTATTAAAATGCACAAACTAAAACTGCAAACCAAAAGTTTGTAATTATTATTGTATGGAAGGAAATGCCATTAAATCTAGTTAAGATGCAAATACACTATAGATTTTCTATTAGATTTCGTAAATATTATGAAGTATCACTTTGAAAACCGTATAAATACCATTGGCGATAATATGCTTAATTAGCTTTCTAAGAATTATACAAGAAAACCTTTGCTTCTTCCTCTCCCATCTTTATAATGTATACGAATTTTATAATAATAGTTACGTTTCACTTGCAATTTCTGAAATTTTATGCAATTGTACACTATAAGTCTCAATATCCCGTCTGCTTAATATCTACCTGCATTGCGTTCGTTTTGTAAATTGTTTTAAGCATATATACTAGTATAATATGTAGTTATACTACACTAGTGCATATAACTGTTATGTATGCACCAGTCTTATTGTATACATTTGTGAAGTTTTCGTTTAACTCAGTGGTTCCCAACCTGGGGGTCACGAACATGTTTTTGGGGGATCGGGACAGCTATTTTAGTTGCAATTATTGTTATAAGGAAATTTATACCAGATGTTTCGACCCTTACATATTTCAATATGGCTATACACATTGCAATCTTCTACTAATGGTTAACTTTATATTTATATTATATATTAATATATATAATTAATATGACATACGTATTTAATGCAACATATATATATATAATTAATATGACATACGTATTTAATGCAATATATATATATATAATTAATATGACATACGTATTTAGTGCAATATATATATATATAATTAATATAATGTACATAATTTATTTAGTATATATAATTAATACAATATAATTTTGTATTTAATGTGTTTTCTTTACTCTGTTAAAAAAAAATTTTTATGCAAATGTGGCGGCGGCGGATCTTTTGGTTACTATAAAAGGGGGTCGCGGATTACTTGGTTACTATAAAAATGGGTCGCGGCTTGAAAATGGTTGGGAACAACCATTGGCATGGGCAGGGGGTGTTGATAGGGGTTGTAACCCCCCATTGCAATGAAATTTTATATGTTTAACATAGGAATATGTGAGCTTGAGCTTTGTAACCCTCCCATTTGAGCCTGTAACACCCCCCACTCGTTTAAGGAGCATTCAGTATTAAGTAAGTAATATATTTTGGCCATTTTATACCCTCCCCTCCGGTAAGCAAAAATAAACTGGCTAGCATGGGAAAATAAGCACAACAGCAACCCCCTTTCCCCCAAATGTGATTACGTAATAATTGAACTCACCCTTAGGAACTTGTTTCGTACGCCTATAAGAACCACTGGTTTAACTTTTGAAAATCTGGTCATCTTGCAATAAATTCAATACCTGAAATAGATTGAGAAATGAAGAAAACAGTGCCTTTGTGTTAAAATAAATCTCATACACCTAAGGTTTTATGTTTATTTTGACTGCATTTATAGTTGCCAGTTTCGGATGTGGAAGTCTCTTGGGAATAAAAAAAACTACTCTTTCTCTCCTAAATTGAAGAGGCCCTCGCCAAACACAAACAATACATTTTCTGAGGACGCAAGGAAATAAAATTCAGATATATCTCTCCTAATAACATCACATGTTTTTCCCTTGCCTACAAATTCCTTGTTAGCTAAGCGTATTTGTTCTATATATTCTACTCTGTATTATCCCAGAAACCTTTTCTTTTCCTTTTCCCTTTCTTGTATTCGACAAAAGATAACACCACAGTCGAATACCAATCGTCCGAATTTCGCTTAACTGAAATCCGAATTAACGAAAATGGAAAGTAATTTTTTATCATCACTTTCTCTTATAAACACGTTTAATATTTTTGCCAAAATCAATTTTATTTGTTTTCTAGGGTATTTCAGTCTTCAGAAAGGATAAAATATAGAAGGTTGATATATACAAAAGTAAGTATGTGTTTTGTATATGTCAGATATACAAAAATACGTTTGCAGGCTTTCGTATATGTAGGTGTAGAAAAAGATAGCGTAATCTTTCGAAATCATTTGATATATTAATTAACATCTACGTATAATCCGTGGCAGAGTTTTAATTTTATTAATATAGTAGTTTAATAATATGCGATTAAATGTGCCTTTACATAAATGTTACGGGTTTTTTTGTACCATTGAACTGAATATTAAATTTCCAGCTTATCCGAATTCGGGTTCCCCCACTTTATTTCGGATTATCGGGGTTCTATTGTATACAATATTATATTCCAACAGGCAGTACAGTGTTGAAACGTTGAAAAAAGCAACAGCTGCAATGCTAATACAAATTCTTTGCTTTATGTATTTCCTTGTCATTTTCACTTCTACTGATTTTGCAACAAAAGCGGGATAATAACTAGATGGAAATTGATGCTTATCTGGTTCCATTTTCTTCAGAATAGTGGAAAATAGGGATGACTTGAATAAGATCCTGTGTATTCCATTCCGTGGCTTTGGTCAGTATGTGCTTAACAGGTGGGAAAGGGAAGGACAGAAAAATAGTTAGCGTATATAAAAGAGATCCTGAAAAGCAATAAATAAGTCCATCAAAGCGCTCATTGTGTTGCTGTCGCCGTTCAGGTAATTACGGGGCTATCCAAATGAGCGGATGGTGCAGATGGGGGCCCCGGGCGGGACTGCGGGCCCGCCTAGGCTAGCCTCGCCACTTTGTTAGACACCGTTTGCGACCATTAACACCTAGTTTCCCTATGCAGTTATGATCGAAATAATAAGTTAATAACTGCTACTACTCCTCCCCCCTGGAGATGCGTGCCTATAATATTTGCTTATTGTTATTGGGTTGGCTTAAATAGATATCCACAGCAGTTGTCCATTTCTGTGGAATGGTTTGAGATCCGTTATGGGGGATAGCCGTGTCCTGTTTTTTCTCAAAACCGCTTTTCTTGGAAAGTAATTGGTTTTTTAGGAGCAAGGCGATAAAGTACTGCCGCCTGGTGTTTTTTATGAAGGCATTCGAATGGAAATGTATCATCTGAAAATATGACTGCTGATTTCCAAGTCATGTTCCAGGTATGTATGAGAGGGCTGGACTCTTCTGCTAATGATTCATAGGCAAGAATATATCCTCTCGACATATTTATGGTGTCAGAAGTTGTCGCGATGGCATCGGGTCTGATTCATTGGGAGTGTGTCTACATGCTGCCCCACCCCAAAAATTAGCATTTTTGCCAATTAAAATCTCAATTTTTCATCATGAGTAATTAATTTTGTGCTGAAAGTTACCATTGCCAAGCTAAATGTAAAATGTTGCGTGACGTATGAATTTGTTTGCCCATATTTCAATCAACATATATCGTTTAATTATTCATTCCACATCTAATTCCCATTGAGATTTCTAATAATAATTCCTATTCATAAATGTCTTTATCACGAATTCTTTCAAATAATTTTATTAATTGCAGAGGAAATACAATTATCCGGATCATTTAATTTATCATCAACTCCCTTAAATAATTTTACCGATTATAATAGAATTATATAAAATTAGCTGGATCACACATTTAATCAATCAATTCTTTTAAATCGTTTTATCGATTATGGCAGAATTGTCCTTCTTCAAATCATTCAATTAAACACAAATTCCTTTAAATTATTTTATCATTTATAGCAAACTTACAATTTTCTAGATCATTCAGTTAGTTACTATTCCTTCTAATTCATTTTACCAATAATAGTAGAATAACAATTATCCGGATCATTCAATTATTCACTGATTCCCTTAATTTATCAATTATAATAGAATTCCAATTATCCGGATCATTTGCTTAGGCACTATTTCCTCTAAACTATTTTATCAATTATAGTAAAATAACAATTATCTGAACCATTCAATTAATCACTAGTTTCTTTAAATCGTTTTATCAATTATAGCAGAATTACAATTATCCGGATAATTTATTTATCCAAATCTCAATCCATTGTTCAGAAAATCACGTGACCTTGTTGTAAAGAAGCTGACCGTCTACTCGTCCTGTGTAATGTTGTAGCGTATTGTCCTGAAATCCCATCGTCTGGATAATGCTTTTGTTACAATTACCACGGATAAATGAAAATCTACGCTACATACTTTTACTCCTTTATCCATTATCTCCTATTATGCACATGATTTTATGCATTACTCCCTGTGGCCCGCCCAATTACAAATTAACAAATTAATAGAAATATATTACAAATTTAATAGTGTTAGCACAAATTTAATAGAGAGTTAGTACAAATTTAATAGAGAGTTAGTACAAATTTAATAGAGAGTTAGTACAAATTTAAGAGAAATGTAATAGAAATTTATTATGAATTTAATAGGAATTTATTACAAATTTAATAGGAATTTATTACAAATTTAATAGAACTTTATTACAAATTCGATAGAACTTTATTACAAATTTAATAGGAATTTATTACAAATTTAATAGAGATTTAGTACAAATTTAAGAGATTTAGCACAGATTTAATAGAGATTTAGTACAAATTTAATAGAAATTTAGTACAAATTTAATAGAAATTTATTACACAATTTTATGCACAAGGGAAAACATCAGAAAAAGTCTTATAAAGCACAATTTAAAAATTCTATTATAAATATACTCGGCCTTGCCAATTAATTATACATAGTTACACAGTATTAACTTCTCTTGTATTTTTAGTATTTTTGTAGCTGCAGTTTTTAATTTATCGTAAAGATGACAAATTAAAATATATGCATTGTAGGTAAGGGAGGAGTGCTCTGACATAATCATAACTCCTCCCCATTGCTATGAAATTTCGTATATGGTTTTATGGAGTTCTATCTTTGATTTAATCTGCGTAGTGTTCGATTTATATAAAATAAATACATACCTGTATGCTGCAACGTGCATTTCGATCAATTTAATACCAGTCTCTTTGCAATTTGGTTTAAATAGTAGTCTATGTACTACACCATTCTGCGAAATAACTGGCAACAATATATATACGTTCGTAAAGAGATTATATATTGTCCTTCGTAGCTCAGTGGGTAGAGCCTCCGCCCGGCAAGTGGAAGGTCGTGGGTTCAGGTCCCACCGAAGGCAGAAATATTTATTTTCTTTCGAACGTTTCACCATCTAATCACGCCATACCATCGGCGTTGGTATCACTACGCCAATAAACGTTGATTGATTGACATTGTTGTTTCAGTTCTATCTTTTTAAAATTCCCATTTTTAAGCCTGTAACGTCTCCCCCTTTAAGTCTGTAATCCCTCCTCTTATAAACCACCAATCCTTCCCTTATAAATTGTCTGCATACGCTAAAGACTATAGCTATTGGTGAAATAAAAATGAAATTTCAAGAGGCCTTTTATTTCAATTTATGAATGTTATAAAACACTGGCTAGGGTTATTAAAAGTTTTTTAATGAGCCCTGAATTCATTAACGTTTTAATTAAAATCTGGGGTAATGTTTGTAAGGCAGTAGGAGTAATATTACTATTGTGAATCCGAACCTCAGGGCACAAGCCTAAAGTTAAAATCTTTCATGCCTGTTCCTTGTTTAAGGAGTGGGAATTTTTCCAGAAAGTGAAGTAATTATAATGAGTTTTATTTCCTTTTTCTCCCGTTTTCGACGTACTGGATAGTACGTAAAAAGGGGAAGGGGTAATTTGAAGTCAAGAGCCAAGAAATTCGCTTTCCTGATTCTTGTTTACGGAGAAGGTTTGTTACGCGAGCATTTGGCGGAGAAATCTCAGTTTGCGAGCAAATAAAACGATCCCTGAACTTTTTTGGAGTTCTTTTCCTAATTACTCGCCAAATTGCCATTTACTTCAATGTTAAACGAAGTTTCAAAAGGACTTATTAATTTTCAAGAGCTTTCCGTTAAATTATATCTTCAATGACACATGCACTGGTACTAAAAATTATTTTTTTTTATATACTAAATTTACAAGATGACATTTTTTTAAAAAGTAATCTAAACTTAATAATTATAATTACGTTTACAAATACAAAATCCATCATTTTATGGTTTCTTCTGGCACGGATGGCACTTATAAATATCCGTATGGATAAGGATTAGTGATTTGTATGGACAAGAAATCGTTAGGCCCCCGGATATACGCTTAAAGCAAATTTATACGTACTCGCACAAGTGTCAGTTCTACAATAAATGTAAATTTATGACATGGATCGTTTAGGAACCGTACAAAGGAAGTCAATGATCCCAGGACGAATACAAGAGTTCAAACAAAATCGGTAAACGACGAGACTGCTTTTGAAACACGATCCCCTAAATGGTACAAATGCTTTGGAATAGGCGACATTGACGAATAGGGTGAATGCTTCGGACGATTAATGTACTTGACGCTTTCTTCGGGGTGTCCTTTACAAGCAGTTTTGTTAGAAACGAATGGGAACAAAGGTATGCATAACACTGTATCGGCTAAAATAGATCAAAAGAATCATTATAAATGTGTTGGCGAGCCTAGAGGCTCGCAATGTCACAAAGTAATGCCATTACTTGTAAATTACCATGAAAACGTCATCAATTCTCTCTCAATTGGACCTGTTTTTTGTCCAGCACTATTATATTTTCTTTATTTTATTAGAAATGTCATTATCTATTTTACTTTAATCGTGACTATTGCCGCTTTTGAGCTACGAAGCAAACCTTTCGATAGTCATTCGAATTTGGAGAAGCGTCAGATGTGTAGCCAAGATGGAGGGGCAAGGTAAAGGGCATATGTGGCAGAGGGCACCAGCATGGGGCAACTGGGGCCCCGTCCCTGCTTGCCCCGGATTGGCTACAGGCCTGACAAGCGTGTTAATATTAGCAAGATGATTAGTATTAATAAGGTTAATGATTGTTTTTCAACATAAGATACGCATTAGACAACACATGCTGTGAGTAATTATTGAGTTTCATGAATTGGATTATTTACGTTTCAATTGAAATATTTAAATAGAAATAAAGCATTTGAATTATCGTTGAAACCTCTTAAAATGTATTAGTCGATATTTCGAAATAGCCTATTTGAATCAATACTGAACTTATTGAAGTGTTTTAGTTAGCATTGAAATGTTTTAGTTAGCATTGAAATGTTTTAGTTAGCATTGAAATGTTTTAATTAACATTGCGATTATTGAAGTAGCTGAACGCTCGACTTCGAATGGTGCCATCCACCCCACCTCCTAATTTCTCATTGTAACCCGGGAGGCGGGCTATTTAATAAACAGATTCAACCTTTGGAAGAATTTGTCCACTGTCTCACAGTATTTCAGTGCTAACGCATACGTTTATCATAGTATTTACTTCTGTACATTCATAAAAAGAAGTTCGGTTTTGTGGTGTAGACACCTGTTGTTTCTTTTTTTTCCACTGGGTTTCTCTTTGTAAACGGACAGTAACCGTGTTTGACTCCTAATCGTATCACGGAACGCATGCTTTTTCCCTCATTGTAGTCGGTGGTTTGGTTCACTTGAAAGCAAATGTTCGGGTTCGGAAAATTATAAGTCCTGATACAGCATCAGTATTCCTGTTCTTCCTCCGTAAAAACATGAACACTAATATTGGAGTTGACATTGAAAGCGTTAAAGCATCTGGCATCGAAATATCTGAATTAATATTGAGTTATCTAATTTACAATTGAAATATCAAAATTAATATGGAATTATATAACATACTATTGAAATATCTGAATTGTCATCGAAACACTATTGAAACTTTTGAATTGGCATTGAACCTATTAAAATATCTGAATTGCCATCGAAACACTATTGAAACTTTTGAATTGGCATTGAACCTATTGAAATATCTGAATCGCCATTGAAACCACCGAAATATCAGAATTTTGTCATGAAAATGGATACTAAGGAAAGAGGTGTTAATGTGGCATTGAAATTTGCCCTAAAATGGATAGTAGGCATTGTTAAGCATATGGTTATGAAAGTGCACTATTTAAAATATAAATTTAATTTAGTGTAAAATATTATCAACTATTTATAAACGAACGGAAGTATCACTGCAAGGGCTGGACGGATAAAACCATTTTCAAAATTTTTTGAATGGGGATTTTTATTTCAAAAAGCATTCCCGGTTGCGTTAGAAATAAAACAGGAGTTAAGTGTGTAATATTGATACAAAGAACTGCCGACGCGGCACAAAATCCGGATCATTTAACTTTAGGCATCACTCCCTTGGGCCCAAATCAGCAATGATCTTTTCCCTTACAATTCAAAGTCACGTCCTTAAATGAGGAAAAATGGGAATGGAAAATCAGGAAAAAAATCCCGATTGAAAGTTCAGATGTGGGGTGAAAAAACTACGTAGAAACCATTAAAAGATATCCGAGCGTAAGGAAAACCACCCCTCCCACTCTGATATTTGCTCCCTCATGTCCCAACTCCATCAGGGTGGGGAGAAAAAAATCCCCACGAAGCAAAAAAGGGAAAAAGCCAATATAATCCTGCGAAGAGGAAAACAAGGAAAGAATATCGTTGTTAGGACACAGAACACATTCCGTTCGACCATTCCGGAAGTACCTTCATTCCGTACATTGCCGCGATATAAGAAAATTAAACTCCGGACCTGCGACTTAAGAATTTTCCCCATTCCCCCCCCCCCAACACACTTTTTTTCAGTTACCCTCTACCCCTTTCCCCTTTATCTCCGTTTTGAGAGGAATGTTTTAATGTTTTCTTTATATTATTTTTCTCCTGAAATTGAGTTTTGGGAAAAATCTACCCCAAAAAAAGATATATTGTAATTAAAGTCAACTGGCCAAGATGTGCAATTTTCGGGTTTCTCTTAAGGCGGCCAAGACCCTTTCTTCACTGAAGAATGCTTTAATGGCTGAAGCGTTTTATGCGAACTATAGCTACGTGGTCTGAAGCTCATCTATTAAAATACTTTCTTTGCTCGCATTCTTTGTGTTAAATGAATTCCGTTTTCTAAAGGTTTTGGCAATTAACTTCAGGAGAAAATAGCTTTTCCGGTTTTGGGATATCTAAAGACTGATCAATCTTCGAACCAAGGAGTTTGGCGTCTATAAATGACAACTCCTATCATAATCCATTTAAATAGTATGAAAACATCGACGGAGTAGTTTACGATAGCGCATTTTATATCATTGTCATATAACATGACTTAATTTTATCTCCATAATCATTCGAAATAACGCTAACTGCCCACCATTATCCGGACTGGATTCCCTTGACCTCAAAAGGTTCGGATTCCTCGAAAAATTGCAGGTTCGGCCTTAGCAGGTCTCTTGCTGACCTTGCCCCTTAAATTTCGCAAACTTCCGGGATATTTTAACAAATTTTTATGGAGTTGTGTATACACAGTCCCTCTCCCATTAAGGACCTTCAAAGAATTAAAAAAAAAAGAACCTTGCTGAGCATATGAAGACCATTGTTGTCCTTTCGCCATAAAAATACAACCAACCAAAGAATGGGAAAAATAATTGGAACGCACGTAATTCTATGGAGCCTTTGCTTGTCGCAGAATGATCATTGTTGTCGTTGCGTCATAAAAATACAAGCAACCAACCAAAGAATGAAAAGAAAACAGTTGGAATGTGCATAATTCTACGGAGCCTTTGCTTGTCGCAGAATGACCATTGTTGACTTT
>QLNU02015003.1:114612045-114623172 GCA_006491805.2 Dysdera silvatica | reverse complement strand
GCGCTTCTCGTTGAACGAAGATACTGTTTCAACAAGTTTGTAAAGAGGTGATTCCGGAGTCTTCGTCGGCGAGAACTTTGAAACCAGATTAAATAGCAGAGGAAGAAACCTGTAACAAATTGCAAATGGTTTCGGGATGACGCGGGTCTTCTGCATCTCATAGTTTGCCATCACTTGAAGACGTTCATTCCGGAATTGTATAACATGCGTTCTGCGGCGAAACAAGAGAGCTGCTGGACCAGGGTGTGCTGTTCCTCGCTGAAGGCTCATCGGTGAAAGCCATCAATCTTTTTTCGAAACTTGCCTGTTTCAACTCTTTTATGTTGAAACTGATCGATATTATTTTGCCGTAAATTTCAATAACTCTTCCATGTATTAAAATCAATACGAATTGAAGACAAGTTTCAAACAGGCATTGTAAAATTCGGCGACATTATTGGACCCGTCGATTTCATAATACTCGAAGGATTATTGACGTCGTGCACTCAGCATAAGCTAATGGAACTTATTTCCTAGGATTCGAGGGTTTTCTACACTTCAACAAAATTAAAGTAAGTGATCATAAAATTTTAATTACGTTTCTCGTATCTGTGACTGGGATTAGGAAATTGATTTCCTTCGGATTCGATAAATTACATTCTCAGTTAGCGTAAGCTTTTATTGTGAGATATTGATTGATTGTTCAATCGATTTATTTGAGTTATCGATGTCTATCGTATTATAACTTTCGAACAGAATTGCGTACTTATATTTTGTTCTGACTTATAATATGGATAATAGATGAAATTAGTACAAAGTATCTTTGGAAGGCTCATGTAGACAAAAACAAATTACTATTTTTAGTACTATCAGTAACTCTGTTTTAATTTATTTTTGTTAAATAATATATATAATAGGTAAACATTCTAATTAGAATGGTAAAAGCATTGAAAAAGAGTTTGTAGAAAAACCTCGTTTGTAATTAATAGGAATTTTAACATCCAGTCTATAGATGATAATGCGCTTACAGCTAAAAATAAGCAACAGTAGAAAATATATGAGTAACATAAGGAAGTATATGAAAATTGTACATGGGGAAGAGAATTTTCAAAGCAAGTAACATGTTATGAACTATTGTAAGTAAGAAAGTATGATTACATTGATGAGAAAAATTGGTGATATTATTTAAAAGCACTTACGTATAATGGTATAACTTACGGATATAACAATGGATGAAGATAAAACTGAGTAGCGTCAAATAAACAAATCCCACACATAAGTACTTTAAAGTAACTCAAAATGACGATTATATATAGGACGATTATATATGCGACATATTAACATATAATGACATAAAATATTTTCATAAAATACATAAACATACATAATATATTAAAAAAATTACGACGAACTTTACGAATTTCCATATAAATACAATGTATATTATATAAAAAAAAAATAACAATATTTTTACAAAATATATTAACAAAATATACAATGACCCTAGCAAACCCTTCATCAGGGGAGACGTTCATTAAAGATCTGATTTTGATCTAAGATTTTCAGCTTCTGCAAATTCGATGAGTTGATCGCCACGTTCATTCCTTTCCCCATATCCGTATTTACCAACCGATGTCTCTCCTTGTTCCTGTTGTCCAATTCTTGCATTGAAATCCCCCATGATGAGCTTGATATGTTGTTTCCCTTTGGTGTGTAACTCTTTGATTTCTTCATAAAATTCTTCAACCTCTTCGTCGGTATGGCTTGATGTTGGTGCATATACCTGTACTATTTGAAGTTGGTATCGCTGGGTTAGTTGAACAACGAGCCTCGCTGCTCGATCTGACGTGCTTTCGACTTCAAGAAGGTAGTCTTTAATTCTTTTGTTGATTAAGAAGCCAACACCACTTGTTCTTCCAGTTTCCGTTCCTCTATAATAAAACAAATGTCCACTTTTAAGTTCCACCAACTCTTCACCTTTTCTTCTAACTTCACTGAGTCCTACAATGTCCCATTTGATCTTGTCAAGTTCTTCTTCCAATTCCTGAAGTTTTGCTTCAGAAGCAAGGGATCGTCCATTAAACGTAGCCAAGGTCAATAACAAACGGCAGCCTGGGCCATTCCAGTGATTCTTAGCACCCCCTGCTTTCATGCCACACTGACCGCTGCCTTGATCAGGAGCACTCCAGCACCTGGAGACTAGGGGCCATGGTTTCTGGTGTGTCAACATAATGGAGGAATTAGCCATAATTTCACCACGCTGGCTAGACGGGTTGGTGAATTAGCCCTCCCCTTCCGCCTTTCTATCCGTGTAGCAAATATTAATTTGCCACATAAATAGAAAGCTCAGCCTGCACCACTTGAAGGCGGGGTAGGACACTAGGTTACTGGCCTGGCCGGTTCCACACATCGTCACATACGTTCAGCGTGTGGGTCTCCTTCCAGTTAGATACCAGCAACCCTTTTGCAGGCCATATATATATCCGTATTTCTGGTGTAACTAACGGGGATATTGACAAATTTGTTACTGAGGATATGATATTGGAGTGAAGAAGTATTTAATTCTGCCATGTGCGGCCAAACTGTATGGTGTTCATAAAATTAATAAAATTATATATTCATCAAAAGAATTGATAAAATATCATTAATGTAGTTATATTATAAATGAAGCTAAAATATATGAAGTGTAGGTAAGTTTTTCATTCTTGCGACCTATTTAAGCGTCATATTAATAATATAACTTATAGAAAAACGATATAAAATTATTGTCACATATTTTATATTTCAATCTCACTTTGCCTATATTTCTATACGAACTAAACTGATAAAATTCATTTACATATAAATAGATACATGGGTCCGTGGAGCCCAAGCCCCAAAGAATTTAAAATAAATTGCAATTTTGCATATATTATAATGTATAAAAATATATAATATGTGCTTGCACATCTCCACTCCTCTAAAATGTTGAAAACTCTACGCAACAATTGTACAAACAGGTGTGTTACGTAATGGGGTAAAAATATTTACCACCTCTTCACATGCCACATTCAACCTACATCGAAAACAGTTTTGTTTAGGAAAATGAAACAGATTTAAAAAAAAATCTTTATTTTAGTGTAAAATGTCGATATTGAATTTTTAGTATGAGCACAGGTTTCCTCTCTAAAACTTCCCAGTTTAAAGTTGGCATTATCTTCTTTAATAAACGAATGCCTACCATGTCATTTTGGGAAAAAATAGCTATAAGAGTTTTACCAAGATAAAATATAGTAAAAGCGCTGAACAGCGGACCCTTCGGACTCCAGAACATGCCTACTATTCGGAAAAGTTATGGCATAACAAATATTGAGAACTGGAGAAGTGTCCGACATTCACGAGTCCACGTTACGGAAGATTTAATGTATTTGCTCATAATACGATGAATGCTGCATTTTATAAAAGCAGGATTTTATTTTTTGATACCGCTATAGAGTCGCGCAGAGCAATGGGCATTATCTAGTGGGCGATCTGGTATTCTTAGATTCCATTTGCAAATGAAATTTGGTTATGGCTTTTTAAGCCGGGCCCGCTGCTAAGCCAAGAACCTCTAAAAGTCGATCTAGTCTCTTTTGGCGACGAATGACCCTTGCCGACCTTGCGCCATAAAAATACAATCAACCAATGCAAACGTTGATGAAAAACGGACACAACGAAAGGTATTTCTTCCGCTATTAAGCGTGGATGAGAAAAACAGTACTTTTTCTTCTTTTCCCACACTTTCCTTGTGCATCCATAGTGTGCTATGATTAATAATTAATCATTCACCATCATTATTTATAGTCATTTAATGTATTATAATTAATCAAATACTCCTACTACATGAATAAATGGAATAATATTTGTAACTAAATTAATTGATTGGTCTTCATATGAATTGTATGCTATACATACAACATAGATGATCACCGAAAACTGTTTCGTTTAGATACCCATATAACAACATATAATCAATATTACATATAAATAACATATATGTGATTGCATAAAATTGCTTTTTTTGTATGTATGCACGAGAGTGTATTGATTATATGGAATAGAACATGGATTCGTTTAAGAAAAGGTATATGAATTCGTATATGAAAAGCTATATCAAATGGTATATCAATTATATGAAATAGTATATCGATTTTTATGTAAAATCGTATATTAATTCGCATATGAAAAATGTATGAATTCGTATATGAAAAATGTATGAATTCGTATATGAAAAATGTATGAATTCGTATATAAAATAGTACATGAATTCGGTTATTGAATAGTATATGAATTTATGAAATGGCATATGAATTCGTATATGAAATAGTATATGAAATGGTATATGAATTCTTGTACAAAATAGTGTACGAAATATAGTACGAAATAATGTACGAATAGCTTATGAAATATGAATTCGTATATGAAATATTGTATCAATTCGTGTATGAAATTGTGCACAATTCGTGTATGAAATTGTGCACAATTCGTGTACGAAACCATATAGGAATTCTTTTATGAAAAAGTATATGAATTCGTTAATGAATTCCTGTACGAAAGAGTATATGAATTCGTTAATGAATTCCTGTACGAAATAGTATATGAATTCGTTAATGAATTCCCGTACGAAATAGTATATGAATTCCCATATAGCGCAGCATGACCTATTCTGTCCTTGCGCCATAAAAATTCGACAAGTTAAACAAGAGATATATAATCATCTTGGGATGTGAGGTTTTAAAAATATCCACTAATCAGGTATCAAGAAGGTTTAGGACGCTAAACTAACATTAGCTTATTCGTCATTTTTATCATTAAATTTAAATTTGATGAAAAACACTTCTTTCTCGGTATTTTCTTATTGAGGATTAGCAGTGTGACATCGACGTTTCCGTTATTTCCTCTCTAGAGAGTCATCGGATGCAGAGAAGTAGCCAGGTTAGCGGTGTTAGCCATCTTGGAAAATAATACTGCAAAATAAATTACTTTAGAATTTTTTATTTTAATTTTTTTTGTGTAAAATTGTACATGACAGTGGAAATTGTTCTTCGGCGATAAAATTGCATTTACAGTCGATTTTTCTAGATCTTGTGTACATATTTTTTACAGAAATTCGAGTTTTCATCTACTGTACAACACGAATAAGGAAAATTATAAATTTTAGTGTAGGGTAGAAACGCGTAATAGCGCGATCACTTAATGAATAGTTGTAACAAAACCATAATTTGAGATCACATATTTATTACACTTGACTATTCACAAATTTGAACCATTAAACTAATAGCTAAGTAAAAAAAAAGAACTCTTTGTCATCATAGTTTGAATACTATTGACAACTGAAAAAAAAAAAAGTACGTTTGCCCGACATTACTCGTACATGTGGGCAATGGTGGTCAAGCTGTGCGTAATTGTGGTCAAATGCCAGCAATGGGAATCTAGAAAATGAAAATATTCTCACATGTATAGCCATCGGGTGAATCCCATTCAGTGCATTAAGAATGCTCCCATAACCCAAATGATGTGAATCTGTACCACATTTCATTGTGTCAAATTCCTCACAGATAATGATGCCCTTGTTCCCAGATTCGTCCATAGTGTCATCTTCGTCACTGTCACGAGGTTCAGCAGAAGTAATGTGTGAGGGAATGTTTCCTTTTTGTGTTACAGAACTTGCCTTCTTTTAATTTTTTCGCCACTGTCTTCTCTGTCTTCCTCTTTTTTTCCCTTGACATTAACTTCGTTCGTTTCTTTGCGATTTTTACCTGTTTTTTTTCTTTTCTTCCTCTATCAGACTCTTTGTTAGATGTTCAAGTGTTTCAGAAGCCCACATGTCCTTCTTAGTCTTTCTGGGCAGTGTTCCTAGTTTGTAAAGTAAACATTTTCAAATAAACGATATGGCCTAGGCGTACTTCAGTAAGGAAGCACATTGCAGGTGATGGCGGTCAGGTGACTATCATTACCTGCATTCGCTTTATCGAACGAAAAAGAAAGCCCAATATTTAAACTAAATGTGTTTATCTTCAATTTGCTAAAAGCCATTTTCTTAATAGCCTATTAATATTTTAAAACAATTAAATTGTAAACTAAAAGTAGGAAAATTAGTACCTACATCTTACGTTCCAGACTCGAAATTTAACATCGGCCGTGTGAAAAACAACGTCCATTACTCACGAATGATTGGCGATAACTGAGCGCCACACGGCGGACCGTCAGCGAGCAATATAGAAAGCTGTTACCACCTCAGGGACGGACTGGGACGCCGGGTCCCGGGCCAGTTAGCCCTCATGGGCTGTAGGACTCGCGCCCCCGGATAATCGAATATTTGCGCCCTTTGAGAGAACCTAGTCCGCCCCTGCACGTAATCTCGTTTCTATTCTTCATTTCGTTTCATTATTATCGTACTAACCACCATTAATAGCTAACCCCCAATTACCTGCTTCTCTTAAACTTTTGTAAGTTTTCAATACAGAATCTATATTTATGATTGTAATGAAATTTCGTATGCAAAGACATTTTGACCGAACATGCAAATGATTAAAATTTGGTGTCCAATGAATGAATAGCGGGAACTCCAGCGCATCGGAACTGCGCATTCAGCAGGTGTATATAAGGAGCGATTCTCAATATGTGGTCAAAATTTCTGTTGCATTTTGACTGCGGATATCTTACGTCGACTGTAACAATGCCTCGCCGAAAGATTCGTGCTCATTACGAGCATATGTCAGAGTTTGAAAGAGGTCGTGCTATCGGATTGAAAGAGGCTGGTTGGACGAATCGATGCGGCGATTGGACGGTGCTGGCAAGAGTGGGTCAACAACGGCAGATGTCAGCGTCGGGACGGCAGCGGTCGACCTAGGGCCACAACAGAACGGGAAGACAGAGCGATTGTCAGAGCAGCTGTCACAGCACCGGATTCGTCGTTATCAACTATCCAACGTGTGGCTCGCGCTGACCGTTACGCCGCTTACCTCTCACGCCTTTACACCGTCAAGTCCTGCCTATGTGCAAGGGTACAGCCAGTGGCGCCCGTGCATAGAAGCAGGGTAATAAAATCCGGTCATATGGGGGGGGGCAATGGCCCCCCCTAAACTGTCACTAGTAACAACAGAGATTCAAGTGTTTTAATTATTTGAAAATGAAAATGTCTTTTCCTATGGGGACCTGTTTTTTGCATAATTCTTTAGTTTGCAATCTCTCTGTTAGAGAACTCTTTATTTACGTTTAGAAGGTTAATATTTCAAGAGAACACCTTGTTTTGGCGTAATACACTTCTAACTTGGAGTTCAACGTAATATACTTGATTTAATGTGCACCTCAGTACAGAAACAGTATTTTGGAGTTGATTATTGGTCTTCGTTACGTAAAATTGGTACACCATTTAGCTACATAAAGTTAAATGTATATAAAGTAAATGTAATAAAATAAAAAAGTAATTAAAAATGTAATAGCATAAAAAGTAATTAAAAATGTAATAACGTAAAAAGTAATTAAAATGTAACAAAATAAAGTAATTATATGTAATAACGCCGAGTAATCAAAAATGCAATAACACCGTGTAATCAAAAATGTAATAAAATATATGCAACAAAATACTATCAAATATCACCGTAGATTATTACGCTATAAAAGCTGTATGTTGAGGAGTTGAGCTCTGACGAAGCTGTCAATCAATGCAGATCGAATTTTTCTTGCGGGGGAATTGAGGCGGCTTCGCCATGGATAACGATCTTTTTGGCGATTGCTTGCCAAATATGAAAGCAATAGTAAGTTTCGTACACTGCATAAACGAAAGTCACTGTATTGCGTTTTGATACATACCCTATTTTGATCAATAAACTTTTCCAAGTTAAATTAATGTTACTACTTCTAGGTAGCAACTAATCAGCTTTAGACAATTTTCATACTGCGATATTCATATTTCGCTTTTCAAAGAATAAGCATAAATGATCCGATTCAACATGGCCGCTGTTTTTCTTTGTAAAATATAAATAGACACAACTTAGTTACTAATATACGTCACCCCGTGTTAAATTTTAATCATTTATAGAAATTAAATAATGTAGTTTCTTTCGAAACACAGCAAATTTACTAATTTTGTATCAATGTTAATTCATAGTGGAAAAGAAATGACTTGACATTTTATTCAATTTTTCTATTAAATTAATCATATTTTAAAGATACATTGCATTAATTCATGATATATATATGCTGAGTACGCATATATATAAGTATATGTGTTCAGTCTAATGGTCATTGGCTTGTTCTCTGTTATCAGCGCGTAGTATGCTGAAAGAAATACAGGGGAACAGACTTTAAGCTCACTGAGTTGGCAAGACGTGTTGACAAGCTGGACTACTGTGTAAATTTCGGATATTATACAGATGCCAATGGCCTAGCATAAATTCAGAGGTCGGCCAGCTTCAATTGCTCATTATTCCCCTCTCGACTAAAATTCACAACTCATACACACATTGGCGTAAGCAGGGCGGTGTTGATGGGTGCCGTAACCCCCCTATTGCAACAAAATTTTGTATATTTAACATAAGAATATCTGAATTATAGCTCTGAAATCCCACCCCCATTGAACCTATAACCCCTTCATGAACTTTCTGCTAACGCCTATAAATACATATATCATCATAATATACATACAGTCGTGCCCTTTCATCCTATAGTATAGTGAACAATTGCAGATATCCCACTTTGAAGAATTACTACGCCTATAATATAATAGAAGACCAATTATTCATAAAATGAATGCTAATTTCACTCGTAGTATTATTGAAATTAATTTGGATCCAAGTGTTAATCGCTAAATATGGACATTTACAAATACGTATTGTATTTTTATAGTCGTCATACACATACCGCATCTGAATAACTAGTGATGGATTAAGAATTTTTTAGAGGTGGCTAAGTCAGTACAGTGTTAAAACTCTGTCAAAACTGCAAAGCAAAACTTCTCTATGGGACACTCCCAACTAGTGGAAACCACTATTTATCGAACACTTTTCTCACTGCTCTCTATGCCCTAAATAGCGGACACTTTCTTGAGCTCTGAGGCGCACTTTGTTCAGAGGTTTAACTATATCATTTTGTCCAATATAAACGCTGCTGGTCTCCGGACGTTTTCCTATCGACTAACACCCACTCCACTTTTACCCAGGGTAAACCTTATTACCCGATGGGTAAGCTAAAATTATTGGTACTGTTATGGAAGTTGGTGGGTTTGTATACAATGAAACTATTCCTCCTCCTAACTTTTGAAACATAGTCACAAAATTCCCAAGCCTTTAACTGCGGTGCAGCAATGTGCCAAATCATTCAATGAACGAAATTGCTCGTTTACGATTGATGCACAAAGTCGTTCATTCGTTCCTTCAATAGACGAGTTGATACACCTGTATTGTATGCATGTGTTTGTGTGTTCCACCTGTACAGAGTGTTCCAAAAACACCAGATCAAAAGTTTTTGCACAAGGATCATGGCTACATACTTTTGATTTGGTGGGGGGGTCGGAAATGAATATCCACGGAGTTATAACTACAAACAAATAACAAAGCATTATTGGATAAAAAAGAGAAGTTACTCTAATGATCGCATTTGTCCAATAGACTGAATCTGGGCTATATTATCAAAAAACTGATTTCTTATACGCTATGCATCTCTGGAATGTGGGAGTTGACAATTTCGGACCAATGAAAATTGTATTTAAAAGTTTGGCTGCCCTCTTGATTTTAATTTCCTAGATTTTGCCGTCGCCAATTTTTGGCGAGAACGGCAAATTTTTGGCAAGCTATTTACGAATAGAACCATTGACTTTTTGGTCATTTTATTCCCTCCCTGGTAAGCAAAAATTAACATTGAAAATAAACTAACATAGGAAAATAAGCACAACAGCATTCCCCCACCCCGAAGGTGCCTACATAATACTTGTACGCTCCCTATTTAATTTTTTCCATGGTAAATGGAAATTCAAACCCTGCAACACGGCCGCCATGCAAGTCCCAATAGTTACAATTCAGAATTGAACAAGACATAAGCGTACGGAAGTGGGATTCATGTGTGTCATAACTTCCCGCAATTTGGAGAATATTTACAATAGAGCCAGGGGAGGACTGGGTCCTCTCAAAGGGCGCATACCTTGGATTATCGGAGGGCGCGAGTCCTATAGCCCATGAGTGCGCACCGGACTGGAGGCCGGTTGCCCGGCGGCCCAACCCGTTTTAGAAATTTTCTGCGTACGCTACTGAATCAAGGGAAATTTTTCGATACTAACTTTTATTATCAAGCTATTTATTATTTACCTGCAGGACAGACTTTTGATTTCTTCGACGGTAAAATATGAGTGAAAATAAAGGAACCTTCGAAGCATAAAAGTTCGATTGGAAGGTGGAGAGCATTGACGGATCCAGTACGAATCTCAGAGGTGGGGAGGGTGTCTGAAAGTGCGCAAAGAAATTTTAAACTGCAGTGGGGGGGGGTGCCAGTTGGTAAGGCGTCCGTGTAAGGATCTTGGTAACGTATGGTGCGCGGAGGGTTTGTTGTGCAATTAACCCTCCCACCTATCGCCTGCCCTGCCCTTCGTAGCACAAACTAAAACATTCCATAGGTAAACTTCTTTAATCGGTGTTTCGAGTCTCGAGATATTTATTTTTCAAACTGAACTTCTTGCTTTAGAACTAAGAGGGCTGTCACGAATCTAGGGGCCCTCCCTATGTTCGTAGTACACCACTGAGTAAAGTTGGTAGTCCTACGTAGGGGCCCTAAAATCTTTATTCATGAAAATGCGCCAATTATTATATTATTAATTATTATATTATTATGTTATTAATTATATTATTATTATTATATTATTATTATTATATTATTATTATTAATTATTATATTATTATTATTATTAATACATTATATTATTAATTATTATATTATATTGTCAATGGTATTATATTATATTATTAATTATTATATATTATTAATTATATTATTATTAAATTATAAATCAAGTCACAATCTCAGCGCAACCAAAAATACCTACACCTGAAACCTGTTTTGATGATGCACTTAGCAACCCCGCGCCGGAGTAAAATTCGGGCAGGCGACTATGTTCATTTCCTCCCAAATGTAAAGTGC
>QLNU02015003.1:114586936-114604491 GCA_006491805.2 Dysdera silvatica | reverse complement strand
TTTCACTTATTTTAATGCCGAAGTTATTTGATGACTTTATTGTGGAGAGATTATGGACATTTGTACAAAGATATAGTTATATTTATGCATAGTTCATGTCCACCCGCTCAACTGTGATTGGTTACCGATTTGTCCGATAGCAAACAGCGTGGTCTTCGGATTTTGTGTTCTGCTTCGGTCGTGTGTTCTATTGCCAACTTACGAAATATACACTTTTTACATTTGTATGTTGGATTTATTTTATCTTAAAATTGTGTGCATGATCTCACCTTGTCTGGCGCAGAATGGCGCCTTATCCTTGCGCCATAAAAATACAACCAACCAACAGCTCAACAATGGGCAAAGACAAAGCCTGAACTCAGACTGCCATTCGCTAATATACGAATGTTGAATCTCAATATAATTTTACTCAAACCTCACTGCGTATGTCCTTAGTAATTCTAACTAATCTTTACTTCGAATTTGGCTCAGTATTTGACTTAGTTGTTACTAATTAAACCTTACTTTAAATTTGGCTTAACACTTCACTTAACACTTACTAATTAAACCTTATTTCGAATCTAGCTTTCATGATAGAATAGATCAACCGCCGCTAATGAAGACCAAACAATATACAGTAAATTATCGAACTTATAAACTCACAAGGACCCCGAAGAAGTTCGTAAAATCGAAAGTTCATAAATGGGAATTAATATCTTTGAGGCATTTGTAGGTACGAGGAAAATAATTCGCAAAAACGAGAATTCGCTGTAGTTTTATTTCGCCAGAAGTTGTTGTATTGTAGCACTGGCCTACGCGGAAAGCTCATAAGGGAGGGACTCATAAGCTCATAAGGGGGGGTTACAGAGCTACAACTCTTTCTACAGGGTGTCTCAGCACCAGGGTTACAAACTTCTATGAGGGGTAGGGTACACCTAGATGACTCGGAATCACATAGCAATGCTGGTCGCAAACCACTCACAGCGCTAGTTCTAAAACCGTCCAGCATGCACAAATAGTGACAACCAGTGCATGAGAAGCGCAAAATGCGATGTCCTAATCATCTATGCACTTGAGCAGCTGACCTGAGTTTTATCTGGCGCTTTTCACGCACTGGTTGTAAATATTTGTGCATGCTGGACGGTTTTAGAACTAGCTCTGTGAGTGGTTTGCGACCAGCATTGATATGTGATTCAGTCATATAGCTGTACTCTACCCCTCCAAGTAGTTCGTAACCCTGGTGCTGAGACACCCTGTACATGTATGTATATATACAAAAGTTTATCGCAATTGGGGGGGGGAGTTACGACTCCATCAACATACCCCTGCATATGCTAGTGTATAGTAGCATAGAGGTAATGCGTTTTCTGTCATGCTCTTACTGTGTTTAGACTGCATTTGTATTGAAAGCTTACCGTATTTTCTACGGTGCCGTAGTCTAGGGATTGATTCCCTAGACGACAGATGATCAGAGCTCCTCTAAATCTCTTAGTTCTGATGTACCATCACTTTAGTTGTTCTTACACCATATAACATAACACAAATAAGCCTTTTCATAACTAAGCTTTTTTCCCTTCCAATTAAAGAAAAACCGAATTTTTCCAAAAAAGTGCATTTGGCAAACGCCCTACTGATGTTGGCTTATCAATAATTTGAAAAAATATTTTTATTGGATTAACCAATTACGATAATTTTTACGGTTTAACCAATTGCGAGCCGTTTCAATAGCTTGAATCATCTATCAACTGTTTTATGATGTATAAATACACGCCATAAATTTGATGGTCTTTTGTCCGATATTCAATTGTGAGAAACATGCATTTACATATATACGGGTATTTGCAGGCGTATGCGTGCACTTAATGAGTTCAAATGAAATCTGCTTAAATTAAAGAACGTTTGAATCTAGATAGATACCTAAATTAGAGAGGGAATTATATATACGGAAGGAAGCGAAATATTATAATTAGGAAATATTATAATATTAAAATAAAGGATTTATTTCGCACTCACTCGCATACAATTCTTTCATTTACATGCAATGAAAGTGCAATGGATGCAAGAACAAAAGAAGTCATTCCAAGGAAATTGACTCGTTCACTTAAAAAGAACGGTTCTTCCCATTGCCATTCAGTGAACGATTCGCAAAAGAATAAGTCACGAGAGTACGTTCTTTTAAAAGAATGGGAACGAGAGAATACGTTCACTGAAGTGTGTGATTTTCTTTTGCTTCTAAAACTTCTTATCTGGTATATGAATACGGTGGAACCTGCCTAAAGTGGCCACCTTTGAGATTGGGCATCAATGGTCATCATAGACAGGTGGTTACTGTACACTCCAGATGTTGGTATAGGTATAACTAAGTCCCTACCAGTTCTTTCTTATAAAAAAGTTGGCAGTTTATTCAGATGATCAGTTTACCAAAGTGGTCACTTTACCAGGTACTACTGCTTCAAATCGTTCACTGAATGAATGAATGAATGAATGAATTTGACCAAACACTATCACAGATTTTTGCCAGTGGAAAAATAACCTACGGTACATCTTAATTGAAAAGGTAACTTTTTTCAGTAATCCAAAGGTTATAAGCACCACCTTCGCACTAATGGCGCTGGGTTCCCTTCCCGGTTAGCATGGTCGTGTATAAAAATGATTTTATGGTTCGAAAGTCAAATGAAGTCATTGGCCCCGTATAAAATGTCCCATAATGTACTATTAGGACATAAGAGATATAAATTCAAGAGTTTTTAAAAACCTTTATTTCTTTGGCGCCATTCAACGCAACGTTGCTCTAATAATGCACACAACAAAATGCAAGCACACTAAACGAATTATGAAAATTATAATTTCATTAAAATATGACACAGATAACCAGACTGAGGATCGGAATTCGTTGCCATTTTGCATTTATAGACTCTGACATAAAGACCGTAGCCAGGTTTTATTTTGGGGTGGTTAAAAATTTTTACAAAATAAAGCTGATTAAATATAAGTCACCTTTATCGTAAAGAGGAAATATAAGCGCATCATGTAAATAAATAAAAAAACGTCAATTTCGCCCTCAGATGCCGTTATAAATTTTTGCTTGTAGTTTTGGGATCAAAATTTAATTTTTTTTGATGTCCCCCTTTTGGAAGAAAAATTTTCGATATTTTTTTTTAAAGTATTCTCAAATTTGTTGTCTACAAAACAAGTTCTTGCAATCTGAATTTTGACAATTATTTGAAGTTCGAAATTTTTCTCTCCCCTTTTTATAAGTTTGGCAAGTAAATACATATAGGCAGCGGCGCTAAGAGCTAACACGGGTCCCTCTGGCCCAATGCGACCGGCCCCCAAGACCTCTTCCCTGGGCCCGGCCCCCGCACAACATAGGTCCTTGCCAGCATGGGACACTCACCCGGGCCCCCTGATGCCCCCAATCTCATCGGCTCTGCATATAGGCCTACGTGCTTTTGTGTGTGTGTGTGTTTTTTTTATAAATTCCTTTCGGGGTGAGAGGACCTGTCCATAAGGGTCCCCTTGGACACGGGCATGGCTGATACATTTTTATAATATATGGTTATAATAATCCTCTAGGATTTTGAGAATAACATTTTACATTGCACATAAAATGCACAGTACCATTAGTTTGTGAACGTGCATACAGGGACGGACTGGACTCCAGTGGGCTGTTAGTTATTCATCCTGTAATTCAGAGTTCAATTTTCTATATACAAGGTCCGTCCGGAAAGTAATGTCACCAAGTCTACAAGTATGGGAAAAAAAACACTTAGTTACATAATAATAGGAATAATAATACCTGTATATCAGCAAGCACTCGCTCGGTAGTTGACTTACACCACCATCGATTCTGGCGGATGATAGAAGGCGCTGCCAAAAGTCGCTCCACAATAAAATGTATGACATTACTTGTCGAACAGACCTTGTAAGTTTCCGTTGATTTGTCCATTACAGTAGAGTTTCAGTATAGCGAAATTTTTGTGTTTTCTGTGGTCATTGCGTCAAAAAATTCTCTCTATATAAACGAGGGTTGGAACTTTAATAGTGGCAACTATTTGTTTACAGTTGACACAAAATGGATGCATGTTACCAAGTTTTACTGCCCCTAAATGTAGTCACCTGCATAGTGCACAACCCGTTGCTATCGATCTGGAATTTGTACGATATCTTTACCAACGCCTGTTGTGTTGATAGTTCGAATGGACCGGTCTACTGCCTGAAGAATCTCTGGAACAGTTCTGAAGCGAATGCCACGAAGGTTCCTTCATCTAAGGAATCAAGTCATAGTCACAATGTGTGATAATCATAGTCACAATAGTGACTATGACTTAATTTCTAAGATGAAGCAACCACTTTGTGACATTCCCTTCAGAACTGTTCCAGAGATTCTTCAGGCAGTAGACCGTTCCATTCGAACTATCAACACTACAGGCATTGCCAAAGTTATCCTACAATTTCCACATCGCTGACAACGGGTTGTACACAATGCTGGTGTCTACATTGAGGGACAGTAAAACTTGGTATCATGTATGTGTTTTGTATCAATTGTAAATAAATAGTTGCCAATATTAAAGTTCCAACCCTCGTATAATCTCGACATTTTTTGAGGAATTGGGATTTTCCGTTCGTTATGCGTTCGAAAAATTATGGTTTTCACGATGTACTTCATAGCCTTCATAACTCTAAACAGCTTTATGTGAACCGTGGCCGAAATGTTTTGTGTAGCAAGAGATTTAAAAGTTCATTACACACATAAATATAATGCACATAAATATTACATTTCTCAAGGCATGTCTAGAAGATGTTTTTTGTTATCTCATTTTTTTAATTATATGAGCATGTATGTCACTCGAGTCATGTTGATACGTTTTTAAATAGGAGTGCATTGATTACGAAAGGCGCTTCTAAATACTATAAAATATGCATGTATAAAAAAATCTTTCCATATATCGAAGTTTTTTATTGAACCATCGATTATTACATAATCTTTATCAATATATGGGGTTATGCCGTATTATTCTTTTCAGTTTTTTTTTATGACAGTAACTTTTCACTTAAGTTAACTCTTATAAATACTAAATATGCAGTGCATGTTTTTATTTTTTAATGAAATATAGAAAAGAAATATGAATGCATATACATAAAGATATACTAGGTGTAATCTACTTCCATTACTCTCAGAGGCAAGCAAAAGTAACCCGGTCATGAAAGAGAAATCCTTTACGTCGCTACGAGAGATTGCGTCGATTTAAAATAATCTCAAAAATAAAATCAACCTCTCGTATCAATGATATTTAAAATGAAATTGACATGAAACTTGTACCTTGCGATTTCCTGGTCATTCAATTTTCTAAGCGGTTTTGGACCTTTTATATTTCAGTAATATTTTAACCGTCGCAAAACTTTAATTCCATATTACATTCCTGGACAAAATAGTTCTCTTCTCGTCGTGTCATTTTACAAACGAGATTTAACTTGTCTGACTGAAGAATTTTATACCGTGGACGTAACGAGCGTTGAGCTGCTTTGAAAATTGTTTACTTTTATCAAATAAATTCATTGTACATTTGTTTGTTGTAACTATTTCTCTTTTCTCCTCCTCTTGTCAAACTGTCTCCAGGGAAGTCTCCCCATGACCTCAGCTACGGTGACAGCGTTGGATTATACTTTTAAATAACCGTATTATTTCTAGAAGCTTCTAAATTAAAATTGCTTTATTTGTAAATTAATTAATTTCCCTCGCGAAAAATGGAACCCTTTGTTTCTAGTTAAGATCTGAGCTTATTTCTAATTCCCGTTAATTCGCTGTTATTTTCTACAATAACCAAATGGCTCTGACTTAATGACTTTTCCAGTTTCTTTTTGCATGGAGCAGTAAATATGTCACGAGTTGGCTTTAAAGCTACATTCTCATTTGGAATATTCATATCTTGAAGGGTTAAGAAGATCGCTTTCAATCAATTTCGTGAAACTCCGTTTCTTGTGAGAAAGACTCTTCAGCACACAGCGCATGTCAATTGCATTTCTCGATCTGATCCAATGTTTCTCACACTACTTAAATCAACGATATACAGGGTGGTCATGAACTCTACCGACAAAATGAAATCTGGTGGTAAAAGACGAGAAATAAGCATATTTGGGGAAATCTCCATGTCCGCAAACGAACCAATTTTTTTAGAGCGAAACTACTGTTCACGTCCATGTCGTTGCTTCATAGACGGGTAAGGCAAAGAAAAGTTTAATGACTAAATTAAGTGATTGGCCTAATAATACAGCAGAGACAAAAAGAATTCAGAATTCCCTTTTCTGATCCTGATCTGTGTTACTGTGTAGTGAAAATAACCAGAAAACTACCTTTTTTACCACACTGGCAACTTCCAAGTATGACCAATAGGTGAAGGACATCAAAATAAACAATTTTTATTCAGTGCCTTTTTGTCTAAAATTAGCCGTTCAGGCACTACAGTGAATTTAGTATTTGGATCCTGCATTTAAGGTTTCTACAAAGGGCTACAATGTGCCATTTCAAGAATTTTTAAAATTATTTAGTGTCAATTGCCATCGGAATCTCTTTATTTGGCGACTTTCTAAAATAAATTAAATTCACGAAAATTGTATCTGTAGAATCCGTCGCTTCACTCGCTGCCATGGATTCTACACATACAATTCCGGTGAATTTAACTGATTTTAGAAAATCGCCGGAGAGAGCCCACACCCATTGACATTAAATAATTTTAAAAATGTTTGAAATGGCGCATTGTAGCCATTTGTGGACTATTTTTTAGACGAAGCATTGAATTTCAGGATTATCGGAATCGGAACCTTCGCTTATCCGAAATTAGGTCTGGCACTTTTATTTCGGGTAATTAATCATGGTTCTCCTGTACAAAAATGTCGTGAAGTTCTAGTACTTTGAATTTAAAGCACTGTGAAACCCAAGGTGCGTCCAATGACCTTAACAAAATAATTCGCCAATTCTAAATCAAAATTGGATTAGATTTGTTATAATTATTGATTCCTTTACCAAAATGATTGTTATTTAGTCTCAAAATGATCCAGAAAACCCCCTCGAAAGATGATACTGACGAGGCACTTCATCTTATCAGTTGCAAAAACTGCAATGGGACACTTGGGACCTCCACTTATTGTTATTTCCATCACGCATCATTTCAACGAATCCAAGCGTGAGCACCCTTACGTAAAGTCTGCAAGTTTGCATTGGCGCCGCCTTTGCATGTATCGTCGTCGTTCCACGATACAAAATGAGGCAGATATCCACTCAACTTTATGCTTGACAAAGCCTGAATTCTGTCCATTTCATTATCCCGAAACGGGGGAGGGAAGCAGACAATTGGAGAAGGGCATAACTTGACAAAGTATGGAGTTAGCCATTCAGATGTCGAATCTGATGCAAAGCGAAACAATCCACGTATTTGTACGTGACGATGACTAGGTCTCGTTCGAAGCTTTTGTTTCAGTTTTAGCTTTGTCTAGAGATGAGGAATGGATTTTGGATGGTATTGGAGCATTGTTATCGTATTTTGGATTTATTGAGAGCATTCACCTTTGGGAAGCTCCAGCTATTGCCAATGGAACCATAGATTCTGTCGATTTCACACTCTTCAAACATACGAGTATTATGTTCCTTTCCTTCCTTATCAAGACAACCACTCTAAAACGTATATAGCTAATTTCAAATTAATAATTAATATCTGTTCTTAACGTTTGCATTCATCGTTATTTTATTTCGTTTAATTTGTTTCTAATATTACCAAACAATATGTAAGTATATTCGAAACCAACGAAAATACAGAAATTTCATTTTTTGCATGGACTATTTAACGACCGTATGCCTAGGTTGAATTGAGCTGATTTAATTGTTATCTTACAAATCATAGTAGTTATGTCAAGTGAGGCCTCTTCCCTAACAGAATCGCCGAAAATATCTATGTTAATTCAAATCAATGTACTTTTCCTTTTGAAAAATCTTTGCAAGGATGGGATCTTCAATCTTCTGTTGTGCAGACACAATTATTTATATTTGAAACACGGAATCTAAATTTTTTTTAAAGACTGTAACAAAATCATTCGACGATTCTGAATCAAGTTTCCATGAAATTGACAATGATTATTGACTCATTTGCCGAGATGGTTCTTCCTTAATTTCAAAGTGATTCAGCAAACACTTCGGAAGATGCTCCAGAGGATGATCCTCCGGAAGATGAAGTAATCAGTACTCGAAAACCAAATGTACTTCTGCAATAAAGCAAATTCCCTCTCGATTTTTTACTTCCACTTCTCTAGGGGAGTCTTGCAACAAGAAATGCTTTCTACTTTCCATTTTCCTAACGTATTTACAAAGATCGAGAGAATTTTATGTTAAATCAAAGAATTCAGTACGTGTATCTCATCAAATTTTCACAATATGTAATCATACAGAATACATACATTGCAGTTTGAATGAATTATCCTAATTATTAGTATTATCATTATTATTAGTATGTAGGCTTTTAGAAATACAGTGAAAATCGTTTATAACGACGCCGGTTATAACGACCAACCGCATATAACAATGGAATTTTTACAAGAAGTTTGGTTTGCTATTCTACTCCATACTAAATATGTCGGATATAAAGACGCGACTTGATAGTTATACATTGGAACCAAGTGGGTTCGAGACAACGCTGGAATCACACTTGTGTTATTAAAATTTAAGTGTTATTTTAATCTTGTTTATTTACAAATGTCTGAGAAATTTTTATCACTGCTAAACCTAAATATTAAAGATAGTGAACTTAAAAAGTGATTTATTAATTGAATATCACGAGAGTAGGATTCTACAAGGGTCCAATTATTTTTTCAGTCTAGGGCTCATGAAACTTTTAAACAGGCACTGTTCGGAAGTCATTGGTATAATATAATAAATATTTTTAATACATTTGTTTTCCATATTATATATTTTACATAGTGTTTTTTACAATTTTTTAATTCAGAAAACTAAGAAAAGTATCTATTTAGTGTGGCTATATAGTTTAACATATACCGTAATCAAATTCATTATAATTAAGTATATTTTAATTTATATTAATTTTAATTTTATATTATTTAATTTTTAAATAAAATGTTTACTTCTTTTTACCATTAAAATTATTTATAAAACCCTAGCGTATATAAATATATATTATTATTTTAAAAGGATATCGGTTATAACGACCAAATTTTCGCGGTCCCTTGGTAATTGGATGCGTCAAATAACTTTCATGGCACATTGAAAACTACCTTGCTATATTTCTTAATTCATCTGAATTACTCCAGCTTCTTTTTGGCCATTTTTATATATTTCCTTAAAACATGAGTTTCTTCTCACGCCTTCATTGAAAAATTGTGCTTTGTTAAAGTGCATATAATTTGCATAAAATATCAAAATTATTTTAAATGCACAGTTGAAGTGACACTAGTCCTGAATGCATTTGTAAATCATCAAAAATATAAAATTATAAAATCAGTGCATATATAAAATGCCACAAACTTGTATATTAATGCGCATGAAATCGCGCTTCTTCGTAAAATAAAGGGTGTTTATATACAATAGAACCTGGTGAATCAACCACCTTTGTAAATTGACCACCTATATAAAGTGACCACTTCTTATAAGTGAAAACTGGCAGGGATTAATCATGCCTTTACCAAAGTCTATCGCCTATTGTTACAATCTGTTTGGGATGATCATAGTCCTTGCGCCCTTAATTTTCCGAGAAATTTGCAAATTTGCAGGTCCAATGTCTTACGGTGGCATAATGGGTATGCATTGGTTTGTCCTGCCACTAACCAGTTTTCAACTTCCAATGGTATCAAAGAACACCTTCTGATTTTCTACTCACCCAAGTCTGGCTCCTATTGCATCAGAAGGTTCGGATTTCTTGAAAAGCTTAGGTCCCAAACGCAGCATGACTTTGCGCCCTAAAACTCGGAAAATTGTAGGTCTACTGCCCTACGGTGGAACGTTAAGAGTCCATTGATCTGTCCTGCCACTTACCAGAATTTAGCTATCAATGGTATTAAAGAACGCGTTCTGTTTTTTTTTGCCCACCGAGATTTTACCTCCTTTGCATCAGAAGGTTCGAATTTTTGGAAAACTATAAGCTCCAAACGCGGCATGGCCTTTGCAATCCTTGCGCCGTAAAAAAAAATCAATGAAGTATCCATTCCTTGAAGGTAAGGATTTGTTAGACGTAAATAGAGTTTGTTGTGTGTTAAGGCAGAAGGGTGAGCACATGTAATTGGTTTTCAAAGTACTATTTCCCTTAAAGGAACGGGAGAAAAATGTTTGTTGCTTATAAGCATCCTTGATCGGGAGAAGAAAGTAGAGACGAATAAGAATTAAAAAAAAAAACAGTAATAAGAGATAAAATAAGCTTCTCAAATTAATCCTCCGCTGAAGAGAACAGGTGCATTTCGTACCTCATGTTGAGATCAATGACGCAACTAATTTCTACAGGCCTTCGAGTAGGAACTCATTTGGGGTCAACTGTTTTAATTAAAATAAAAAGGCCTAAGAGTGAAATGGAGACCCTCAATTCACTAGTGCCTTAAGGCCTTGCTGTACTGTAGCTGCATCCCTAGTTAAGGTTTTTCTTCTCTACCAATCTTCCATCCAATTTTTAGCTGCTTCCATTTCTTTCAGCATTTATGTTTACTGCAGTGCGAAGAAAAGGGGAAGGTGAGGAATAGTTGGGAAGGGTGGCCGCCGAAGGCGGCACTGTAATCCAAGAATTTTAGTGCGCTAGTGAATTGGGAATGATTGTTCAACCAATAGTGTGCGAGAAAATGCGGTTTAAGGAAGTGATAGAGAATCATGAACAAGCCATTTCGTTAGTGATTAGCTCTTCAACGATACTTTGATTACAACTACGATTTTACGATTACAAACTGAGCCCAGATTATCTTGTGAAATTTCCAGTACCGCATGTTAAGCCATCGGTCCCATCTCATGTCCCATCTCATGTACCATCTCATGTACCATCTCATGTACATCTCAATGTACTTGTCATTCTTTCGATGTAAAGTCAAACAAAAAGGCACATTTTGCAATTTAATTCCTATGTTAGAGACTCTCCAACAGCAGTGACGGATTTCGAGTACGAGGGGCCCCATTCATTGACGTAACTAAGGGGGCTAGCAGGATAACCCCCTAGCAAACAAATTAACCCCCTAGACTTCGAAGCTAGTTACGCCCATGCCCCCTCCCTCCCTCCATACTAGCAGAAACAAAATTCTGTCGTTCCCCTCCCTCAAATACGACGAAAAGTGAACGAGCATAAGGAAACAGCATCATTTATGATTACTTTATGTGCATTATTATAAGATGTAATAACGATATTTTTATAAATAAATTTAGTTTATTTCACGACGATTTTTTTTTTCTATATTTAATGAGGGAAGAGCCGTTAGACTGAATTTTTTCAGAATTTCAAACGGGACAAAAAGCATTGAAGGGGCGCTTTTTCGGGGAATGAGAATCAATGCAGTTTTACGGTATATAGATTGTGATTAAAAGGAAGGTAAAGTTCGCCGCCTTTTACGTATCTAAAAATTTGGCGCCCTTTCCACTTACCAGTGGTACTTGCGGTGGCGCAGTGTGGTAACGCGTTCGCCTAGTACGCCGTTAATCCGGGTTCGACTCCCAACAGTGTACAAAGAACGCTTACTCAGAGATCTCATAAAAAGATCGCACTGCTCACTGTAGTCCGGGGTTTGGTTCCCTAGGCCATAAGAGGTTCGGATTCCTCGGAAAACAGTAGGTCCCGGCGCAGCATGACCATTGTAGTCTTTGAGCCGTAAAACCACAAAACAAACAAACAAACAATATAAATACGGACCTGCTTTACTGGAGTAACAGCGGCCCCTATTCTCATCTGTTTTAGGGCCCTGATGAAATAGAGGTAGCTCGTAGTAGATGAAATAGAAACGTTTTAATAATTTTTGATATATTACGGTAACTACACTTTTGCGATCCTCACCCCCACTGTACTATATTTTATAATTATGTATTAAAAAGGTTGTATTCTTCATGTGTTTAGTCATGTTTTTTTATAATATATTTTTTTACACACGTACGGTGAAAATCGTTTATAGCAAATAACTATATTTAAAAATGAAATTACTGTAACAAGCTAAATTTCTTATTTCTTTTTTTGTTAAATAGAACTTTTCTGACTGTTTTCCCTAAACCATATCCTCCCTCATTTGGTCTCTCTCTTCCTGCTTCTCCACTCCAGTCTGTCGCCTAGCATCCGCTCCTCAAATACAAAGAAAAATTCTGTGGAGAAAGAAGCTTTTATAATCAACTTATGCTGTTGTTATTATTATTGTCAAATAAAAATACGATATTTTTCTATGAATACATTAATTTTATTCAACGATTTTTTTGGATATTGGGGGAGGGGGCAAGGGCTGCTGCAGAACAAAATTTCAGTGAGGGCGCAAAGCTTGAAAATTTCACTTGTAAGTTCAGTTTCGTTTTACTTGAAAACGATAATTTTAATGTAAATTTATTATTCTCGGGAGCGCACGCTACCTGGATCTGCCCTTGCGGGCGGGATTGTTTAAAGCGATTTCTCAGGATTTTAGATTTGGAAGAAAAGGGTGGAGGGCGCCTTCTCGGGGAAAGCTGATCGACAGAATTCTACGGTAAATAAATTGTATGTAAAAGAAATTATTTTTTTGCCGCCTTTGGCGCCCTGGGTAAGTGCCCAACGCGCCAATTTATAAAAACGGCACTGCCAACAAGCAGATGCCATGGTATTTATATTCCAGAAACTTTTTTATTAGCCGCATTTCTACCCAAGAGAAAGTTGAATGACGCCTGTCTTCTCTAATCCTAGCAGGAAGTTTTGCAGAAACAAGTTTAAAGAAAATTTTGTTTCGAGTTACTGAGCAGTCCCTCAAGGCTAAGCCTTCAGAACTAGAAAAATAAATAAACGTACCGCAATTTTGCAAATTATACTACCATCTATGATAGGAGAGATCTAAAATTCCCCACAATATCGGCAAAATTTCCGCGATGTATAATCAAATTGTATTTAACTTCAGCAGACAACAAACTATCAGATAGAAATACAGCAATAATTTTCTTGAACAACAAGTGTATCATTTTCGACCAGGTATCGGAAACGAAGCGATACAAATCGTTGGTTATTTGACCCCAATATTTCAGATACTGCTCCAAGCGTTGAACGTGCATGGATCAAAAATTTGACAAGACAATGCCCACAGCCATTATCACTCTAGTCACGAGTGTAGGTGTATTTCATTGTTTGTTCTGCCAAAATCTGGAATATGGGCGGAAAATTGTATTGCCAAATACTATTTAGAAGTTGAAGCTTGTTCACACTTTGTAATGTCTTTGTAAGAGGTTCACGCGCTGTGAGATTACCTCGCTTCAAAAGCCATCGACCAATTTTGCGAAAGTGACGAATTTGCATTATAAAATGAGGCGTCAATTACCTGGTTAGGTTTTGTGATACTCTTGTTCCGCCCGTGGTCGTGATTATGAAATGCAATTGCGATTAAATGTTGTCGATTTCAAAAGCGATATCTGGCAATTACCTTTCAAAACATATTTATTTATGCAAATAGCCATGTTCAATATTAACTTTGTCGACGCGAATTGAGTTTGAAAAAGAAGTGCGAACCGTTGGATAGGCATATTATGACCCAATTACAATTTATAAATACTTCGTTTACAAGAAGAACGCCAAATTACCCGAGGTAATAAATAAAGTCACGTTTACTCAAATTTGTCAAATTCGCGAGCGTTTGAAAATGACGACCCATTTTTACTGACAAAATTTTTGTCCCCTTTTTAAACTCTCCCTGAAAAGAGAAGGGGGGGGGCTAATGTAGGTAGTACTTTAAAGGTAATATTTATGAGACACACCAAAGTTGCCGACGAGGAGTTCAACCAGGAAGGGCGGGACGGGGGCAGCCACGGGAAGGTCAAAGTTCGTGGAATGTTTCTCTACTGTTCACCCTTAGTTAACTGTCATATTTCTGTATGCCTTTACATAGGTTGGCCCCCTATTGAGAAATCCGAGTATGGGAACGATGAAAAAGATCATTTCAACGATCATTTTCAATCAAATGCTCGCTTCTCAAATTTTCCGAATTATTACAGTATACTCAAGAAATGCAATTTCCTTAAAAGGTTAAAATATATTTCCAAAATATATATCAAAGCAAATTAGAATCTGTTTTTTTGTCCGTGATGCGTATTATACATTAATTTTTTTTTTAACTTCCAAGCAACTTCTAGCATTCAAACTTCTTTTCATAAATGCTTTGGAAACTAATGAGTTTACGAAAGCAATTGGCTTTTTGTTGAACGCATCGCGATGAATTTGGGAAAAAAGTATTGTTGAGTAATAGCCTCATTTAGCTTTAAGCGGCAACAAGGCCCATTTTATGAAATTTATGGGCCTCGTTTGTATATGCCGTCTCCTTTGCTAGCCTTCCCTTGCTAAATTTGAAACGATGGCTACATGTGTAGAAGTCCAAATTGCTCAAAAAATAAATGTTTCAAGTTTTCATATTTCAAGACTATTGTATTCCTAATCATCCTCTGTATATCGGTACGAATTGGCGTTGATTTGTCGAAATTACTGGAAGTTGGGTCCCCAAATCTTGGAAGTTTTATAAACATATACAAAATCCTGATTATCTCAATTTCGCTTAATTAATACATAAATATAAAATTTGTTACTTTCCACCTATCCATATAGCAGTATAGTAACATGTAATTAAACGTGTGTTTGGGTAAAGGTTGCAGTTTATTGTATCTTTACAATGAAAATAGAATTTTCATACGAAAATTCAATTTTCGTACTATCCGAAATTTTGACTACCCGAAACCGGCTCGGTTCCCTCTATTGCGGATTGCATTGTAAAAAATAATCCCTGTATAAAAATGCATATCAAAATAATTCCTGTATGAAAGTGCATATGAATAATTCTGTATAAAAATGCATATAAAAATTAATTCTTATATGCATGTAGAGACTGATTTTTGTATGACATTCACCAATAACATTTTCATAAACAAAATTTGAATTATTTTTCAACATTTGGTAGTTCATTGGTAGGGGGTGTCAACTTCCATTAAAATTTATTGGCGAGGGTGGGGGCCGTACGAGTATTGGCGTACGCAGGGGGGTGTTGATGTGCAGACATTGTAGTGAAGTTTTTTATATTTAACATAGGAATATGTGAGTTGTAGCTCTGTAACCCCCCATTGAGCCTATAAACCCCCTTATGAACCTTCTGCGTACGCCTGTGCTCACGAGCTCATATAACTTTACGTCAGGGGTCTTCAATCTTTTCCATTTCAAGGGCCAAATTTTCTAATTCTTGTTGGCCCGCGGGCCGCATTGCTGTAGGAGCAATATTAAGACCAGACAAAGGCGAATCTGGGGGGTTTTCCTTGTGCCCTCCCCTCCCCCCATCAGTGTTTAGCGTTTTTTTTTAAGCTCTCTATATTGGTTTTGCGCACTTACTCGAAAATGTTTGCATATCGCTTCTGAAAATATCTACCCGACTCTAGGACTGAATATATATATATAAAATGTAAAATATGTATGGGAGAAAAAAAACATTAACGGTACATTTAGTTATTTATATACCCAACTTGGAAGAAGAGAGTTTTTCGCAGATGCACTGTCATACTCGGAGTGGGGTTTATGGGGTTGTAACCCAACCTTATTGTGATGAAATTTTGTACCTATACATATGGATTTGTAGCTCTGTAACCCTCACTTGCAAGTCTATAACCTCCCCCCCCCGCTTATGAACTTCTGCTCGCACCTATTCACAGTTGCAAGTACTCCAAATACAAATGTAAGTACGTATTCACAGATGCAAGTAGTAACATTTTAAGAGCATGCAGCCAGACGTTTGGAAAGATATTCTTATCGACACATTTAGAATAGAATTCAATGAGTTCTAAGTTGATTTTTTTTTAATCACCGTTGCACTGCAAATCAATAAAACTGTACCTAACGCGCATATACATTAAAAATTAAAGCAAAACACTATTGAGAGAAGACCGCATATTACTTTAGTTCTTTAGCATTTTAAGACAACATTTATTACGAAATATGAGAATGCGAACGGAATAAAATACATAAATTTAAGACTCAAAGGGAACAAGCAATGTTATTTTATTATTATTATTATTTTTTTTTTGTAAAACAATTTATATTATTTAATGAGACGGCAGGCCACATAAAAGATGTCGGCGGGCCACACTTTGAAGACCCCTGCTATACGCCTAAACCAACAAGCATTACTTTTACCCTTTCTTATTTTTTCACATTTAGTTGACCAAAACTTACATGTTTCTATTTGGAGATAATTTCTTCTATTTCTTCAGAAAAAATTTCTTTGCTTTTGTTTTAGCAACACTGATAATAGAGTAGGAAAGGGGGACTTACGGGTTCGAGTCCATATTGGCTATGAAAACACATTGTTTTCCCTAAGACCGTATCACATTATCGTCTTTAAAACTACTTGACTTTTACACACCGTGTGGAGTTCATAGTTTTCAAGAGGTCGCTCTCTCATAGTTTCTGACACGAATCACCACATTCATCCAAGAAATAAGAGTTCTTCTTAGGCGATGCTAAAAATTCAAGTTCAATTTTCTTTGTATCATGCAATGTTGGTTGCCCTTCTACAGACTCGTAGTTCTGGTCTTCATTTTCCATGGTGAAATTGTCTTGTCGAGATTGGAATTCCTCCTTAATGTGTATATCTTCTTGGTGTGAAGCCAACAACTCCATCTAAGAAAATGTCTATATTCATCGCTGATATTTTTGCAGATGGTATATATATATATGTTTTTACCTTCATTTGTATTTCGTATATTCCGACCAGTGTCAAATTTTACTAGCTGTATTTAGCATTACGATACACTAGGCAGGTGGCCTTATATGTGAGGTGTTTTTTATATAGCCACGCGCACCTACTACGGATCTACCCAATAAATTTTCTACTGCTGACTGTCCCTTCAGCAGCGTTTTCAAATATCCTTTTTGGGTGCCCACAATAGAAATCCTGCTTATTTACTTTATTGTTGCCACTATGGATTCCAAGAAACTCAAACTTAAGTTCAATTTCTAAAATTGGCAACGTGTAAATTGTTTCCTTTTATTTCATGTGTTCCATATATTGTGTAATTATAATTTCACTTTTTGTATTTGGCAACAGTACATAACTGCGTTCTGAGTTCTGAAATAGTAACCATTCTTCAATTTACAATCGACGTGCGCATACGTACCACGAAGGCTCCGCACAGACACAGACGTATTAAATTTTCTCAACGTTGTGTAATAATTTATCTTTTTACATATTAGTGAACTACCTTCGATATTTAAAGCATTAATAAATGTTATTTTCAACTGAATGGAACTACTGCATTTCTTCAATATTTATAACTTCACATAAAGTTCTCCACAACATAAGGCAGACAGAATATATTAACAATTTGACAATATTTTAACAATTAATAATATTTTAACAAT
>QLNU02015003.1:114546192-114583476 GCA_006491805.2 Dysdera silvatica | reverse complement strand
CTATAATATAAATATCAAGCATGGATACAAGGGGGGTCACAGGGACCATGACCTTCCCCAAAATATATTTTTTCATTGCAAAAAGTCCCAACTTTCATAATAAATGTAGGAGGTTATTCCAAGACCATGGCAAATTCTGTCCTTGACCCCTCCCTCCAAATAAAAATCTGCATCCGCTCCTGATAAATATATCCACACTTTAAAACCAAGGTCACGGATTTGCCTTTTTGCAAGTGTATAGCGTCTATTTTCATGTATCCCCGTGTATCCAAATAGTTCGAGATACAAAGTATGTTCATCAGCTAAAAGGATACAGACCTGGTACAAAGAGCCAAACTCTGAACCGAAAGCTTTGTATCATTGTTATGAAAATACCCAAAATCTCTTTCCCAAACTGATACTCAACTACGTGCCTTCAGCGCACAATTTTGTACCAAGTCATTCGGAATAGTTGCATCATCATCTTACCAATGTACCCCCTTTGGGCAACGCTCATGGTATTCCCCTTCAATCTATTTTGCATATCACATAGACGAAGGCACTGCAGGCTGCTATATCAGGCGCAATGCAGGTGTCCTATTCTTCGGAGGTCTTCAGGATGCAATTCGGCGAAAGCTTCACAAAGGACCTCCGCCTGCAGAGGCATTTTAAAGAAACGCGTCTTGAGGAGTATGAAAATATATATAAAATAGGGTAAAAAGGAAGACTTTTTTAGTCAATAGGAGAGTTCCTATCTGCCTGAGGCCCCTTGTTTGTCGTCAAGAGCGAGGGTCGGCAAGATGTATGTATGAATTGGGATATGGAGAGAAAAAGGGAACAAAAACCTTCGGGTCCTGGGAGCGAGGTGGGGAGGGAGCGGCAAGAGCCTGTACTCCAGCGTGGCAAATTGGCCCTATGGGCGACAAAAGGGAATATTTCTTCACCCTCTGCTCTGCAGGGCTACACGTCTGCCAGCAAAGGAAGTTGAAAAACAGGTTGGGATGTCGACTCTGATACTATCTTCGCCGTAGATAACACGTTCTAGGATGGGAGTGCTCGCCTTTGGCCAACAAGGCAACGGGTGCGGTTCGGTGTGAGTCCATGAATGTGTGTGTGTGTGCCCAAATGTTGTATTTGGTCGCTTCAGCAACGAGAGTCTCAAGAAAGAAGCGGGCTCGTAAAATCCATCCAGGTGTCTCGGGGTAGCTCGGAGAGGCATCACCTTGGAGTGGCGTGATCCTCTTCTGAAACAATTTTCCCTAATAAGACTGATTTACGGTAGCTCTAACGAGGGTTATTTGGACACTACGCAAGGATTGCTTCAACCTTTTTCTTTTATCTCTGCACTTATTCAGTTAGGCAATTCTTCAATTGATATTTTCTTAAAGATAAGCGAAACGCCATCGCTTTTGCTGGTGTGGCGAAGTTGAAACTGTGAAACGATTGATTGCGGGTGGATTAGAAAAGAATGAAAGATAAAATGGGGATTTAGAGAGGAGAGCTTCGTAATCATCGAAAGATGCGTTTTCGCGAAATCTCCATTGTTTTCGCGCATCTTCAACAAAGTGGGCAGCACAAAGTACTTCTTTACTGGTGGCAAATTCTTTGGAGAATTTGCTGTGAGTCTTAAGCAGGTGGGGGAGGTGAAGGTTTTCGTTTGACTTGGTATTCCCGGGAGGGCACTCTGTAAGCTGGGTAGGAGCTCCAAGTCGACTTAATGCCGACTCGCTAAAGATATTAAATACGGATTTGAATTTCGAAACTGGGGTGATCACTAGTGAGGCTGTTCTCATGGGGGTGATAAGCATTTCCTTTAAAATTTTCCCGTACAGTAATTCATTTCAATTGTCTCCATAATTATTAAGTCAAATACAAAAGTTCATTTCAACTTTAAAAATTTCCCTTGCGGCTATGCCAGTAATTAGCAAAACCGTGTGAGCTGGTTGAAATAACTAGATGTCTAAAACATTTATTATTATTTTCGAAATTTTCTTCATTATTTTCATTAATAGAATATGATGCATATTTTTTAGTAATAATGGATTCGATTGTAATCTTTGATCTCTTCTTTCTCCTCTCTTGGTTGGGTTCCGTGTCAAAATGGCACAATTTGAGTTCTTACTACAGTGTTAAGAGCTCCCGAATCGTTACTTCCTGGAACTTAGCAAGCTTCCGGGTTCCCTACTAGGCTGTCACTAGTGGCGTACGTAAGGGAGGTGTTCATGGGCTCAAGGCCCCCCATTGTATATCAAAATAATAAATTTTCTCTAAGGCCGCATCACATAACCTTCTTTAGTCACTTGATCCTTCCACAAGATTTAAACTGCTATGCTGCTGGCTTGCCATGGACCACATTTTGGGAAACACTGCTGGAGAGTTTCCTATTATTATTATTATTATTATTATTATTATAGTACACTTTTTATTTCAATATTCATATTAAAATACTGAGTACACTAAATATTTGGTGTTATATCAATAAAATATAAATTTGAATTAAATAATTATTCACTGTAATTTTAAATCATAATTTGTTCATGAACAGGTCATTAATCAATGATAATAAAATCATGAACAGGTTATTAATTTTAACACGATTTTAAACTGTATATATCTGCAATTTTAGGGATATCCCTTTATTCCTATTTATCCATTAAGTCGAGATTCCTTTAAACCTTTCACATAAAAGTCCTTTAAAATGCGTGATGCATAACGCTAAACGAAACAGATCCATATATTGAATCGTTAAACTATTTTTATGGTGCAAACTTGAATTTGGGAATATTAAAGCTTTATCTTGCTTGACGCAGAATGACACTTACTGTCCTCGAGCTATAAAACCTACAGCAAACCAACCAAGAATACTAACGTTCAAAAATAAAAAAAGAGTACAACAAATGCAGAAATTGTACACTTCAGTAATTGAACGTTCAAGTATTACGTAAGCAATATTTTGGCCATTTTATACCCCTCCCCCCCCGGCAAGTAAAAATTAACCTTGGCTAACATAGGAAAAAATAAACACAACAGCAAACCCTCTCCCAGTAAAGGTGTTTACGCAATATTTGAACGCTCCCTAAAGACATAATCAGAGCCTTCGGTGGCACTGTAATAACGTGTTCGTCTTGCACGCTTTTACACTACGTACTACTTTCCACGGTGCCAACGAAGAACGCTTATCCATTATCTACTCACTGTAGTCTGAAGGTTGGTTCCTTAGGCCGTAAGAGGTTCAGGTTCGTCGGAAAATTGTAGGTCCCGGGGCTGCATATATCTTCCATCTCCTTCTGACGTAAAAGCAAAAAGAAAATCGCAATAGAAACCGAATACTGATACAACGACATGAAGTCTAATTACAGAAGAACCTGCCTAATGTGACCACCTCTAGTACTGGACTACGATGGTAACCCTAGACAGGTGGTCACTACACACGACAGACTTTGGTATAGGTACGATTTAGTCCCTACAAATTCTCTCTTATAAACCGTGGTCACTTCATTCATGTGGTCAATTTATCAAGGTGGTCAATTTATCAAGGTGGTCAATTTGACAAGTTCCCCTGTATAAAATAAACACTTTTGGGATTACAATTGTTTACACCATGCGCGTCCGTGCAGCCATTTTCTTTTATTATTCTGTTTGCACAGTCAGGCCACTTCTTCCTATAATATCGTTTTCATCAACGACAATTTTCGTGTAATGAATTGACAAATTTTGTGTACAATTTTTGTCAATGACAATTTTTGTGTAAAATTTTTGTCAATGACAATTTTTGTGTAAAATTTGAGGTCCCAGCACACATGTTCCATGGGATTACATACAATGGAACCTGTTAAAGCAACTACCCTGGTAAATGGACCCCGTGAAGTGACCAGATTTTATAAGGGAGAACTGGTGGGGAGTAAGACATGTCTATAACTAAGTCTGTCGTGTATACTGACCATCGTAGTTCAATCCCAAAGGTGGTCACGGTAGGCAGGTTCTACTATACATTCTAATTAAAGTCGCTTTTCTTGCTTGACGACGTTTTTCTCCTTTCCTCGAAGTTCACTATATATAATGGAACTTGGTAAAATGACTTCTATAAGAAACTGGTAGGGTACTTAAATATGCCTATACAAAAAGTCCATTGTGTATAGCGACCACCTGTCTATGGTGACCATTGAGGTCCAGTTCCAAAGGTGGTCACTTTAGACAGGTTCTAATGTAAATAGGTAAGCTTCCTTTAACATAGGTTGTCTGCGGGATCATAAATGGCCCTGTAGTAATGCAGTGATAACGCGTTGGCCAAACCTACTATTATCTAGAATTAAACTCCCAACTCTGCCAAAAACAGAACGCTTACCGACTAACGTCTCACCGTAGGCCGGGGGTTGATTCCTTATGTCTTAAAGTATTCGGAGTCATCGAAAAACTGTAGGTATCGGCGCAGCATCGTCCTTGCTGTCCTTAGGTCTTAAAATTCCATCAAAAATGCGATCATACAGAGCCTCGTTTTCATTCGTTTAATCATATACTCGTCCTAAATTTTAGAAAATCATATTTAATCACATTACGATTTCGCTACATAATTATCTTAATACAGTAAAACCTGTCTAAAGTGACCACCTTTGCGATTGGACTGCAATGATTACTATACACGACATACTTTGGTATAAGAATGACTAAATCCCTGCAAGTTCTATATTATAAAAACTGATTGTTCAAGTGGACCATTTATCAAAGTGATTACTTAACCAGGTTCCACTGCTTATTTTATTATTAAATATATATTTATTATTAAATATATAAAAAAAACACCCAACGGCTTGGGAAATAACACTAGAGGAGTATATAATTGGGTGATGAACCAAGATAATATCTGACAACCTCATTCCTCCCATTAGATACAATATTTTGTGATTTTTGCCGACTTATATATAGTCCCTATACAGGGCCTATGAGGGGGCAGTAATGGCTGCATCTCGGGGCCCTGCTGAAGTTTAGGGCCCGCGCTGGCAAGGACCTATGGGGGGGGCCCGGCCCAGGGAAGGGGTCATGGAGCCGATCGAAGTGAGCCCGGGCCCCGCTTTGACTATCGGCGCCCCTGCCTCTACCTAAAAAATACATATTAAAAAAGAAAAAGGGATTCCACGGTAAATATTTTTCTTAAAAAGGTCTCGGGGAGGGGGGGGGGACTTGTTAACCACAGCTCTAACTTAATGCCAATGCACTTACTAACTTTTAAAGAACGTTAAAATACTAATGAAAAACTGAATTTTCATAAACGTATGGACGTCACTTTCATTGGCGTACGAAGAGGATGTTGATGGGGGGGTTGCAAGCCCCTATTGCAATGAAAGTTTGTATATTTAACATAAGAATATGTGAGTTTCAGCTCAGTAACCCCCCCCTCATTGAGTCTATAACCCTGTTACGAAATTTCTGCATACGCCTATGGTCATCTTATTGTATGTTCCTGTAATGGTGACTTTCTCGCCCTTTTTTACTTTCGTATCTTTGAAAGAGTCTCTCAGAATAATCTCTGCTCTTTTTGCTCTTCCATTTCTTGCCTATCTAATAGAATCCAAAAATTTCAGTTCAATGTCAAAGAACTCGAGGTGTACATACTCAGCAAGTGCTCACAATATGTAACCATATAACAAATTACATATTTCATAAACTATTATGTTGCAATATTTAGCTGTTTTAACCAAGTCTTTTCTAAGAGCCCTAAATAATGGAAGTTATCTATATGTAATCAGGGACCTACTATGACTATTGGGACCCCGGCCCAACTTACATTTGAGGGACCCTCCCTAACACGTATATAAAAATTGGATATAAATTTGAAAAATGTGCCCACTCTTACTCCCATTTAAAAATGTAGGTAAGAATATGCTTTCCAAACCACTGTCACGTCAACATTGTAGTTGTAATTGAATATCAGCTATGATATTTCTCTGAATTCGCTTTGGAATGTAAATCCGAAGAAAGAAAAAATAACGATTTTTTTTATCAATTTGCTGATTTTTACATTAAATAAAATTATCAAATAAACATTTTGGGCTCTTCCTTTCGCGAGGCCGGGGCCCCGCGAGCCCTTCCCATAATCTAGCCCTGTATGTAATACAAGTTCCCTCCAGAAATGCGGGTTGTTGGATTTGATGTAACAGAAACAGTTGAGCCTTTCTCTCCTCAATGGTTGCCCCAACTTCAAGCTGAAAATACTTGGTCATTTTCCCAGTCTCTTTCATCCATCCCTCTGTCTCTAGGCGCTTCAATGCCAATCAGCCAAGCACTGTGTTTTTTCCGTTACCGTAATATGATTTATTATGTCAAAGACATATATAATAGTGCATTTTATTATGCTAAAGATGATTATCGTATTGCGTTTCATTATTAGGATCATGTGGCATTTGCATATAAATTTTTGTCAGTGCAATTATTTATGCCTGACTGCTTATGCACACACACACCTGCACGCCTTTACTCATGACCGCTTCTCAGCTTTGACGTTGACTTTTACTACCTTTTGTCGGCCAATTTGACAATTTAATATTAATTTAAAAACAAACCAGAAATATTTTTTCATAAACTTCCATTAGTAAAAGAGAAATTTGTAAATAATTACAGATAATCTAAGTAATAATAAATGAATTTTAAAATGCTTAAAAATATATTTGTCGCCCCCCCCCCACCCTACCTTCAAGTGAAAGTGGCAAAGAAATATAATTTTTTAGATTGCTGAAATCTTAAACCCCTCTCGACGGACAAGAATTGCTATCATCTATCAGGAAAAAAAAAAAATTACCCCAGACTTCAAACTCGGCATGGTAATAAATCGACAAGCGATAGATAACGATCTTTTTTTTTAACTTCCTTCTTCTCTCTCTGCAACCCTGAAAAAGATTTTAATTCACCTTCTCCCATTCCAGTAAGTAGATGATCCGAAAACGGCCCTGTTCCCAAATTCTAGGGTGGGCCTGGAATCATAGAGCGACACTTGACTTGCTAAGTATCTTTGATCATGTCTCTTTTAAGATGGGATGAGGAGGGCCTTCGTTTCACCGCGGCTAAGGGCACTTGGGGTCCGGAAAAGCAGGCACTTCAGAACAGCCAACGAGCTGTTCGCGTGACGCTTTCTTTCGGTGTCCAAAACGTGACGAAATGCGATAAAATGTCACTTGCGATCGTTTGTCGGAAGGGGCGTGACGTCATTATGGCACGAACTCTTTTTTTTTGTTTATTTCTCATCAAGTGCATAGCGCACGTGACGTGCACAGATCAAACGATTTATTTATGAGCCGGTCAGTTGCCATCGATGACGATATATCACCACTGATGATCCTTCCATCGAATGACTTTTGATCGTTTATTTTTTCAATCGTGCAAAAAATTATTTAACCATTTTTTAAGGGATGCTTTCAAAACAGTTCATAAATAATTTTTAAATTAACTTCTATTAAAAGATTTTTATCATCTTAAAAAAAAAAATATACGGATTTAGATGGGTGTATGTATTTCATTTCATAATCAATTAGTTCGAGCTTGTTTCGTCACGTAAAAACATATTAAAAACGAATCATATGAATTTCAGAAGCTTAAATTTCCTTTTAATCTAAATGTATTTTGTATAATGCTTCATTTGCAAAACAAATTCCCCTCTAATTAGAATTTGCACAGTATACATTTTAATAGCTTTTTATTTAGTGTTTTAGAATTTTTTTTCCAGTGTTTTATTAGAATGAAAAAAAATAATATCTATGTTTGATAAATTTCAAATAACCAGTATTTTCTTTCAATTAAAATTCACTCTATTTAAGAGGATAATTATTACTACTATTTCTTTTAATATATAAAATTGAATTACTTAAAATGCTACAAAATGAGTAAAATATTTCCATTTATATTGTTTTTCACGTTGTATTCAAAAATAAATACGATGATGAGATGGAAATTTTTAAGTAATTATTTCGTCGTTTTACGCACTAATTCTTGGTTGCATTTATTTCTACATTATTTATATATTTCTTGGATTTTTTTCCCCATTTCTTCAACGTTATGTATTCATTACGTGCTATAGTAGCCGATGTACAAAACCATGGAAGTAAATTTATATTTTATTTGTAAATTTAAAAATTTTCCTGCGCCATTCTATATGTGTGGGCAAAAATTTGATACTGTACGATTATTACACTTCCACAAACACTGTACACTTCTACAAACACTATACACTTTCACGAACACTATACACTTCCACAAATACTATACACTTCTACACATACTATACACTTCCCATGACACTACTATGCCTCCTGTTTTATCGCTTACTACTGGTATCATATGTGATATTATTGTCTAATATAACTACAGTGGATTCACTCTCTTATCGGCTATGGAAACCTGCCTGGCTGATCCGAAAATTGAGCTGTTCCTAAAGAAAATGTGAAAAAATTAGGAGAGTTTACAACGAAAATTTCTAACTTAGTTGATTTTAAAATGGAATAATTTATTACTTAGATGAAAAAATCTTGCAAAGGCAAAATATTTTAACGTTGTTTTAAAAGCTACGTTGAAAATTGAAAAAAAAAAATGAAACAAGTAAGTTGTCCACCGATTGCAAATTTTGGTTGCAAGTACAACATTATAGATATTAGATGGGTTGAAAATGGCAGAATCATTATTAAAATAAATGATTTTTGTCTATTGCTTAACAATCATCGCTTTTATAAAGTTCCAGACGCCTAGACATATTCAGCCAGTTGGAACAGTGGTCGAATTAAAAGGGACCGGCTAAGCGAGAGTCTATTTTAATATCACAAATGGTATTACGAATACATAGACCTTTGCACTACCTAATATTTATGACATTGCATGAAGTGACATCATTGTGCCCTGCGGGGTTAAGGAGAGTTCAAGTATTACGTAAGCAATATTTTGGCCATTTCACCCCCACCTCAGAAAGCAAAATTTAACATTGGCTAACATAGGAAAATAAGACCAACGGCAACCCCTCCCCACAAGGTGCTTACGTAATACTTGAACACACTCTTACAGTTATAATCCATTTATTTTGCGCGCTGTTAATATAAGTCCTATCCTTAAAGGTGCCATAAAAGAAATGTTTACCAACTAACTGCACACTGTAGCCCGGGGTTTGTTCCCCTAGGTTCTAAGAAATTTGAATTCCTCGGAAAACTGTAGGACCAGGCGCGGCTTGACCTTAGATGTCCTTGCGCCATAAAACACAGACAAACGGCATATGTCACCATTGGGTCATCTGACTAAGCAAGATCAGAGCGCGCCTAGTGGGGTACGATCTCACAACGTTCCCAGTATGATTGCATACAATCCCAGTTAGATTGTGTACACTCTCAGTATGATTGTATTAAATTTTAGAGATTGCTTTTAAAGTATAGTGGTTGGCACTAGGATGTTCGGCAAGGCAGAAAGACACTCGCCCAAATCTAAATTAGTAAACTGTTTTCAGACTAACTCGTAAATTTTGTGTTAAATATTATTAATGTGTTTCATGAAACATCTATTCATCATGTGAGTTTAGATTATAGGCACATACGTTTCGATTATATAAACACATATACACACATAAAGTGTATATATACTTCTTGTGTACTTCAAGTGTATATATACTTATGTATAATGTATGTAAATATATATGTACAAATAGTGTATGTGTGTATTTATCTATAAAAAACATATGCAAAACTAAACACATTTTATTGTATTATATCAAAGTCAATGTCTTAATTTATACAAATGAAGTATAAACTATATATTTAATACAAGTAGCCTTTCGTGTATAAATTTTTTCCAGGTAACTAATTTTAAACTGTTATTCTATATACATTATTTTAAATAATCAATTAAACAGTTTATTTATTAAAAATCGTTTAGTATAAATAAATCATTCCACCTTATTATTTATTTGCATTTATTTTATTGCGTTATGTATATTAATCATTGTTATGTAGTACATCGTCAACTCCCTTAATTGTACTAAACCCTATGACCAAAATTTGGTATAACGGAACTCTACGTTTTAAATGAAATTATAAAAGTTAAGCGAACAACATATAATACTGATCGAAATTATTCATTATATATAGAACTCATTTCAATTATTAAAATACCAATATCATTTTTGCAATGACGTTTATTTCTAAGGATGATACTGCCAGTTAAAAAAGAACATTAATACCTGTTGTACAACATAGGAAATATTTGTTTTTACAGTTCATTTTTTATGTATTTACTACTGATAAAATTTGTTTATGTATATTAATGTAAAAACGTATGCATTCAGAATGATTTTTCTTCATTTTATTTTGCAAATAAACCCCACAGGTGTGTATTTTCTTAACACTGCTCAGTTTGTGGACTGTGAATACTATAGCTGTTTGATTTTAACTACGATAATATTGTCCTTTTTTGTATAAATCCCTCGAGTGTGTTTTGGGTTGTAAAATTTGGATTAGCGCCCAGAGTTGTGAAAATCTGCTCTAATCCTGTATAAGGTTAAAAAAAACATCTGTTCGCTAAAAATGGTCCATAAGTGTTAAGGAAACGCGCCAGGTGGTTGAAAATTAACCATGACGAGCTAAGAAAAATTTCTGAAGGTTCCCTTTTTCCTTTCGTTTTAGGAGATCCCGAGGCAGATTAGATACGGCGAGAGAGAAAGGGAGAAGAGAGTAAAGAGCGTAAAGGACCCTCAACCGGCAAGCAGGACGTGGTGGGGGTAGGACTCCCCCTCTCTCCGGCTCGTTCTCAAGCAGACTGTGAAATCATCTGTTAAAAGTTGCGGCCCCCTCCCTCGGATGGCCAAACCACTAGAGTTGCTATTGGTCGAAGCGGCCGCTGGGTGGAGCTGCGATCCACGTGAGCAGTTTCGACTTCAGAAAGCTATTACCAGTCTCTCAGAGTCCGCCGTCGCGGTCTCACATGCCGGGTCGCTCCGCAGGTAGGAGCATATAAACACCATCTCTCTTCAATTTCGTTTCTGTTGATCTGCGTTGATGATTCCAGCTCATCTTCTACATATGATCAGCCCATGACGCATTTCAACAGACGTTTAACTTACAATTAAATATTCACATCATGACGGACATGGAGAAACGGCCGAAGATACAGCAGATCACCATGTGACAACAACAGATGCATTTTGCCACTTCTCCTCAGTGCTTATAAGTGCCTTGGATCGTATGTTCCCCCCTCTGTTTATTATTTTTTAATCACGTATTCCTGTACTGCAATCGACATGGTCGTCGGAAAATATTCCAGTTACTGTTACGGGATGATGCCAGTACACGTACTGGTACTATTTTCACGTACATTTGTGATGGTGATGGGATTGCAATACGCCGGTACGGACGAATGTTCCTGGGGGTCGATGGATCCCAATTTCGACGAAATATCGTTGTCATGCGTCGTCAGGAACGTCGACGGGATATTTCGGAACAGTAATTTTACCGCCTTGCAGCCAGAGAACACTATAAGGATAAAGGTGACTTGTGATGATGTTATATTCGACGAAGACGGACAATTAGCGTCGTCCTTAGTCAACAGTTCATTCGGACATTTACGAAACCTGAGGGAACTTTTCATAACGAACTGTAAAATGAAAACTATCCCGCCCCTAGCTTTCAGCGGCCTTTCGCAGCTGAGGAACTTAACCCTTCGGACTCGAAACGTGGAATGGGGGGACTTGGCCCTAGACCTTCTGCCCGAAACCTTTTCACAATTGCAACTGTTGGAGAGGCTAGATTTGAGTCAAAACAACATCGCTCGTCTCCCGCAGACGCTTTTGTGCCCGCTGCGACATCTAGTGACACTCAACGCCAACGCCACTCACAACGACTTTTCTGAAGTTTCGAATGTGGGTCTGTCCGCGGGAAACCGGGACAACGTTTTATGTCTAGTGGACGTCCAGAAAGTGTACTTGTCCCATAATAGGATTAGGGTGCTGACCAACAAAGGTTTCGCAGCTGTCAATCAACTCCGTGAACTCTATTTGACTCATAATGTGATTTCAAGAGCTGAAGAGGCCGCTCTCTATGGTCTTGGAAAACTTCAAATCCTGGATCTTTCCAGCAACCAAATAGTAGCACTTCCGCCACTTGTATTACGATCATGTGAGGAGTTGACTGAATTTTACCTTCAAAACAATTCCGTAAGTGTCTTGCCGCCGGGGCTTTTTTCAGGTTTACAGCAGATGGTGGTGCTTGATCTCAGTTTGAACGAAATATCGAGTCATTGGCTGGGATCGGACACATTTGCAGATCTCATTAGACTCGTCGTTTTAAATTTGAGCCATAATCGTCTGACAAACATCGACGCTACCATCTTCAGAAGCCAATACAATCTACAAGTGCTTCAGCTGCAGCATAACGAGATTGAAAGCATTGCCGATACTGCTTTCAGCTCACTGTACAAACTGAACACGCTTCTGTTGAGTAACAACAAGTTAGTGAAAGTCAGCTCTCTGACCTTCACAGGCTTATTTGCCATTAATATGCTTACTCTAGATCATAATAACTTAGATTTTGTTCACACAGACGCCTTCAGAAACAATAGCGTCATCATGGAAGTGAACTTCGCCTTTAATCGGCTGACCAGCGTCCCATTGGCCGTCCAGTCTCTCCAGATGCTGCGTAGTCTTGATCTGTCCAGTAACCAAATTATCGATGTCCATAACGCTAGTTATTTAGGGTTAGAGCACTTATATAGCCTTGCACTTGACGGCAACAAAATTGGCAACCTCACTAAAGGCGTCTTCGAAGATTTACCGTCTTTAAGAATCCTTAATTTAGCCAATAACGACATTCATTTTATTGATCAAGGTGCGTTCGATGATATATTATACCTTCATGCGCTTCGATTGGACTCCAATTATCTCACAGACGTCAATGGCCTCTTCAACAACTTACACGATCTCCTCATGTTAAATATATCTGCCAATCGAATAGCATGGTTCGATTATGCCCTCGTCCCAATAGGCATTCAATGGTTGGATTTGCACGACAATCAAATAGAGCATTTGGGAAATTATTTTGAAATGGAATCTGTCTTAAAATTAAGGACGTTGGATGCTTCTCAAAACTATATTGGTGAGATCGATTCATCATCTTTGCCGAATGGGATTGAAATAGTGTTTCTTAATGACAACCAAATAAAGATAATTCATCCGTTTACCTTTGTCGGGAAACCAAATTTGACAAGGGTAGATTTATCCAGAAATAAGCTGGAAACTTTAGAAGTGAATGCTTTCCGGCTAACTGAAGTACGAAACAGGAAGCCCCTGCCAGAGTTTTCCATTTCTGAAAATCCTTACCAATGTGACTGTAACATGGAATGGATCCAGAGAATAGGATCATTAGACGAATCCAGACAGTATCCTAGGATGGTGGACATTGAGGACATTGCTTGTCAGATGTCCTTCAATCGACAGAGGGCGGCGGTGGCATTGGTTAAGGCGCAATCTTCACAGTTTTTGTGTAGATATAAGAGCCACTGTTTTGCCTTATGCCATTGCTGTGAGTTTGATGCCTGTGATTGCGAAATGGTGTGTCCGGAAAATTGCACGTGTTTTTATGATCAAAGCTGGAACACCAATATCGTTGACTGTAGCGTACGGAACCACATTGCCGTTCCTCGCCGTATTCCAATGGACGTGACTGAACTCTACTTAGACGGCAATGATATACCATCCCTATCCAGTCACACGTTTATAGGTCGCAAGAACATGAGAGTGCTCTTTCTAAATAATAGCAAGGTCCACGTCATAAACAACAGAACGTTCAACGGCCTTAAATCACTGCAGTCTTTGCACTTGCAACATAACAACCTTGTGCTTCTTCATGGATACGAATTCGAACGCCTTGTAAACCTCCGTGAGCTCTTCTTATCACATAATCGCATTTCTTCAGTGGGAAACACCACCTTCACCCACCTAAAGTCCCTAGAAGTGCTGCACCTTGACCATAATCTCATCACTGAGTTCCAAGTGTGGAACTTAAATCAAAACTTCAAATTAATTGACATTCAGCTTTCCCACAATCCTTGGGGTTGCGAATGTCAATTTGTTGGTGACTTCAGCTACTGGTTACAGCAAAGAAGTCAATTAGTCCACGACCTGTACAGTGTTCGTTGCATATACAACGAGAGCACCACTGTGCCTCTTGTGGAATTCAATGTGACCATGTGCACCAACGTCAGTGTGGCGTCTCCTAGTTATGTTCAGTCATTCCGCGTCAACGAGTTTATGCCGGTGTTCATCCTGATAGCGTCTCTGTTTGTACTTCTACTTCTGGGTTTAACAGTTGCCTTTATTTACAGGAAACAGATGACCATATGGGTTTTCGCTCGGTACGGCGTTCGCATTTTTAACTCAGGAAAGGATCCTGTTGAGGAAGATGATAAATTGTTCGACGCTTTTATATCATACAGTAAGAAAGATGAAGCATTCGTTGGGCAAGTTCTCGCCCCCGAACTCGAGTGCGGTAACTCCCAGTACCGCCTGTGCCTTCATTACCGAGACTTGCCCATTGGGGGATACTTGTCCGATGCCATCATCGAAGCCATGGAGAGCAGCAGGCGCACAATCGTCATCCTCTCCGAGAACTTCATTCGCAGTGAATGGTGCAGATATGAGTTCAAATCTGCCCACCACGAGGTGCTTCGGACTTGCAAACATAAACTTATTGTTGTGCTTGTTGGTAAACTTGCGCAAAGGGATTTAGATCCTGATCTTCGCTTGTGGTTAAAGACTAGCGTTTTCCTTAGATGGGGTGACAAAAGGTTTTGGGAAAAATTACGCTTCGCTCTTCCGGACATTAAGAGGCGGACCACTAGCCGATGTCACAGAAACGATCACTCCATCTCAGTACACATTTGATGAGTTGACACGCGAGCGATGCATCGTGAAAAAAATTTGTGATTTGAACTAGTTTTTTATTTTGTGAAAACGTTATTTTAGTGTTGGTACATATTTCCTATGGCACCCGCGAAAGTAATAAGCCTGTCTGTTTATGAGGACACTATGCACGTACATCGTTACAGAGCATTCAGGAATAACGTTTCTGGTATTAAACAAAAGGTACGTCTGGTCTTAATTTATATTTCAATTATTTGACCATATGAAATTCTGTTGCGATACGTGTTTGTTAAAACAATTAACTAGTTGTTAATTTCTAACTTGGCAACAAATATCCCGTAAATTATTAATGCAAATTGACATTCTTAATATTTTATATCTTAAATTATTTTTATCTTCATGCATTTTCAATTTATGTCGCACAAAAAAAACAAACGAACTGCATCAGTAAGTGTTTTAGCGAAAATTTATTAACTGTATTTTACGTCCTTCAGCAACAGTTAAAGGAAATATTTTTATCGATTGGATTTATTTATCGTCAAAATATACGACGAAAGCTATTAGCTGCCCCTAAATCGAATTGAAGTGGACCCAAAATTCTGCAACAGCTTTAAAGGGCATTAAATTCAATGTTGAATAATTATAAAATATTCATTAGGCATCAAAATTCGATATCTCAATTCATGATGCAATGAATATCGATCTTTTTACGATGACCGCTTCATTAAATCAATATACATAGGCATGTATGTACACGTATTTGAAAGAAAAATTATTCATACTGATGGATTTAAAATTCTTAGATCGATTGATTGCACAATACTCAACAGAAAACAGACACTAATGAAAGCGCATTGATTAAACGAACTTAATAATCCCACTTTTTATCAGATTTAATTTAATCATTCAATGATATGTAAAATAAATTGTAAACATATATGTAAACACAAGAAATTTCTAGTAATTTTAACACTTGCACAGTTTTAATTATGTTAATAAATTTATGTACTACTTTATAAAATTATCAATTCCCTCTACATTGATTACAAATTCCTTCTAAATTGATTATAAATGCCTTTTAACTTGATTATAAATTCCTTCTAAATTAATCGTAAATTCCTTCTAAATTGATTATAAATTTATTTCGTTAATTAATTATACAAACATTGTATATCAAATTAACGAATCTAAATATTTTCTTTAAATTGAAAACATATTGTGAAACTATTAAAATATATACAAGAAACAAAATTCTGAATCGGATTTAAATTTCCAAAATATAATATGCCAAGCTATGGAACTAATAGTAAACAATTCGAGAAGGCTTTAAAATTATAGTAAAGTCCCCTCATTTGCTGATACTCATTGGCATAAGCGTAGGATATATAGGCTTGAGCCCCCGATAATTAAAAATAAATTGCAATTTTACATATATTGTAATGTATAAAATGTTCATAACATGTGTTTTAACTCGCCTCCCCAGAAAATTTGTAAAGTCTAGTCCGATGCTGATCAGAGAAAAATCTGCCCCTAACGTAAGAGAGAGAGATGAGCGGAGTTTCTCTCGCCACAAACTTTTCTGACCGTTAAGAAGGGTGAATTATCTAAGGAGTGTCGGCGGAGAAGGATTTTACTATAGTTAAATATTAATATCGTCATCTAATTTTCCATTCTACTATAATAAAAATAGCAAATATGCCTTTTTAAAACTTCCAGAAAAAGCATTTTCTCCCTATTTCTGCTTTAATTTTATTTTTGAACTGAATTTGAATTGAATTTTGTAATTGATTGTACCGGTATTGAATGCGTTTTGCAACTTAAAAAAGCAAACAAGGCCCTCTTTAAAGATTTTCTGAAATAAAACTGTCAAAATATGCCATTTGTTGAAAACAGGCTTCGTGCGGTATATCTACGTTTGGTGAAAAGGAATATTCGTTCAAATAATGAAGGACTTTAAGTGGACTTTGCACAAGTTCAAAGAAAATACTCGTTAAATCAGGTTTCATCTCAACGACGCTAATGTAATTGTAAAAATATTACATATACGTGATACATATACAGTTCATAGTAAATCATGCATTTCAGTATATATCCTTGCAATTAAATTCTAAATTGTGAGATCTAAAAAATAGCGTGAAATATACAAACAAATATGTGCAATTGATCGCTAAGCTGTGTGCATTGACATGTATTTATATATGCTGTCTTCTAAATTTCGGAAATATGATTCCTTCATTCATGTCCTCAACCTCCCATTACTGTCATATAGATATATTTAAAAATATAGACATTGGTATAAAATGCAATATGAAATTATAACAATAAAATACAATGTAATAATATGAACTCATTAACATATTTTATTGACAAACAATACTTAATGAACAACTAATAATAAAGTAACTAAACAAAATCTTAATAAAACAAACTATAAATCTAAGAACATTTTATGTACAGCTTGTATTTTCGAAATAGATCACTTCAAAATTTATTATGTCTTAGTTTGTTTCCTCATATGAAGTCATCGAAAAATGAACGATTTTTTGCGAAGTGGAGGACGTAAATTAGGAACTGCAATTGTTTATTAAATTCTTTAATTTTTATATAGCATTGTAAGTTTGGCTCTTTTTTGAAGAAATATATTTTCCCTCTCCAACTGGAGGCGTTTCTGAATGAATTCCATGCATTGTAGCTGAAATAAAAACCTAGAAAGTTATTCCGGAATGCTCTGTTCCGGTCCTGGAATAGTTGCACTCACCTACCTATTTTTTTCTTGTTTTTCCTCGACTGGATTCCAGCTCCTGTTGTCCATTTGTACATATATTGATCCAGAAAAACGTGATACACATCCGGACAATAAGAAGGAACAAGAGCAAAATATTAAGTATTTTTTTACTCCGGCGAGCTCCCAATTCAGTGTATATACATATATTATATTATTAATATTAGCCATCTCCGAAGTGCATCGGTAATGAAACGAGTTGATTTAACGAAAAATTATATGCTTGAGTTTGCTTATTTATTTCTTGTTATATATCTGACAATATTCCGCAGTTATACCGATCATGCTTTATAATTTCTCTTTTCTGTACCGCACAGTCTTCGACACAAATTCGAGTTCGGCTTTGTTCGGAGACCCTCTTCTTATGACCGATTGCCGCAATGGCGACCGATTATGGCGCAAGATGCTCTTGCGCCATAAAAAATCCAAACAAACAAACAAGACACGAGAACTATCCTATTCCTGCAACTGAGTGTGACACATCTTACGATATGAATGCATTTCTGAAATGGAAGCCTAAATTGCGGCATTGGAATGAGGGTTTCCTTTATAAAAACCCGATTTACGACCGCCTGTAAAAAGACCTTCATATGTCCAAAGATCAAGGGTTCCTTGTATTTGCAAATCGAGCTGAGTTTTGTTTAAATTAGGTTAGGAGGGAGGGCTTAACTTCATTCTGAAAACGGTATAGAATTATTAAAATATGGAAAAGACCTGCTGCTTTGTATAAAAGATTGATTAGATTATATTTTTTAAGTACGAAGAAAGCAAACTTTTTAACGAACACCAACCCGAATGGAGCCCGCGGCGGAGGAGGAAGTGGACTGCTGTGCAATGAGTGATAATGCTAAAGGTTTACAACCAATAATGATTAATAGAAAGAAGAACCAACGTTCTTTGATGTTAACGCTCTGTAAACTTAATAATAAATATTCAAATTACAGCTTTCGAAAAGAAATCTGCCGTTGATTCAAGTAAAATTAATGCTAAAACACATCGATTTATTTTTAAATTTTTAAGTTGTTTTATAAATGTTCGATAGGCTTTTGAGTGTAGTATATCGATATTTTTCTAAAATGTGAAAGGAAATATACTTGAAAATGATATGTGACAGCTCATAACCCAGCAATGTCTATTTTTCTCCAAATCGTTTCTTATAACACATACAATATAGAAATAGACGCCTAAAAACAAGCATTCTAAAATTGATCCCCACAATTCCTAATTCCATCCAAATTTTTGCTCACAGTAATGTTATAATATACATTAGGAAATGAATTAGGTATTCTTCTTAGTTAATCCTAGTAATATCTATTTCTAATGAAATTTCTTCGCACAGCAATGATAAAATAGATCTTTCGAAAAGGAACAGACATGATTTTAAGTTAATCTCAGCGATGTCTATTTCTGACCGAATTTCCTCGTACAGCAATGATGAAATAGACCTTATAGAAAGAAAAGTATGTGCTTCTATATAAAATAATCACAGTAATGTCTATTTCTGAAGAAATTTCTTTGTCCAGCAACGATGAAATAGATCTTGTGAAAAGGAATAGACATGCTTCTAATCTTAATAATGTCTATTTCTGACTGAATTTCCTCGCACAGCAATAATGAAATAGACCTTATGAAAAGAAAAACGTCTGCTTCTATATAAATTAATACCAGTAATGTCTATTTCCGACTAAATTTTCTCGCAGAGCAATGACGAAATAGACAGACCCTCTACGTGCTCATCAGCATTTCACAAACAGAACAAGCACATAATAGGGAAAACACGACCGAATTTTGCAAGTGGCAAAAAAATGGGTGGCGTAAAAGTGTATGCAATAACGTTGTGGGTGTTTTTACTCTCTTCTCTCGTAAAACCATGTTTTATGGTAGTTAACTGGAGATTTCATTTTTATTTCACGGTTCTCGTTTTTCGGTGCCACGTGTTCAGGGAAGATAAATTGTTATTGTTGATAGTAAAAGACAAATTTGGGTCATTTCTCGCGGTGTGTTGAAAAGGCGAAATTCTTAGCTGAATACAGAATAGGAACAAAAGGGTGCTGATGGTTTCATCTCTCAACGGTCGGATGTTCAATTTGTCATTTCCGCCGGCTAGAAAGTTCCATTAAATAATTAGACATGCCTTCTCCTCTGTTTTCTTATTACTCAAAAGCTGGTATTTGAGTTCTCGCCAAAACTCTTCGCTCTCTTGCTGGTCAATTTCGGGAGCCACCCACCACCTTTCTCATTTTAAACGCTAACCCTTTTAACCGAGCCTAGATATGCATTTTCCGCTTCCCCATCGGGATTTGGTTTCGGAAATCAAATTTCCGATTATCTAAATTCATAAAACATAATCGGTGTTTCGAAAAAGAAAAATTGATTGGCTTATGAGCAAATTTCTGTACCTGAATTTTAATTTTATATTTCGGAGAATATTTGTCAATTCTGATAATCAATTTCCTCAAAAATACCTGAATTGGGAAGTACACAGCACAGCTATATCAAGTACTGCTTAGCACTAGAATGTGATGAAATTCTCTTCGCAAAATAGCACAGTATTTAAAGACGCATACTTCGGAATGTAAAGCAATGGTTAGTAGTACAAATCACGATGCGTTGGTATATTCACTAAATTACTGGAAACAAAATTGTGTCAATTTTCAACTTTTAATTGATTGGCTTTGTTTTTTTTTAGGATGATAGAGTACTTTTTTTGTTATAAAATAATTATCGCTGTAAATGTTTTCTGTTTGTTGTATCAGAAAAGTGCGTAATTGGAACTAGTCAATCAACTATGACAAGGAATTTGTTAAGGTTGTTTCCGAAATTGATTTGGAAACGAACTATTTTTAATTATTACGGCTTGTAATATGTGTGATAAATGGTTATTCAATCTACTGTAAGTGGCATTGAAGTAATTGAAACCTTCGTTAATTTATACACTAAACCCTCTTTTTGATGGAAACAAAATTGACGCCTGCCCAAAACCAGCAGTTGTTAATAAAATGGGTGATATTTTGTACATTGCCAAGCAGCAACTCTACCCGTAATCAAGAACTGCCCGTCATGAGATGTTTTAGTGTATAAAATATGAAGAATATCCTTCAAAATTAATGCTTTTGTTATGCTTGTAATACGTAATCAAACATTTGTTTATAATGCGCAAACAAGACGTTGTTTACGTTTGTTTATATTCGCTTACAATACTTGACCAAACCATTGTCTATTTTTGCTTATACGCAAACAAATCTTTGTGTTCACGTTTGTTTAAAACATGTAAACAAATCCATATCTTTGCATTCAATATGCAGTGAAATTCCTGCTTACATTTGCTTACAATTCATGAGCAAATATTTGTTTACGTTTGCTTTAAACACCTAAGCAGATTTTTGTTTGTTTGTTTATAATGCATAAACAAACGGTTGGAAATACGGTTTCGTCAACTAATAAGTGCTTTCTCGTAACATGGATTGTTGTACTAAAATTGTGCGCAGAAAGAGAGAGAGCTGAAATGAATTTCATTTATTTCATTCATCAGTTGTTTCACACCTGACGATCAGCAACCGGTAGGTACAATGAAACCACGTCATTTACTGTAATTGCTAATAATCAGTTTCATTTTTGACAGCCATGTTATTTTCCTTCTCAAACAAACGCGGAATGCTGGACATTCCGTTTTGTATCTTTTGGTAATTAAAATGATCCGTTCCATGAAATAAGTAAAATCACTAACTGATACATCTGTGAAAGAGTAATTGTCTTTTTAGTGATGATTCAAAGATTGTATTAATTTGAGCTTGTTTTCTTGTATAAAATTGAATTTTCAGAAACAAAATCATGTACAGCAGTAGAAATAAAACACACTTGGCACAGATTGAAAGAATTCCTTTATTTCTTGATAAATTGAACAAATTATGCACACCATATTAGTTCATTAAAAGTCCTTTAAACGACTCGTAGTTAGTGTCGAAACAGTAAGCAAAACGTATTCATTGAAACAACAAACTCACGACCGAATTGCATTGCTCAAAGGTTTTCATTTTCAAATATTTTTATCTTGAGCCTATTAATTATACTTGAATCACTGTTTGATGATATCTATGATATATAATTTAATATCCATGGATATTATTTTATTAGAATTATACAATTGATAAAGAACAGAGAGAAAGGGTGAGGTACTTGAGAAATATAGTTTTGTTTACTGTGCAAGGATCGCGAAGGTCAAGTTGCGCAGAGACTGCTAAGGTCAAGTTGCGCAAAGACTGCTAAGGTCAGTTGCGCAGAGACCGCTAAGGTCAAGTTGCGCAGAGACCGCTAAGGTCAAGTTGCCCAGAGACCAACAGTTTTCCGAGGAAACACGTTTGTTGTCTACGAAAGTAAACCGCGGTCTACGGTGGGCAGAGTAAAAAGTCAAATTCTATTGTACCATTGATAACAAACTAGGGCTAATGTTACCGTAAGGCTTGAAGAATAAGACTTCTGGTTTAAGAAATAACGAATTTTCGATCGCTGCCAAGCCAAGTAGGGGGCGCCACAAAAGATATAGTTTTGAAAACATTTAGCGGGGAGGGGGCGCCAAAAGACTACGTTTCTGGCTTCCAGGGACATATAAAGTACAATCAACCTTGTTTAGCGCAGAATGACCGTTGCTGTCCTTCCGCCATAAAAATACCACCAAACCAAACATAAAGTGCAACCACGAAAATTAAACTTAGGTACAAAGAATTAAAGCAATTTTAGACAATGGGAAAACAAGTCTCTGAAATTTACAAGAAATAACTTTATGGAATTGACAGCAAATTAACTTATGCAATTGGGATTAGGATTTTCAGGGGTGACGAAAATAAATAATTTTACAAAGTTTATACATAGGTATATTTTTAGAAAAATGTCTTTTTTTAGTAATTTTGACTTTTGCTGTGCAATTAAAATTTAGCACAGGAATTAAAAAATTATAGGGTGGCTCAAGTGGATTTAAATTTAAAGATTGTGACGAAATGAGAGAAAATAAAGTGTTTTGATATCTAATGCGGGAAGAGGGATTTGAACTCCCCACCACTCCGAGACAATAGTAGGGGACAAAGGGCAATTCTGCATAAGTGGCAGGCCAAAGGTGGCTGTTTTTAGACTTTTCCTAGTGACTTCTGTTTACTAACACCCTACCTTACTGAAAAAAAGTTTTTCTGAAGCAAGCGGGGTTTCGAACTCGCGACTTTCCAGTTGGTAGCCGCGCTTTCTCTTTTCAGTGGACCATCAAGAGTACAGTAGAAGAGCCATTGTATTGCTTTATATGATTAGTCAAGGAGTTATTTTTCTTATTTATTCTCTCCTTTTTTTTTAATATATATTTTTATATTATCCAATCGGATCGTGGTATAAGGATCGATGCGTACAATCCAAGCGAGAGGTTTTGGCACTTTATTCCATTCTTTTTGTTTGACTTTGATGTATTTCCCATGTATTTCAGAAAAGTATAATGGTATCCGGGGCATGAGGTACAGGTTGCACGAGATGTGTGTGACAGGGTGGTTGTGGGAAATGGTTGATGCAACTGAGACGTTGATTCTGCTCGAACCTAGCTCCCCCTAGCGGAGAATTTTGCAATTTTTTGTAAATGTTTTGTTTCTGGGGATATTTCTCTTGATCATTGTATGTATGTATACGAGGATCACATGTTCCCCTTCTGAGCGATCCTAGCTCCTTTTAGCGGCAGAGTTCGGAAGTTTTCGCAATTTTTTTTCTGCTTCGAGGGGTAGTTCTATTGGGTGTTACTGGGGCGCTATATTCTTATCTAATAGGTCTGCCTATCCACAAGGGGGCGCTGCATATTTTTCGTTTAATTAATCTCGTTGTACCAAATATTTTCTAGGCGGCGCTTCCATCATAGGATTGTCAGCGTGTTTTCCTTGTTAATGCCTCAATGTTTGGCCGGTGTCTTTGTTCTTTTCCCTGTCTGAACATGTAATGGATGCGGGTTAACGGATTTCTCCCTCTTCTACTACTTACAGCCCTCTACCCCCTATTTCCCGACGACTTTTCTAGAGTTCCATTAGCTTATACTAAGTTTAAACCTCTTAAACCCGATCCTAAACATTTCTGCGAGCCTTCGCCAAACACCGCGGTAAGTGTGTATTTTTTCGCGATTCAGCCACTCATTTTTCCCCATAAATTGCATCATACATCATCCATTTTTCTACCTATGTTTCAGTCTTATTTTTCTATTAGATTATTTTGCTGTAGAATCGAAAACGGATCCTTTGCCTTGACCATCTCCCACCTGATGCTTTTCCCATAGGAAATGGTGTTCATGTGACGGTACCAACTTTTCATCGGGAGATCTACATTCACATTCGGCAATACAATATTTACGATATATCGTGCTACATAACTCGTCAAGGTGTCATTCTGAAACCTGATCATATTCTTCAAGATACTCTGCGATGAAAAGCAGTGGTTAAACATCGAGGATACATTTCCCTCTTCGTCCAGCTATTTCAAAAGTAGCCTTACTGTTCAAAGTACTGTGGATCGTATAAAGTTTTCTCGCCTGAAATTCCTAAGCGAGGATGAAGTTAATGAGAAGTCAATAAGCCTACATCCCTCCAAATGGAATAAACTGTTCGAGCTAAAAGATGAGGTTACCCGCTGTATTGTAGAATCTAAGTTTGCTGCTATTTCCTTTATATCTGTCTACCGCGATATGGAAAAATCTATGTATCAGTCAAACAGGAGAATTTATGCAACTCCGGAATGGATAAAGAGGTCAATTCTGTTTTCGGCAAGGTATTTTCTTCCCAAATAGAAGAGCTTGTTTATTCCAAGTTCAATTTATATAAAGAGGAGGGTGGTTATGATAAAATTTCCGAAATTTTGTTTTATAGAGAATTACTGAATTTTAATATCTCTGACTTACGTCGTAATTTTTTTTCTAGTGTTATCAATAACTGCGGTATTTGGAAGCGATATGCATCTGAATTGTTTTGTATCCGAAAGTATGTTGCGTAATATTGATATCTTGGAAAGAGTTCTAATGGAGAGAGAGAATCTATGTATGAAAGCCTGCCCTCTCCTGAAAATGTTGATATATATAATTCTAAAACTTCGGGAGATGAGTTTTAGCTAAAAAGTCATATCATTACCACTCTCATAAATTCAAATCTCTTTTTAATGTATGTAAGATATATTTTCGATGTGGGGAAAACTTTATGTGAAAATCTCGTTTTATATACTTAAAAGGTTTCTTTCCTATGCGTGTGTGCAAAAGCACACGTAAAATCTTGAACCTGATCACCACTTATTCAACTGGGGAAAAAAGATGTGCACATAAATAACGTGCATTACATTACTGAAAATATCAGCTTTGTCCAATTGGTAGAAAATCGTATTTTGTCACGAAAATAATGCATGCCATGCACTTTGTAGATTTATACAATTTATTTACTATGTGAAAAACCGTTTGTAAAATCTCGTTTTTGTTTAGTATTTTTTCAATGTATAAATTATAGCGATCGTGTGCATTATGTATAACGTGTGTATATATATATAATGTGTATTATGTTTCTGAAAATATCGGGTTTTTCAGCAGATGGAGAAACGTTAAATGCGCTTTCCCACTAAAAAATTTCATGCTTGCAACGTGAAATCTTTATCCCTCTTTATAATATGTATTCCTGTGTTACGTGATCTCAATAAACAAAGAAAGCCTTGTTTTAAAAATATTGACTCGTGTCTTATTTCATCATTATACTCCCATCCGAATGTTTATTATCCGATTTTAATCTTGAAAATTTGGTTTAAAAAATTTTTATCTTAGTTCATAGTTAAGAAAATTTTCCACTACTCAGATTTTTTTAAAAGACTTTGATTTTTCTTCTATTCATTTTCCAAATAACATTATTTTCACTCGTTTTTTAAAAATAAATTTATGGAATTCATTTGTCAAAAAAAAAAATTGTTTACGAAGTTTGCGAAATCTGCGCCCACGGCTTCATCACGTTTTTAAATAAGTCTGTTATCAACGCTTTGATTGGCTGCTAAATTTGAACCATGATTTCGAATGTATGTAAATGCTTATTTAAAAGACTTATTTAAAAAACGTGATGAAGTTGTGGGCGTACATTTCGTAAACGTAGTGAACAAATTTTTTTTTGACGAATGAATTCCATAAATTTATTTTTATAAAACGAGTAATAACTAATGCTATTTTGGAAAATAAATAGAAAAAAATCTGAGTAGTGGAAAATTTTCTTAACTATAAACTAAGATAAAATTTTTTAAACAAAATTTTCAAGTTTAAATTCGGAAATAAACCTTCGAATGGGAGTACAATGATGAAATAAGAGTAGACTAAGTTAAAAGGTATAAAAATTTAAAAAAAAGTTAAAAAAATGAGAAAAAACAAAGAATTTAAAAGTTAAAAAAATGAGAAAAAACAAAGAATTTAGAAAAACGTTTAAAAAAAAAAGAAAAATTAGGAAAGTTTAAAAAAAGGTACCAAATATTCGTGCAATCCGAATTGACAGCTATTTATGTAGAAGTATCAGATATGTGTATGCAGCGACCAATAGAAATAGCCCTTAAAAAATAGAAATAAGTGTCAAAAACCGTTACCAGGTGAGCTAGGATCTCTAAAAAATCAGACACGTGACCATCAGATACATATACACAACGTCCAATACAAATATCTCTGGAAATAAAACAAAGCATGAAGAATACCAAAAAGCGTTACCAGGGGGAGCTAGGATCACTAAAATGAGGTACGTTACCATTAGTTAAGTATACAGAAGGAAAAAGAGAAATTTTCCTGAAAACAAGATATTTATAAAAAATCCCAAAATCCTACGCTAGGCGTAGATACGGTCGCTATAAAAAAGGGGACACGTGACCATCATGTACAGAGACGCAACAACCAAGAGAAATATTTCTTGAGAAAAAATCGAAATAAATAAAAATTCTCAATGAAAAACATCTTCTGAAGCCTTAGAATTATATCAACAATTTTCAGGAGAGGACGGGATTTCAAACAGATTTTTTCTCCATAAGAACTCTTTCAAAGTTTACGATATTAAGCAACATAAATTCGGATACAAAACAAATCGGGAACATATCGCTTTCAAATACAGCAATTATTGTTAACACTAGAAAAAACACGAGTTTCTCGTTAAAAGTCATCTCCAGAAGTCTTAGAATTATATCAACAATTTTCGGGAAAGGATGGGGATTCACACATAGATTCTTTCTCCATAAGAACTTTCTCCAAGATACCAATATTAAATAACACACTTTCGGATACAAAACAATTCAGGTGCATTTCGCTCCCAAATACTGAGCTTGTAAAAAATTTACGAGCTGAATCTGTAACATTAAAATTCTGTAATTCCCGATAAAACAAAATTTCAGGAATTTTATCATAACCGCCCTCCTCTTCATATAAATTGAACTTGGAATAAACAACCTCTTCCATTTGGGAAGAAAATACCTTGTTGGAAACAGAAATAACCTCTTTATCCATCATGGAATAGTACAAATTCTCCTGTTTTGACTGATTCAGAGATTTTTCCATCTCGAGTCTCCAAGTTCGAATCTCCGCTTGCTCTAGAAAAAAAAATTCAGTAAGGTAGAGTGGCAGTAGATAAAAGTCACTGCAAAAATTCCAAAAATCACCACCAGTATCAGCCACCACCTGCCACTGATGCAGAACTGTTCTTTTCCCCGTACTGACAATTTTTCCTATGTTCTTCCCTATATGTCGTAAATTGTAAAGAGTGGCGAAGTATGACATTTCTTGTCCTTGCACCATATAAAAATTACCCAGACTGTAAAATATGAAATCCAACTTATGCACATGTTTAATTGGTTTGGCCCAGTATGATTTTCTCCGTCTTTGCGTCATAGAAATCAAATCAACCAGAAATAAGCCCCTGTCCCCTCCTTGATATATCAAAAATTTTGATGTGACATCAATATGTATTACTTCAACTCGGCTTCCAAGTTTGTTCTTAGTCTTCTGACTAGTACCTTCAGAATAAAAGTGTTTAGGAATATGGAGAGACAGGAAGTACGAATGAAAAATTATGAAAAATAAAAATAAGGAAAATATTGTAAACATGAATAAAATATTTAGCGTTCTAAATTCATACACGTGCCATTAAATAATATATTAATTTTGACATACTTATGCCTGTATACATATACTTACCTATACTAAAAGTATATTTTAACTTAAAGTTAAAATTTTTGAAATTCAATTACATTTTTCAATCTCAGTGTGTTTACAGTTAAAGTCTCCCTGTTTCGAGAGCTCTGTATCCCGAAATAATCCTACTCACTGTAGTCCTGGATTTGGGTGCCTAGGTCCTTAAGGGGTTATGATTCCTCAAAAAATTGTAGGTCCAGAGGTTCGAATTCCTCAGAAAACAGTAGGCTCCGGCGCAGCCTGACCATTGTAGTCCTCGAGCCATAAAATCACAAACAAATAATATCCCGAACAAATAAAAAGAAAATGTGGCGTTCCAAAACAGAAAAAAAAATGTGTGGAAAAAGCACAAAAAATGAATAAAAATGTAAAATGAAATTTTTATTTTTTAAGTTGACTCCTTGCAAAAGCTAATAAGACAAACTTGCGCGGAAAACAGTTTTACAACTCATTCAACATTCATTCACGTTGTCATAAATGTCGCTTTAATTGTAACTACCTTGTATATTAGAAGTGGTTTCATGTAAATTTTCGATCAAGATTTAAACTTGTTAAGTTTCATTTTCTTCTACGTACTATAATATTTATTTTCTGCTAACCCCATAGGCGTACGAAGAAAGATGGTAGGGGATGGGTTATAGGCGCAGCGGGGTGTTACAGAGCTGCAATTTCATATGTTATTCATGCAACATTTCATCGCCAATGGGGTTACTACCCCCATCAACTTCCTACTCATGCATCAGTACTTAACCTTCACTGTTATCTGCGTCTGAATAGATTGATTGTGGTTTTACGCTCAGGAACTACTATTTCCCAAAGGAATCCCACACTTGTTAAGGCTTGGGAACCAGGCCCTGCGGTGGCGCAGTGTGGTAACGCGTTCTCCTATTGCGCGGCTAATCCGGGTTCGACTCCCAGCAGTGCAAAAAGAACGCTTACTCAGAGATCTCATAAAGATCGCACTGCTCACTGTAGTCCGGGGTTTGGTTCCCCAGGCCTTAAGAGGTTCGGATTCCTCGGAAAACTGTAGGTCCCGGCGCAGCATGACCACTGTAGTCTTTGAGCCGTAAAACCAAAAAGAAAGCGAAAGCTTAGGGAACCAAACCCCAGACTACAGTGAGCAGTGCGATTTTTGAGATCTCTCAGTAAGCGTTCTTTGTACTGTTGGGAGTCGAACCCGGATTAACGGTTCACTAGGCGAGCGTGTTACCACACTGTGCCACAGCAGGGTACGTCTCGATAGACAGGGCCGCCGGACCGGTGCGCCCTCATGGACGACAGGACTTACGCCCTCCGATAGGCCAAGGTATGTGCCCTTTGAAAGTAACCAGTCCACACCTGGACTCACTGACCACCCCATACTACTAACGTGGAGGTTAGGCCGAAGTTACATTTTCTATGTGCTATTAACCTTTCAGAACGCAATTTCTTACAAGCCTACACTACAGTGGCCGCTCGTCGAATACGTTTCCCGAATTTAAAGGGTTAAGTTGAATTTCCATAGAACCCTTGAAAAATTTGCCAGTTTAACAAGTTGACATATACTGTAAGTGCTTCAAACTAACCCCTACATTCATAGGTGTACGCAGAGGGTATTGATGGGGTTTGTAACCACATTGCAATGAAATTTTGTATATTTAACATAGGAATATATGAGTTGTAGCTCTGTAACCCTTCCCATTGAGCCTATAACCCCCTTATGAACTTTCTGCGTACACCTAAGCCTACATTTGTATTTTATAATATCCAGGACTCGATATATTTAGTGGCCTTTGGAGACTAAATTTTTGCATCTGGCGAGTAGAAAGCCATCTTTTCCAACTAGGTTCTGAGGTTTTATTATTGAGGTGGTCGAGTACAGTTTGTTGAGCCCTGAAAACATCAGTCACTGATTGGCTTAACCGTTCTTTTATGGCGCAAGGTCACCAGAAGAGAATTTAACGTTCAAGTTCACTCAGAGAATTTCAGCTTTCCGAAGAATCCGAACCTGTGCAGAAACGGGAACCAAACCTCGAACTACGATGGGTAGAAAAATGGCGCGCGCTCTATTCTACGATTGGGAGTGGATCCTGCATTAATGGCGCGTAGGTGTACGCGTAGCAGCCATGGCATTTGTATTTCATACTGTAATCACCGTTTAACATGTAATTTGCGGGTTGAAAAAAAATTCATATTTAGATATTACTATGCACGAATTTATTTTCGATTAATATATCAAATTTAACGTTTTTTAAATACGCATTGAAAGGTAATTATATAATTATAATATATATTTATAATTCGATCATATGCTGAGACCAATGAGGGGACATCCCAACGTGCCCGATGGGGATTGGAACCAAAGTAGGCGAGTTCGAGAGGTCTCAAAAAGTTATTGGACCCATGTCCGAGCTATTTTCAGAATTGTCCTACATTTCAGAGATATGGCTCTCCAAAATCCGAAAATTAGAGACCTTGATATCTCATGATTCCGTGGATGGATTTTAATGATCTGCGGATTTTAAAACAGGTTATCGAAAATTACTTGATACGTGTTCCAGCAATTTTCCAATGTAACTCAAAATTTTGAAATATTAACCTTCAAATCTTTCGGCAAAACAAAAAATAATCAACCCCTGTTTGGTGGTTTTTCAGCAAAAGCCCGCTTTGAAAATATAAGCTTCGACGCAGTTAGTTCGAAATCCAGATAGGTTCGCTTGCTAGATATGTATTAACGTACAGAGCAGTTTTGCTGCCTGTAAATAAGAAATGAATTTAAAAGTTTAAAATAGTTATAAAGCATGTTATAATATTTTTTACTAATACATTTAAAACAAATCACGTAGGCTTTTCTGGCCGTTTAAGCGAGCATAATAATTGTTATTTTCCCCTCCGATAAATGAATTCAAAACAAGTTTAAAGAGAAAAATTGTTTGAAAATATAGAAAAATGAGTTGAGACGTATTTGAGCAATAATTATATTAAGTATAGAAATAAAACTGATTTTGTTCGTTAGATTTCGTTCCGTCAATCGTACTGCGAGTATTTTAAGGGGTCACCTCCTTAAATATTATTAATATTAATTTTAAGATATGAAAGAAATTAATCATGCGTTCATCAATTTCAAAAATCAAATTACTATTTTTTTTTATTAATTTGATGAGTTTGTTATTTGATAGTTAATAGGGCTTTGAAAGTATATATGTTTAAAATTTTTGTCATTCTCAATAATTTGAAATTATGAATAGCAATATTAATCCCTTCAATGTTCTTCACTATTTTAAACACATCGTAAAATCCTCGTATGCAATTTTTGAAAGTGATGCAATTTAAATGGCTCAAAAAGCAAATGTTTAGCTTTCGTGCTTTTTAAAAAACTTGAAATTTTAATTTCCTCTCTCAATTTTATCGATGACGAGGAAAATGTTTCGAAGTTTTGAGTTTTACTGGAAAATTGCTGAAACACGTACAAGTCATTTTCGATAACCTGTCTTAAAAATTGCACATAATTAACTAACATCCATTTACAGAATCATGAGATATCAAGGTCTGTATTAGGATGGTTTTCGGACTTCAGGAGGCCATTCTGAAAAAAGCTTGGACATGGGTCTAATACCTTTTTGAGGCCCCTCAAACGCGCCTACTTTGGTTCCAATCCCAGTCGGGCACGTTGGGTGGTTCAACCTTAAGACTGCGAATTATTCAATTAGAAAAAGTGGGGTATTAAAATTCGCAGACGGATATATAGAAAATATTGAAAGTTGGCGCGGTTTCAGGATTTTTTTTTTATTGGTGGGCCTTCACTGGGGGGTAACTGGGGAAAGGTGGGTCTTTCTTCCCTGTGGCGTTCCAAAAGGGTGGAGAGCTGTCCGCAGTGGGTATCACAGAAGAGGAGGGCGTCGTTTTTGTTCATGAGCTTTAGCTTTAACAAATATAAAATAAAACTTCCATTAACGGATACCTTTTTAGAACGAAAAGCTGAGAATAACGAACCTATCTCTGGGACAATGTAGAATGACTCCCATAGAAAACGTATGCAATTTTATGTTTAGGTATGTATGTTATTTTACCATACGTAACAATAGTTTTCGGTATTTATTTTACATAAACAAATACTTAAATACATATTTGAATTACACCATATATCTCATGGTATGCTCGGAATTGTACTACACAATACTTAATTAAAAAAATAATAAAAACACGCTTCTGAATCAACTTTCATTTTAATATTTTAGGAAAGTTAATTTGTGCTCTGAAATGATGAAAAAATGAATATTTATAATGAATGCTTTCTCGTATTCCTTCGCAATCTCTATTTGTCTTTTTTCTTTAATTTCTACTGTACTATTTTATCTATCAACTTTCCACTCTCCTATTATCTTTCTATTCTCTACTATTTATTATCCTCTTTATCTCCATTTTCGCTATTTCTTTCAACATATTTCTTCATTTAATGAATATTTACAACGAAAACTGACGTCGTTATCCCTTTCGAGGTGCAAATTTGTCAATTACTGTGTCAGGATTAATCATGAGGGCATTGCTGAAATGACGCTCAATGGATATAACGGCTAAGTTATGAAGGCGTTTCCCAGCCATGTTTGCTCGTAGGTGTGTTTTAATACGCTTCATGGTAAATGTGGCTTCAATAGCAGCCGAGATAAATAATGGGGGGAGCTGCGGCACATTTCGATACGCCTCTGATATGTTGTCATGTATAAAGACACTCATGTGTACTATCTGTCTATAAAATTTGGTAGATGTGACTTTAGTAGCATCCGAGATAAAGGCACCCCTCGATGCATCCCTGGTGATAATCGTTTTAAGAGGGTTGCAGCTGTGAACATTGCAGTTATTTCAATTGCAAGTAAAATTATAAAATTTGTGGAAGCCCCCTTTTTCTATGATCGGCCATTCTTTCCTCGGACATTTTTTTCCATCAGCCCTTTTTTCCAGGCCATCTTTTTCGTGCCCTTCTTTCCATTGGCCCTCTTTTCCTAGATTCGTTTCCAGTCTGAATCCACCTTATTTACTAACAGTATATTATTTTTTGGTGATGGGAAATGGTGGCAAACAAAAAAAAAATTGCTTCGTTCTTAACCGAGTACTCAATCCATTCATGCTTTTCATGCCAGGTACTGTGAAATGACCTACACTTATCACCCATTTGTCGGTGGGAAAAGTCAAGTTCTGGCTGTGTTGGCACTTTATCACAATTTTCACTTAAATCCAGAGTTATTTTTTCAACTTAGTCCAGCTTGTATTTGCGTTAAGATGAAATCTGATAGCGTTTCAATCTATATATACCCTTTTAATTATTCCCACACTTTTGAAATATCCTCGTGAAGGAATAAACGTTTTACAAATTACATATTCTGACCCATATAAAAATTGTATCTAAAAACAGCTCTATTGCAATTATATTAAAAAAAAGAGAACTTATTCACACGTTGATAAACGTTCAAGCATTTTAATTTTTTTAACTTCCACAAAAAAAAAAGAAAAAAAACAGGTATGCCTTGGCCCACCCTATAAAACTGCCACTGATTAAAAGCACAATTTAATGTTTATTTTGAGAACAAACTCGAATGTTTTGTCTTCACCTCCAATCTCATTGAGAGAGAAAAAAAAAGACGATATTAGGTAATATATCAGTTATTTCATGCATAATATTTTGCTGAGTCCTTTAAAGCACTTGCATTTTATTTGCATTATATTATATTATATTTTGATTGCAGAATCGAAAGAAATTCTTTGTTCAACAAGTGACAAATTGTGCAATCAATAATTTTCATTGGCAACCAGGTTCAGCTGCCTCATGTTAACATTTAACATGCCGACATTTAACATGCGTTGAACTTTTTCAAATGAGTAGAACGTTCGTTATACCTAAAGAAAAAGCAATGCGAATAATAGAAATTTCGGATAATCGGACAGTTGATTTAATAAAACAATGCAACTATTTTAAGAGGTAGTGGATGCGTTTTTTTATTTTTTAGAATTTAAAATATTACTACGTTTAGTTCCAGGAAGCTGCGACTATTTGCTTCTTTTTTCATACTTGCTTTCACATTTTTATGGCGCAGTATAGCCCAGATGCTCTTGCGCCATAGAAATTCAAACAAATAAACATACTTTTAACTAAGGTGAAATCCTACCGCCATTTCTTTCCCAAATAATTTCATTTTTTCGTCCATTTAATTTGTCAGAACACTGCTTCACACAGTGAAAACGATAATATTTAATAATTAATTAATTAATAATTAAGAAGTTAATTTCCTATAATTAGACAGTTCAGATAATCGGAGTTCGGATAGTTGGCACTCTACTGCATATATTTATATGCATTATATAATTTTAAATGTTTTGGAAATACTCGGTGTGTAATAATCACGGATAAGACGGACATTATTTATAAATATGCTCTATATTTACATATGTTATGCTGCGCCTATAATTGTATAAGGACACACATACACTTTGTTGCCGGACAGTGAATGATGCAGCAAACGAATGCATATAAAAATTGCATATTTTTTCAAATCAGTGTGCATGTGGGCTTATTTCCATGACAACTAAGTTAATGTATGTTGCTACAAAGGTGTGTTTAGAGCAACTAATTTATATGATACACAACCAAAACTTATACGAGTAGGTATTCCCAACCAAGGTACGTATATAAACTATGACAGTGTCTGGGGATGGTACGTTTGAAAAGTGATTTGAATTTTACGCAACCAACATCTGTACAGAAAAGAGTAGTAAAATTTAATCAATGTTTGCAATAACTTTATTAATTTTAATTTTATCCTTCGCCCTCTTAAATATATATGCAGATACTATATAATATTGTTCTTAAATTAGCTATGTTCATTATATTACATTTTTTCAGTATTACATACTGTGTAAAGACCTCCTTCCCTGACATGTATGTTCGTAGCTGAGCGTCAGCTTATACTAAAGCTTCTTTTGTTTGCTTCTAGGGAAATAAAAGAAAAGAATTAAACAGTTGTTTCCTGCATCTAATGAAGGACTCAACCGCACTAAGCATTATTATAATGAAAGGATAAACATTGTTGCAAAAGCTTTTGCTTTAATACTTAATTGTTTGTTTTGCCAATATCATAAGCAGGCAGTCTTACGATATTTAATGATTGGCCGTTGGGCTCTGGCTACAGAGGGACTTTGGGCCAGAATTCTGAACAGTGTGATGGGAAGATCATTATCTGTAGCTAACTCTTTCGCAGAGAGAGACTGTCTGGGTAATTTCGGCCTTTTAAAGATGTCACCGAAGATCCGATGGAAGAATAAAGAAGAGCAACTTGAACTTCAGCGTCTGACATTCCAATAGGATGTTTAAAGCAATGATAAATGATACAATTAGAAAATAAAACTTACGAGCTATATGCTTCATAGGGACAGACCATAGTTTAAATTAATATGCTTATCAACATATAACTAAAAATACAATACATATTTACAATACAAATTAATTACAATTAAATATAATAAATTTCAAATTTGTATGCTTATTTTGTCTAAATATAACCGCGTACGAATAGAAACAATAAACTTCAGCGGATTTTTTTTATATGTTCATTTTTCATATACAAATTATGATCACATAATTAGTAGAAAACATTATATATATATGTATAAATAAAAAAAAGTCAATAAATTTAGACAAACAACAGCTGGTTTGAATAAGAAGGAAGAATTGGACCCGCAATGTCAAACACTGATTGGCGTTATGAGCTAATAATCATGGGTGCCAATAATCATCAATGTTTTAAGGATCCAACATTCCCCATTCAATGCAGACATTATACAGGAAGACCTGTGTCAGATATTAAAACAAATTTTTTGAAACAGACAGAAAATTGAAAGAAATGGAAAGTCATTAGTTCCTTCTCACAACACAGTGACACTGTAAAATCTCCTACAAATAGTAATTCAACGAATTCAGTATGGCTATGTAGCCCTCGTTATACGAAATTATAAATGACTTCGTTCATGTGTCAGAATTTTTATTTTTTAAGCATTTTTAGTTGATTTTTCAAAGTTATAAAGTTTTTACAAACATTTTTATTAACAAAAATATAATAAGTGGTTAATTTACCTTGTAATAGCAGTAATGTAGAAATTAAATTCAAACTCGTAACTAAAAATTTGCACATGGTCAATCAAACACAATTTTAGAAGTGTTGCCACATCTGATAAACTAGGTGATACCAGTGAACCAATAAAAATGTAAAACTGGTGCTTCCCTCTATATTCGAAAAACAGCGATTAAATGCATTTAATTAAAATGCTTATTTTTTACAAGTTATATTTGAAATTTTTTCTTAGAATGAAATTGACAAATGTTTTATTTATATAGTTCATTGGAAAACCATTTAAAACCAAACATTTTTTAAAAGATCTTATGCCTTCAGAAATGGCTTCAACTCTATTTGAAAGCACTTTCTGTCTGAAGAGTTCACCTAAAACCAAATTTTTTATAACATGTTTTCTGAGACATGTGTCATATTGCAAGTACTGAACAAAAGCAAATGAAAATTGTTTTCTTTTATCGCATATTTGAAAAACAACTTTTTTTCAATTCGTTCTTTAACAATTCGTTTTGGTTTTCAAGCCATATATATATATATATATATATATATATATATATATATATATATATATATATATATATATATATATCATCATCATATTCAACCATTATCTATCCACTGCTGGATGAAGGTCTCTCCAAATGCTTTCCACACAAGTCTATCCTGAGCAATTCGCTTCCACGTCACCCCAACCTGTTTTCTTATTTCATCCACCCATCTAGTTTGAGGACGTTTTCTAGGTCTTCGGTGGTCTCTTGGAATCCAGTTCAGAATTTCTGTTGTCCATCGTTGATCAGTTCTTGCAATATGACCGGCCCATCGCCGATCCTATTTGGAGGTGTCTCATACATTTCAGAGTAAGAGTTGTTTATAAGTTTCTGGAAGTGGTTGTGATGTATTAATGGCTTTCCCGTGTAGTTTGTAAGTTTCCCAAGATTCTAAGAAGAGTCTACTATTCTTGTTTGTGATGTGACGGTGTAGTATTTTTGTTGAGTCCCAGTCGGGTTCGTGTCCGTGTTGTAAAGCGTGTTCTGCCAGACGTGAGGCTATGTCTCCTTTCGCGAGTGCTTGTTTGTGTTCTTTTTTTCTTGTTTTGATCATTCTTTTTGTTTGTCCTATGTAATGTTTGTTGCAGTCTTTGCATGGTATTTGGTATATGGCGCCTGTGAGATCTTCTGGTGGAACTGGGTCTTTAACTTTTGTAAGTTGTTTGCGAAGTGTTGTGACAGGGGAATAGAATGTTTTGATATTTGCCTCTTTAAGGATGCGAGAGATTGTTTCGGAAATGCCGTGAATATATGGAATAGATATGCGGGTGTGAGATGTATTGTTTAAAGATGTACTATTGGGTCTACAGTTTCTG
>QLNU02015003.1:114489701-114546092 GCA_006491805.2 Dysdera silvatica | reverse complement strand
GATCTTTGAGGGCCTAACCCCAACTAATAATAAGACACAAATAACAAAGTACAAGTAACTAATTACAAGCTGCCGATGCCAGGAAAATAATCTTTGTGATCCAGCGAACTTTAATTATTGTCACTTACGGTCAAGAAGAAAGACCTATAACATGATTAAACTTCTCAACATTTATAAAATAATTCCCAGAGAATACGATTTTGCTAATTTAACCATTTTTCAACTTTAAATCTTCAGAGTATATATCACATCAATTATTTCCAGTAAAACCACGATTTAACGTCATTCAAGGGATCGAAAAGAAATAAAGTTATATGTAGGATAATGTTCAATCGGGTCAGGACAAAAACATGAATAAAAGTCATGAAATAAACAGTAATTTAAGTCACACACTTTTTATCTCTTCCTTTACAATCAGGGTTTAAGCTGGCTCAAAACATGCTGTCGCAAAAATGCTAAAATGGGAAAAAAGTTGTAGCAAAATGCTAAAAAATATTAGTTGCTTTCGTTGCTCGAAAAATCGTATTAATGAAATTACTAGCATCAACGATACTTTGCAATATAAACAACTAGTTATTTTATAAAATATTAACATATTTATGACAAAAGAATTATATATACTATGACATGACACATCATCAACATTATTCCAGTTTAAGTGCACTGCAACAGCCAATCAGCATTCATTTCTGTGATAATGAGATAACCAACGACTGGAGATTGAATGTGGTGCATGCACATGGGTATTTGTCATTGCCTGTCCTAAAGTATATAGGAAGAAGGAGGTTTGGGGGGATGGGGGAGGAGTTACTGTAAGAAACGTACTTCGTAAAAAAAAAAAGAAAGAAATGTAAATCAAAGTTATTAAAAAAAAAGAGCAAAGTTTGTTGATAGGACATTAAACAACTCGCTATTTTGCAATGGCCATATTTTTTTTCTCCCATTTTGCGAAAAAAGCGAGCATAGCTTAAACTAGTAATAAAGTAACCACAAGTAGCCTGAGATATCTGGGAAATCTTGAAATGACCCTCCACAGAAGAATATCTTAAAATATTTTGACCCCTCTTTCAAAGAATTGTTCATTCCCAACCTACGCCATTCTTTCCAGCACACTTTTAGTTCAAGGGAAAAGATTGGGGGTGGGGCGACATGGATAACAGAGGTTGACTACAAAAGAGGCACCCTCCCCCTCAAGGGGATGGGGTACTTGAATGAAGACAACTCTGGGAGGGGGCATCTCTGTAAGCCTGGCATTGTCAACTTGCTCTCTTCCTTAAATCGCCATTAGCAGAAACTTTTCTACAAGTCTGCGACACTAATTTTGGCATTTGAAAATAATCTGCAGCATAACTTTTTTTTTTAAGTTTGATAAAGCACACAGGCATTTTGTCAAAAATTTTCTTAGTTTTTCATAAACACACACACACACATATATGTGTGTGTGTGGAGAGGAACGGAATGAACGTGGCGATCAACTCATCGAATTTGCAGAAGCTGAAAACCTTAGCATCATGAATTCATTTTTTAAGAAGAAACCGCAAAGAAAATGGACATGGAAACACCCAAATGGGGGAACTAGTGAAATTGACTATATCCTGGCAAACAAGAAATCAATTATTGAAGATTGCAGTGTACTGAACAGATTTAATACTGGAAGTGATCATCGAATGGTGAGATGTAAAGTGCACTTAAATACTAAATTAGAACGACAGAAGCTCATTAGGAAACAAGTAAGTAAGAGGGTGGATTTAAAGAAATTAAAAGAAAATACCGAGGCATTCAAGTTGGAATTAAAAAATCGCTTTTCTGCACTGGAAGGACTTATTGATGAAAGTGATATCTCAGAAGCAAATGAAAACATTGTTAAGACAATAGTTGAAACTGCTGGGGAAATTGGTGGTGTAACCTGTAAAAAGCACAATAGCAAATTATCTGAGAAGACGAAACAGCTCATGAAAAGGCGAAGAGATATGAAGGTGGACAATCGAAATACCAGTTCCAGGATTGAGTACATAGAACTTTGTAAAACTCTGCGCAAAAGCATGAAAGAAGACATAAGAAAATTCAATTGTGAGTTAGTAAGGAAGGCCATTGAAAATAACAAGAGCCTTAGGGTTGTTAAAGGAAGTTTATCTGTTGGGAAGAAACACATCATTGCATTAAAAGGAGAGGATGGCACCGTAACAAGAAATAGGGAAGAAATACTTAGAAGAGTTGAAGAATTCTACAAAAAACTATATGAAAGTAACAGTGGATTAAACGAAGACACTGAAATAGTCGAAGGAACAGCTCCTAAAATCTTAAAAGAAGAAGTTTCATTTGCAATAAAAAGTATGAAGAAAGGAAGAGCCCCTGGCGATGATGGTATTACATTAGATATCCTAAAAGAAGCTGGAGAATATGTAGAAGACATACTTGCAAAATTCTTTACCAAATGTCTTAACAGCGGTAACATACCAAACCAATGGGATTCTGCAACAGTAATTCTTTTGCATAAAAAAGGTGATAAAGAGGATTTGAAAAATTACCGACCAATTAGCTTGTTACCTGCTATTTATAAAATCTTCACAAAAGTGCTAACACATCGCCTGCAGAAAAAATTAGATGCAGCTCAACCAAGAGAACAAGCTGGATTTCGAAGTGGATTCAGTACAGTGGACCATATTCAAGTATTAAGAGAATTAATTGAAAGAACACATGAATATGAACTTCCATTGTGTGTTGCATTTATTGACTATGAGAAGGCCTTTGACTCTATTAAAACATCAGCAGTCATCAACTCTTTAAGATCAACAGACATTGAGGATGTGTACATTGACATGGTGAAACGTGTGTATAAAAATGCAAGTGCAAAATTTCGGTTACATAAAGATACCAAAACTATCAAAATTGGTAAAGGTGTGAGGCAGGGAGATACCATTTCTCCAAAACTTTTTACTTCAGCTTTACAGATGATTTTTCAGCTGATAAATTGGAATAACAAGGGAATAAAAATAAATGGTGAATATTTAAATCATTTGCGGTTTGCTGATGACATTGTTATTTTTTCAACGAACCCATCAGAACTCCAAGACATGGTACAGGAGCTCTCAACTAGAAGTAAAGAAGTTGGACTCAAGATGAACCTACAAAAAACTAAGATCATGTTCAATAATTTTGTAGAGGAAACAAAAATACAAGTTGACAACATTGAGCTAGAAATTGCTGATTCATATATTTACCTTGGCCAGCTGATTTCAATGGATGGCAACATTATGAAAGAACTCAACAGACGTATTAAACTTGGCTGGAGTGCATTTGGAAGAAACAGTTTTATCCTGAAGGGGAAATTGCCTTTGTGTCTAAAAAGAAAGGTCTTCAACCAGTGTGTATTGCCAGTCCTCTCTTATGGATCAGAGACATGGAGTCTAACAGTTGGAGCAATACGAAAGTTACAGACAACGCAAAGGAGCATGGAGAGGTGCATGCTTGGAATAACTAGGAGAGATCGAAAAAGAAACACTTGGGTGAGAGAGCAAACTAGAGTAGAGGACATCATTGTTAAAGTAAAAGGGCTGAAATGGCGATGGGCTGGGCATATTGCAAGAAGAACTGATCAACGATGGACAACAGAAATTCTGAACTGGATTCCAAGAGACCACCGAAGACCTAGAAAACGTCCTCAAACTAGATGGGTGGATGAAATAAGAAAACAGGTTGGGGTGACGTGGAAGCGAATTGCTCAGGATAGACTTGTGTGGAAAGCATTTGGAGAGACCTTCATCCAGCAGTGGATAGATAATGGTTGAATATGATGATGATGATATATATATATATATATATATATACATTATTATTATTATTATATATTATTATTATTATATAATATATATTACACACACACACACACACACACACACACACACACACATATATATATATATATATATATTCGGCGCAGTATAGCCCAGATGCTCTTGCGCCATAAAACATCCAAACAAACAATATTATTCACACATTGCACATGCGTACGGACAGACAGACAGAAAGACAGAGAAACAGAATTGATGGATGGATAAATTAACTTCTGATCTCAGTGTGTCCATTTAACACACAAACGAATTTTTATTTATAAGCAATGTGTTAATAAAATACGCAACATTTTGCACATGGAACAAAATGTAAGTATATGACGTAAAAATATAAAAACAAATGAAATAAATATTACAAAAGCAAACACGTGTTATAATGCTTTCGGACACTTGCTTGAAAATGACAGTTTTCTTGTTATCATCTGTTCCCGGACGAAACTGGCTTTTTCAGCAGTGCTGCAAACGATCGTAGATTGCTTGGCACCCGAGGAAATTGGTCGCGCGTGCCGCGAAGCGTCGTGCTTCTCACCACTACTCAACAAGACCGAATAAATGACCCCTGAAGGGGAGTTAAAATAATAGCCTTTGACCTTTCCGCAGTGCTATCATACAGGGCCATCTAAAAAAGAAAAAAAAAATGTAACTCAGACAGTTCAAATGGTGGTTAGTGAAGCTTCGCCGTTAAATAAAAAATAATAAAGAAATAAACAAAAATAAAATATAATGGGGGGACAGTGGGGAGAGATCTAAGAGCCTATAGGAAAGAAATGGTTGGTAGAGATTTAGGGCGCACTGGCCGAAATTATAGTGCGAAGGCTTCACAGTCCATAAGATCTAATTGGCATTCTCCCTATACAACTAGCGGTCGGAAATCAGGCTTGGAGGGGAGAATGGGGAGAGTTAGTATTTGCTTTGGAGACTTCGGCGAACCAAAGAAATATCATCACTTTCAAGCAAGGGGTGATCGAGAAATTGACAACTGCTATTTGCAGCTCGCGAAGCATCGAGAAAGGGAATTGGAATCGTAAAAATGCTGATGTACAGAAGGACCCCGATAATACGAACTTTGCATCAGCGAACTAGTTTTTGGTTAATCGAAAAAATGACTCTTGTGACACATATTTTTTAGTAGATGGTACTTCACTGCTTTTGGCAAAAATGCTTATAACGTGTTTTAGTTTACTCCAGTGTTTAAGACAAAAAACCAATGCAAATGGTAGATTAATCGATCAATGAAATTGATGGTCAATCAAACTTGGTTGATTTGAAGATGAAGGGACGGTGAACTTAGTTAGAATTCTCCAAGAATTCGAATTCGAAATGTTTTAATTTATTGTTAATTTTAATTAGTTGTTCTTGTTTCTGTATTGTTCCTTTTGTTTGTTATTTGTGAAATTTAATTTTTATTTAAAATTGATTATTGATTAATTGATTGACTGATTGATTGATTGATATGGACACTAAAAATAACCCCCTGTGCCAACTCGATCAATCAAAAAACATTTTATTAAAGGGTATGTGCGTATTCATAGACAATATTGCATATTTACAGTTTTATAAACCACTAACAAATTTTTAATTATTTTTTGAGTTAATTGTTTATTTATTTATACACATTCCCATTTTAAGTGAATGGGAAATACGCACCTTATGTTCTTGGATAACTCTCATATATAGTGTCTGAATCCTTGATTATTTTTTCATGGCCTGTGTATTTATTGTGATCGGGATTTCGGGGAGTCCTGTTCTCCTCTTATCAAACATTTTGTTCTATTACTTCATCTGAAGATTCAATGCCCGACCTATTATAGCTAACGTCTGCAATGATTTCGGCGTAAGGTTCCCGCGAATTTCCAACTTCTAGTCAAGATTTACAAAATTCTTATGAGGAATATCTGCGTCATATCCTACATTTTTACGGTTTTCTACAGTGATTTTGATAAACAGTTCCACATGAGAAAATAAAATGGCCAGAGGATAAACTCTGGAAGAGAAATGACTTTCTATTTGCATCTTTCGAGAAAGGAAAATTTCGAATTAACCAAAAAACTTTGAATTATGAGCGATGTTTTACCGTAAGAGTCACAGATGACCACAAAAGTATGGTGAGTTATCCGAGGGGTGTCCATTAAGACTTTCGCTTTCTTTTTGGTTTTACGGCTCAAAGACTACAGTGGTCATGCTGCGCCGGGACCTACTGTTTTCCGAGGAATCCGAACCTCTTAAGGCCTAGGGAACCAAACCCCGGACTACAGTGAGCAGTGCGATCTTTATGAGATCTCTGAGTAAGCGTTCTTTGCACTGCTGGGAGTCGAACCCGGATTAGCGGCGCACTAGGAGAACGCGTTACCACACTGCGCCACCGCAGGACGTGTCTATTAAGTGAGGTTTTAACTTGCAGCGTTATTAGCTATCAGCGCTGTGGTTTAGCGCTATGTAATTAAATGCATTTTTGAATAAGCGTTGTAGTTTCTTTGAATCTTTTCACTGGAAATTAAATTTCCGGATTATACGAAGTTTCTCTTGTCCAAAATCGGGTTCTCTCTCTCTCTCTTTCTTTCTCTCTTTCTCTCTCTCTCACTCCCTCTTTCAGCTAATCAAAGCTGTACCGAAATTAGAGGGCGATAAATCTTTTTCTTAAAACATAGTTTTATAGAAGCACGACTAGGTCTACACGCTGTTGTCATAATATGTTCTTTTCTAAATAAGATTGCAAGATATAATCATTAGGTTTATTTCGTTTTCAAATAGAGTGTGAATTATATTATTATTATTAAACTGGATTCTCGGTTAGTAAAACGACATCCATGACTTCTTTCGGTAGAGAGACAGGGAGACACACACTGAAATAACATTTTCAAGAAACTCCGAAATAATATTTTCAAGAAACTCCGAAATTATTAAAATTACTGATGTTTGGATCCCAGATTTTACTGCCAGTACCAAGCAGAGTTTTTTTTCCGGACCATAAATTATCTTAAAAAAAGGTCGGCAATACATTTTTATCGCAATGAAATCGACATGCTTGGATAGAGGAGCGTTCACTAATTAAATTCAAGGAGACGGATGTGAGCCTTTATATGCTTTTTTGTAAATTTTCTTTTCTAGTTTAAACATAAGATTCACTCGTTTAACGTCAAGGGAATCGCTTTTTTTTATGTATATAATCAAAATAAGTCACAGATATTATAGTGAAAAAAAAGAACACATCACTAGCTTATAAGTTAATCGAAATTAAGTAAAAACACCCAGCTAAAAAAAAACTGCAGATTTTCTTCAGATATCCCTCTGATGTTATTTTTTTTGTAGTTTTTCTCCGGATCGTTTTATAGAAAATCTGTAGTTTATTTCAACACGATAAAGAATTTGTATTTATCTGCAGATTATCTTCAGATTTAAATTTTTCTGCACTTTATCTTCAGATAGTTTTACACAATATCTAACATTTGTTAGGACACGATAAAATATTTTATTTATCTACAAGATATCTATAGAATTAAAAAACTTCCCTATTTTTAAGGATTGAATTTGTAAATTTACCTCCATTCAGAGACCACTTCTCCGATCGACCACTCTTTTGCGGAATCGACGATGGTCGCCTTAGAGAGATTTTACTGCAATTATTTAAATATGTTAATAATTACAGTATAACCCCCTTAAGGTGATGACTGGGAATTCTTCAAATCGCTAGAAAAAGAGTGTTTGACGAACGCCGTTTATTGAACAGAAACAATATTGGCGATATTTTAGATATTGCTGTCTTATACGATGGGTCACGGCACAAAAGGGGTCATTCTTCTTTATATAGGATTGGATTTGTTATAGATATTTTGACCCGTCTTTTTATTGATTGTGAACTGCTGTCTAAGTACTGATCAAAATGTAGAGCAACAGCAGTAAGAGATCTCGGCGAAAATAGTCCAGAATTCCATTTCTAGTTAGAAGGGCACAGACTGAGTGAAAATTGCGATAAGTCGGTGATTGACATGGAAGTCCATGCTGCCGAAATAATTTGGCTATGATCGATCACAGAATACAACATGAGATATGTAACTATTTTATCGGATGGCGAAGCAAGCACGTTTTTGGGCTTGCAGAAACTGAGTGTTTATAAAGATTCAATAATCCTTCGAAAAGAGAAATACCTCAATAATGTATCAAAAAGACTATCGACTGCTCTGCGAAACAAAGTTCAAGAGTGGAAAGTAAAAGGTGTTACCTTAGGTGGAAGAAAAAAGGTAGCCACAAAGACGACACGATTTCTAACTTAGACAACTTTTATCGCAAGGCAATGAAGGACAATTTGCCCAATGTGGAAATGATGAAGAAAGCAATTTATGCTACCTTACACCATGGCATGTCTATGGACAAAAATTCACATCATACCAATTGTTCACAAGGTTCAAGCTCATGATCAACCGAGCGATTACAAATATGGAAACACCGAAAAGCCACACTACTATGAAGACAACCTTGATCCAGACGGTTGTGTCCAAAATTTTACCAATATATCAGCGGCTTGCATCTGAAGAAATTCTTCACGGATATTGTGCAGGTTCGACTCAAAATGTAAACGAAAACGTACACAATGTTATATGGGAAAAGTGGCCAAAAGAAGTTTTTATTAACAAGAAAAGATTAGATATAGCAATTGTATCTGCGGTATGTGAATACAACATGGGTGTAGTGGATAAAAATGAAATTGTCAAGAGTTATGCCAAAGACATGGCTTCTTAAAAAGAGAATCACGCACTATTCAGTCAAAAGAGACAGTGAGGGGATATAAAATTGCCAAAAAGCAAAAACGGATAAAAAGGGGCATTAAAAATTCTGCCTTAAAAGTGAAAGAAGGCGTAATGTATTTTGCAGGAAATTTTTAGCCTCTGGATAGTATGTCGAAATTGCAGGTATACATTGTAAATCTTTGTAAATATAGTGCAAGGTGTAAATCGGAAGCTTCGTTAAACATAAAAATTTCTGCAAATCCCCCTCCATCCAATTATCCTTTGGTACACGTACAATTTCCAGTATTTTATTATTTTGTATATTGTGCCAAAATTAAATAATTTCTATTAAAATCCTTCGATTTTAATAGAAATTACAGGTGATCAAACACTATACAATAGTATTTAATACAGTGTTTGGGCACTATAATATGGGTGATCAAACTATAAAAGTATTATATATATAATTATATAATATATTATAATACTTTTATATATATATATATATATATATATATATATATAAATTATAAAATTATTATAAAATTATGAAATTATTATAAATTATTTATAAAATTATAAAATTATAAATTATAAAATTATAAATTATAAATTATTTATAAATTATAAAATTATAAATTATAAAATTATAAATTATAAAATATATATATATTATAATACTTTTTATATAATAATATAATTATAATCTACTGGTGGATCGAACACCATAATAAGTAAGGTTCTATAATCAGTTCTATAAAAAGTACGAGTACTCTAATACGTACTCTAACGAAGATTATAATAAGTATGGGTGTTCAAACACAATTATTACTATAAAAAATTTTTATTAAATGCTGGTGACGGAAACACTATAACAAGGATGGGTAACCGAAGATCAAAACAAGTAAGGATGAGGAATTATGTTGTCGTGGTGGTTCGGCTATTGTAGCATTAATCAAGAATCCGCATATTTCGTTTTTATTTTATTTTATTTTTTTGTGTTTTATGGTTCAAGGACAGATAGAGTGATACTGCGCCGGGACCTAGGTTTTCAATCCATAACTCTGTTTGCCTAGGAGAACCTCGGACTACGATGGGCCGTAAGCCGGTGGCGTTCTCATGTAACATTGGAGTTAAACCCAGGTAAACTTCAGGAAAGGTGAATGTCTTACCACTACGTCACCGTAAAGCTTATTCAGATTGGAATCGAAGTGACCTTAAAGCTTAACCCAGATTGGAATCGGGTGACCCTGAAGCTGAACCCAGATTGGAATCGAGTGACCCTGAAGCTTAATCCAGACTGGAATCGAGTGACCCTGAAGCTTAACCCAGACTAGAATCAAAGTGACCCTAAAATTTAACTTAAACTGGAATCGAATGACCCTAAAGCCTAACCCAGATTGCAATCGAGTGACCCTAAAGCTTAACTCCGATTGGAATCTAAGTGACCCTAAAGCTTAACCCAGATTTGAATCGAGTGGTATCTTCGGAACGCCCGCAGGTTAACTGCTTACCATTAACCAGCGCACAGTGGGGCCAAATGACTTAATTGTTGGCAGAACCCCCCACCCCCAAAAAAAATAAAGTTAACAATATGCAACAAATACCGTCTGGAATTGAGAGTCGAATAGTGTACGCGTAAGGTATGATGTAAGGGGAGGGATGTGGGGGAAAGAAAGAATGACACCCCTACAAAAGTAGTGGAAACTTGTGTGTTCTCGCTATTTCACGTTCTGCCTGAAATGAAGCGAAAATGATAGTGGTCTGTTCGTTCGGTGTACTCTTGTGTGCTTATATTGATATTGAACTACTTTTAACATGGCGTCCTTACCCGCATGTGAGTACAACATTTTGTAATTTTGTTGTAATGTAATTAATAGTATAAGTATATTTTATAAAGCTCATTTAATATTGACGCATTAAAAAAAAGTTAAGTTTTGATGGTTCTATATTTGTTTATGGAAATTTAATTTAATCAGTCCATATCATGTCCGTAATTTTAATATATATGTTTCTTTATAAGTTGATCTTGCTGAAACATTAAAAAAACCTTGCCCATATTTGCCTCATTTGGAAATATTCCATTTTATATAAGGTGGCCATAATTTAAGTCTTCCTATTTAGAGTCAACCTGTAACTTGATCTAAGAATGCAAATGTCTCCAAATTTGGCAAGTAGCTTAGCTAGACCATATGCAAGCGATTTTGTGAAGAAAAGATTATACAGAGGGGTTACAAAATAAGTTATCCGGTCTTGATAAAATTTCGTTAAGAGCCAAAAGTTCAATAATTTGATCGCTTGTAACTTTCGATAAAATCGGATTGTTTTCAAAATTGCGACATCATTGTTTTCAGAAAAATTCTTTAAAATAATATCAAACATGACATACATTCTAATTGAAAGTTGTCGAGCACCCTGGCGCCAGCGCCCAGTTTTTAAGGGCGCTCATAATTTTTGTACCGCAAAATCAAGTACGCTTCACTCGGTAACAAATAAAGTTGATTTTGCTCAAATATATTGAGGCGTTCAAAAGTTATTACTTTTTTCCAACTTTTCGGTGCAATGGCTACACTATGCGGCGCTTTGATCTCTGGTCAACGAAGTTTTATATTCCTCAGAAATCTGTAGATCTTGCGCCGTTCGACCTCAACTGTGACCTTGCGCCATAAATTACAAAACAATAGGTAATTGAACACTATTATAAATAGTAGGTAAAAAACTGTTTGTTAAAAACATACAGCGCAACTATTTCTTATAAAAACTATTATTAGTTAATTGGGTCTATGATTCAATTCTTTGAAAACTATTAAAATCACGTTAAAGAAATACGGATATTAACTTTGCATCGATGGTGGTGTCGACAGCCTTTTCGCTACCAAGCATCTGTCCGATTAGACTGAGAATCAATATTTTACCTTAACCAGGGGAGCTAATTTTAAGGGGCCCAGGTCTCATTCGCCCCCTCCAAAATATTTAGGGAGCTGGGGGTCGCGGGATTTGAATTTCCATAACACTTTTAGCATTAGGACCGATTTAAACAATCTGATTGGCTAACGATGCCATCACTTATAGGTTTGCTACGCAATTTTGGTCGCCAATGTAACAGGCACCAAAAGATCAACCACTTCAGAGTTCGTAATCGTCCTTTACGTAAATCAGATTTTAATCGCGGGGGAATTTTAGAACGACACTCTTCAATAATACTCCCAATTTATTTTTAATATTACCATGAGTTGATTTTTTTTCTTTGATTTAAATTTAAAATGTAATAAATGGTTAGAAATCTTTAAAACAAAACAATATTTTTGAAATATTGTGCTGCTAGCTTATATTTTTATAGAAAAATCATCTTTTGCCTCAATTTTTGAGTAGAAGGTCTCGAAATTTTTAAAAAAAAAAAAAGATCATATCGAGTGCGCCGAGTAGTAACCCGTATTTAAAAAATAAAAAAGTTTTTGTATCTCCCTTAATTTTTGGAATTGCCTTCCTTGATTGAAATTGAAAATTAGTATTTTCGAAATACAGTAAAATCTCCTTAAGACGATTATCGTCGGTTCCGTGAAAAAGAGTTCGCTCAGAGATGTGGTCTCAGAATGGAGCTAAATTTAGCATTGGGTCTATGGAGGAGAAAGGAAATCCATTTTCAGAATTGATGGTTGTTAAGAGAGATGGTCGCAGAATAGAGGTGATCGTTACGAAAGATTTTTCTGTATGTAATTGAAAATTATTTCCGAGTTGTTTTGTATTTATGGAAAATGCATATTCGGCAATTTTCACGATGACCGCAATTCCCCACCTCCCCCACCCAAAAAAAAACACAACTGGTTGCGTTTTCATGTAAAAACCCGGGTATTTGCCAACCCTGTTTGCCCTGCATCCAAGTTAAGTCTATATCATGGGTGCCGATAGCATATAAATATTGGGGACAGTATACCAACGGAAGGCGGCGTGTTATTAACCAGGGCCGTAGCCAGCGGGTGGCCCCAAGTTCCACCTCCCCCCACTTTCAAAACGTTTTTACTACCAATACTTATTCATTAGCGAGGCTGTAAAAAATTCTTGCCTCCACAAAAAAATTTCTGGTTAAGGCCTTATTGTTAACAACTCTTTACAGGGATAACAGACATCCACAAAGCAGTGTTTAATTTAAATATGCTTCTGCTTGATGACGTTCATTTTACCATAAAATTAATATTCTAATTGCATTTTCACATGCAGTGCTCCTTAATAAATTTCGTAGTGGTGTAAATCAGGTGTCTTCAGGTTCGGCGCGACCATGTAGGCGAACTGAGCGGCTACCTAGAGAGGCACCACGACGAGTATATATATATATTTAAAGATACTTAATATTGTGGGGCGATTGAGATAAACCTGGCAATCAATAAATGGAATTGAATGGATTATTTTTGCTTGACTGCCTTCATCAACATCTACTCCTTCTCATATCTGTCTCTTATTATATATTTTTTTTCCATACCCTCAATTTCTTGCCTACATTGAAAAATTTTCTTTTAACCAATTTACGTAACTCTGGATATCATTTTACCATTACTGCTACACCTTTCAGTGGCGCGAGCAATAACACTACTGATGTCGTACCAGAATCTTGGAGAACGCTTTTTGATACCTTTGTACATTATTACAAGGCGTTGAGAATTATAATGTTGCACCCCAACAGCACGCTGCTTTTCTTTTTTCTTTTTTTAATATTTTTTTATGAGATAAGCTGTGATTTTTCATACTTCGTTAACCAACCAGCCAGGGGCGGCTTGAGGGACTGGCGACCCGGGGTCGGTTTGGATGAGGGCACCAAACTGTAGTCAAGTTTAAATATTTTGAATTGATCAAATAGTACAGTGTTTCTCAAACTTTGGTCGCTCATGGACCATTCTAAGCATTCCTCCATTTATTGTAGACCACCAGGGGGATTTATCTCCCCATTAAAAAAATATTGAAGAATGCTCTACAACTTTCTAATTGAAAATATTTCGCTATCTTTATTATTTTTGGAAATAAAATTTTTAACTTCCTCAATTCGTCGCCAGCGGCGATTTTGTTTATCTCAGCTGATAGTGTATAGTCATTTTACTGTACTAATACCTAACTTTCGTTCCAATATCTGTCTTGGTTCAAAAGTTATTGGCCGCATTCGGACTTTCCTAGGAACCCTGTATACAACATTTCATCGCCAAGGGGGGTTACAACTAGAGCTGCCGTCAAAGGGTACGCGCTGTGTGCGCCGCGATTCTCAAGAAATTTTGAAAAATACAGAGTACGCGGCGCGTGCTCTCAAGGTCTCACGGAAACTTTTGTATTTGCTGGTTTTTGGGCAACTTTCAACAAAGTTCGGCTTTTTTCTTTTTTTTTCTAGTCATTTACAAACTTGAATGGAAACAAATGAGGAAAAACATCCTGAATCCCCCAGGTCTCAAAATAATATCCTGCGTACGGCCAGAAGAGGAATGAAAAACTGATGAAAGTGGTAACTGCCACCTTGGGCTTGGATAGACGATAGACGACCAGTCAAATGACAGTCAGCGCGGCGCTGTGACGTCACCAAGTCCAGTAACCCCTCAATTTCAATACTCTTTAATTAAGACATCACCGCATACTCTCAATAATTTTCTTCAGGACAGCCCAGGTTGCAACCCCATCAACCCTTCCCCATTTGCGCACGCCAGTGCGTTTGTGAACAGCTAATTTCTTCAAGAATGAAGTTAGTAAACTCAAAAGTTGGGACCAGAATAACTGACGTTCACCTTGAAAACACTGTTAGGGTTGCATCAAAAATAAGACCTGATATTGACAGGATTGTTAAAAATAAGCAGTGCCAAAAATCTCACTAAAAGGTTTGATTTCGCTTTACATATTAACAACTAAACGAATTGTAAATGTATTTTGCTTCCATACGTATTTTACATTGTAATATATATATAATAAGTCCCAGAGGTGACAAAGATGGATACGTTTCTTACTGCGAATTTTTTTTCTGATCGTAAAAAAGTTGTGTATATGTCTTCAGGATGTCCGTTATGAGAGGTTTTACAGTACTGTCGGTTATTTGCTGATTACAGTACTGTCTGCCAACGCTAACCATTGTAAAATAATGGTTTGAAAATACATTGTAATGTGGGCGCAGGCTTGCGAAAGTGGCAACAACAACAAGTAAAAAGGATGAAATATACGGGGAAAAAGACATCGAAAAACATACACGCAATGTGACCATAAACACTACCTCAGTATGAATCATCCGAAGTTCATAAAGCAAGCACGATCAAAAAATAACCTAGCCACGCATTTCGGCGAATAGGCCGCCGAAGTCTTTTTCATCTCCGTACTCTACGAATTTCTGACTGCACGCAAAGGGTACTGAAAAGCTTGCCGGTTTCCTCGCCAATTTTGCTTTTGTCCCGGTCTGTGTTTTTCCACTTTTTCGGTGGCTGATCAAAAAGAGCCGAAAGTAATGCGAACAGTGGGGGGGAAAATAAGCAGAGCTAGAATAAATATTAGCGGTAGGGGAGCTCCCAAATCTTCACGGAGTCCCACATTGGATCATTTTTGTTTTATTTCGTTGAAAGGTGTGTTGTTTCAATCTTGTGAGATACAATGAATATTATAGAAATAGGTTAATTCAATCGAATGATTTAAAATATATCTCATTTTCATCCGTTCCATATTTCATTATGTGAGATTTGTAATTACCTTCGCCTCCCCCCTCCTTCCAAGTATGTGTTTATCTATTTAAGGGCGATGTACAACCCAAGGAGCGGGGGCGCTTTAAAAATTTTAAATAATTTAGTTTGTATCATCACATTTTGTACAACAAGTAATTTCGTCTAACTAAAAATTATATCCCTTATATATTTAGGTTGTCATCTTTCTGTAGAGTATAATATTTTATAATTTTAAATGCACTAATATTAAATCAAACCGATTTTCTATAACAGAGTAAATAGATCATTATACGTTCAGGAAAATTTTCACTGCGTTTACTAATATACATTACGGACATTTGAAGGGTATTCCGCCGCGTCTGTTTATTAAAAACACTTAACGTTTCACTCCGTGTTGTGCGAAGTATCCTCAGAAGCAACAACAGACCAAGTTTCCCTCTGCAAGAATGCAAGACTTCCGCTTGGTTGCTCGGAAGAAAAGGAGTGATTAAAAATATGACCAACTCCATGTTATAATAAAACAATCTTTTCTCACGGCCTGTAATACGGTCTCAAATTTATGCCGCTTTAGACGAACACATTTCAGACCTTAATGTCATTCCCTCGTTATCAGCTTTTCAGTTGCCAATTTCAGAAAAAAACAATGAACTATGTTTAGTAATAATTAAGATAATAAGAAAATAAATTATTGAGTGTCTGAGAGGAGGTTCTGTCTATTTTTACGTATTTAATCAGCTTTTGGAAACTAGCGCAGTCGAATGTCTATTGCTATGGATATTACAAGAATACTAAAACACATATAGACTCCTTTTTATCCGGTCATGATGGGATAGAGACGCTGTTCCGTTAATTCGAAAATTGGTTTATTCCCGGAAAAACAGTGGGAAAATTGAGGTAGTGTAAAGAGAACTTTATAATTAATTGATTTTGAAACAATATACAAAACTATCTAAACAAGAAAATACATGAAGAAACGAAACGTTGCATCTCTGTTTAGCAAATCATGACGAAAATGAAAATAAATAAATTGAGGCAAAAAAAAAATCATACCAAACTCACATTTTTAATGTAAGCATATCACTAGGTATTAGATGAGTACACAATGGTAGACATGATTTGAAAAAAAAAATCGGCACTTTTATTTCCTTCCTTAAAAAATACTGTTTTTTCAGGTTTCAGTCGAATGGACGGAGGATCCCGTTGGAATGAAGGCCGACTAAAGAAGAACTTTTTAAAAGGAAGTCTACCATATATTTGTTTGTATTTTTGCGGCGCAAGGATAACAAAACTCCTGCTGCGCCGAAATCCACATTTTCCCGAGAAATCCGAGCCTCTGTTTCCAAACCTTTGACTCTCAAATACTCTCGGAAATCCTCGAACTCGGAACCCTCCATACAAACTTTAATGAGAGATAGGAAATATTTAAATAAACTTTTTTATTTGTTAATAAATGTGTGTCCACAGACTTTATGACACATAATTGTCAGTTGCATGGCAAGCATGTGTATCGCGTCTGAACATGGACATTATAGACATGAACTGATCTTCATGTAACTGGATGATATACCACTGGATGATATACCACTGGATATACCACTGATGGGCCACTGGATATCGTGGCCCTAGAAGTTGTGACAGTGGCCATGTACTCCTTAAAGCGAAAAGGCTGCTTTAATGTTCCGTGTCCCTCATTAAAGTTTGTACAGAGAATTTCGAATCACACTATATATGACTTTGCTTACTTTTTCTGTCACTATTGATAGCAAAACTTTCCTGGACGTGTCGCCACCTTTTCTTATCTTTGGATATTTCATTCTGATCTGTGCGGAAAATCTTTTGAAGAAAAAGTAAGAAACAACGAAACGATGTTTGATTAGTTGCTGATCTGCAGAATGGTGGATTCTTTTGAAGATCTTTTGTCTTTCTTTGTTTTTAGGGAAAAAGAACGACAACGGTTATGCAGCGCCGAGGAGTCCGAACCCCACTCCCAACAAAACCAAACCTCGGACAACGGTGGGCAGAGACACGACCGGTGTTCGACGATGCCACTGAGAGTCGAACGCAGAATAACGTCAATATAAACCAGTGATTCTCAGTAGGCGGCCCGCGGGCCAGATGCGGCCCCGCGACAATTAAAACTGACCAGTTACAAAAGATAAAAACTGAATTTTTTTTCCAGGGGGAGGGGTACTTTTTTCTAGAGGGAGCTAAAGCTATTTCCTCAATGCTATTTAATTGAAAAAATTTTTAGGGGAAAATAAGCCCCTTTAGATCCCCCCCCACCACATTGTCTATTTCATCAACGTAATGTTCTCAAAATTATTGTGAGGACCCAAACACATTTTATGTACCTTTGACACATTACAGTACACGCAAAATCGCGATTTATTTCAGATTATTGTGGGGGGGGGGAGCCCGGGCCCCATTAGCCCATATAACTCAACGCCTATGGTCTATATAGCGTATGCTATAGGTGAAAAAGTCGTTTTAGTACAACGGCTGAAAACGACGTTTTGGGCAGTTGCGAAAACTAATAATAATAAAGATTATTTTAGGTGTTGAACATTTTTTTCTGCTTTAATTTTCCTTCCGAGGAGTGATCTTTTACGAAAGTTTGAGCTTGTTTTCATGAAGGAGAGACTATGGAAATTGATGTATTTTTTAAAATCCAGCTTGTAGTATCTCCTTTCCTAATTCCTGTAAAAAATCCATTCTGGTCTTATTAGAATCACAATTAAACAAGACTTCTTTTCATGCAAAATAGCATGTAGGGTTCAATTTGAAATAATCGATAAAATGTACGTTTTGTACACTTAACAGATCCTACTTATTTGAACAAGGTCCTCCATGGTACATGAAGATGGCGCATTCGAAAATCCATAGAAGGGAATATCAAAGAACTTTTTTAGTTGAGAGGAAGCTTCACCCTTATTAACTCAAGTAAATAATTGTAGTTCGGTCACTGTGGAACACTCTTTGTTTGTACTGCTGGCGTACGCAGGGGATACCCCCTGCGTAGGCCTGTGGTACAAAGGGTTGGAACCCCCTATTGCAATGGAATTTTGTATGCGAGTATTTAACATACGAATATATGGAGTTGTAGCTAAGTAACCCCCCATTCGGCCTATAATCAACCCTTATGAATTTTTTGCTTATGCCCATACTTTATACATACAGTGGAACCTCGATTATCCGTCTCCCGATTTACCGTCTTTCTCGCCTAACCATCGGCGTCAAATTCAAGTTAGGGCCACTCCGTTAACATCGACAATGAGACAATTTTACACACTTGTGAGGCTCTACCCGCAGGAGAAAACATTGAAATTAATGACGTTGGTGAAGGGATGGACATTGATAAACTTGAAGCAGGTTTCGAGTTCCTAAGTGACGACGAGCTCAATCAGCAAGTGTTAAACCCCAATGATCCTGAAGAAAAGGATTAGAGTGCACATGAGGCTGAAGAACCTACAAAACCCATCACCCATGCTGAAGGAGAATGTATGCTTTCCAAGTGCATGGACTGATTTGAAAAGATTGAAGCAAATGCTACTCAGCTATTACCGCTTCGAAGAGTACGGGACATGGCAGCCAAAAAAGCACGCAGTGTGCTTAAAGAAAAAAGGAAGACGTTTTTCAACCAACAACAATAATTTTACACATAAGTATGTAATATTTAATGTTCGTGTTTAATTAAATGCAAGTTCTCTTGATTTAAATAAACTTCATTTGCGCCTTCAGCAAGTTTCACAATGTAATTTTTTGAATAAATTTCCCCTTTCTAACTTAACCGTCTTTTTAATTATCCGTCAAAGCTCTGGTCCCGTGTCTGACGAATAATCGAGGTTTTACTCTATATGTAAAATCCATTCGTCCAATCTCCATTCGCGACTGAATTATTGCAATTTCTGAATTTTTTTCTGAACAGTTGGCGAGTACCATTCTTGTCTGGTGACTATACGTATAGTATTCTTTTGATAAAGCAAGGATAAAGAAGATCATACAGCTTCGGGACTTGCAGTTTTCAGAGGAATCCGAACCTCTTACGGCCGAGAAAACAAACGCTCGGATCTTGGTGAGCAGTGAGCCAATAAGTGTTCATCTTTTTTTTAGAGGGAGGGAGTGGGCCACTATTGGAGCTAAACCCGGCATCAACTCAGCTAATTGCTAGTCAACTAATTGCGTCAACTCAGGGCCTTCTGAAGAGCATCTGCACTGTTCCGAACGAAACGTCAATACTTAACAAAACTGGACTTGACTACCGAAAAGTTCTACTAGCAGTTTTTATACAAAGATACAAAGCGAGACACGTTGTTGGAGTTTAGTTATTTATTTTCATATTATCTTTTTTGTTTTAAATACATTATTTTCATACTCTTTAGGTCTATCAGAAAACATATTAAAATATTAAGATGATTATAAAAAATAGCATGAAATAGAATTTGAATATATTTTTACCGAACACCTATTTCCGTCTTGTTCGTTCAATGAATGATCATCTAAAATTGACAGACTTCTAAATGAACAAGTCTCAAAGACAGAATGACTTAAAGTGAACGACTGAAAGCATTCCCAGAAAAGAATGACTCTATCCTACTCGAAAAACAGGGATTTGTCTATTTTATTTTTGTCTACTAGCATTACAAGGTATATAATTTTGACATCCACATTTATCAAAATATGCAAAACATGTATGTAACTATGACATTCATAACGATGTTTATGCGCATATATTACGATATAATGCAGGAAAAATACTTTTAAAGAAATCAGATAAAGTCAAAACTTTTTTTAGTGAAACCAACTTAAATTTAAATTTAAAGTTTAAAGAAACTCTTGCCGTTTCGTCTTTTGAAAGAGCCATGAGTGCAGTATGGATATATGTTCTATTTTTGGTAATATTTATTTCCTTGTAAAGCTTTTAGAAAGTAAATTTTCCTTAAAAACTGCCTTATACGCCGTTCGTAAAACTAAACTCTTTCCCATTGCATAGTGCTGGTACGTTCCGCTAAAAATTTAATATAAAATATTTCCATTCGAAATATTCTAACTTTATAAACTTGTTTGAAGATTTCTTTCATCTGGGAAGTAACTTTGATAAAAGATGTAGTGCTACCCTTCATTATTTACAAATAAATACACAATAACGAGTGTAATCCAGACATTCATTTTTAAAGAAATTAGCTTTCGATGAACGGCCATTGCGCAAGTCCTCATTCCCTACAGAGACTCCTTTGTCTACTCGCACAAATCTAATGGAATCGGATAAGCAAATTCGTTTAAGTGGAAGTATTTACACATACCAAGACTTCATAATAAGAATGGAAAAGTGATCTGTTAGATTTAACGGAGATGCGAATGACTGAAAAGAATCATATCCTAAGGCTATTGAAAATGATAATATATCCCTCAGAGAAAATATATATTATTCCCATCCATCTTCGGTGAATAATTCAGAAGACTGACAACTGAAGTCGACGACTTCAAAGATTAATCGCACCTAAGGAGTGGGAATGTGAATGGGAATGTCAATCAGTCTAAAGCAGAGGTTCACAAACTTTTTTTTTCTGAGTCAAACTTTTCTTCCTTTTAGTCCTTTTTAAGAAGTCCTTTTTAAGAAAAAATTTGGGCGCAGAACCCCCTTTTAAGAAAAAATTGACCGCGGAACCCCCTTTTAAGAAAAAATTTGAACGCAGAACCCATTTTTAAGAAAAAATTGATCGTGGAACCCTTTTTTAAGAAAAATTTTAATCGCGGAACCCTTTTTAAAAAAATTGATCGCGGAACCCCCTTTTAAAGAAAACATTTGATCGCGGAACCTTTTTTTAGGAAAAAAAATTATCACGGTACCTCTGACCCTTTTCCACTTTTAATATATGTTCTTTGGGTAGGGTCTGTATGTCAATTAGTAATAATCCCAAAATGTAGTAGTTAATGAGATGAATGGGGTTACAGTGAAAATCGGTTATAACGACCTTCAAGGGACCGTGCAAATTCGGTCGTTATAACCGATAGTCGTTATAAACGATATCTTTTTAAAATCATAATAGCCTGCAGTATAGTACACTCTAGAGTTTTATAAATTATTTTGATAGTAAAAAGTATTAAACTTTTAGCTTTCAAAATTAAATAAAAATGTATTTAATTATAATCAATTTAATTTCCGTTTATATTAAATTATATTTATAGCCACACTAAATACATAGCACTTTATATTTTTTTAAATTGAAAAAATTCTAGAAAATACTAAAGTATATAATGTAGAAAACAAATCTAATGAATAGTATTTATTATATTATACTAATGACTTCCGAACAGTGCCGGTTTAAGAGTTTTGTGGGCCCTACGCTGAAAAAATAAAATAGGCCTCTAAAGAATATGACCCTCGTGATATTCAATTAATAAATCACTTTTTAAGGTTCATTATCTTCAATATTCAGGTTTAGCAGTAATAAAAATTACTCTTACATTTGTAAATAAACAAGATTAGAATAACGCTTAAATTTTGATAACTAACCTTAAATTTTAATAACTAATCCACTTGGTTCTGCTTTATGACTGTCAAGTCGCGTCGTTATATCCGATACGAATTTCCCTAGTTAGAATCTACGTAGACTACAAAATCGCCGTCGTTATACGTTATATACGATGTCGTTATAACCGATATATTTAGTATGGAGTAGAATAGCAAACCAAACTTCTTGTAAAAATTCCGTCGTTATATGCGGTTGGTCGTTATAACCGGCATCGTTATAAACGATTTTCACTGCATTTAGTTTTGCATAATTCGTCAATGCACGGTTTTATTGACGATAGCTGCAAACGAAGATCAGGTTCAGCGTCGAGGAAGCTTCTGTATTTGGTTTCAGTTGCTGCATTGGCCGAAAATCCGGATTCGCACAAGTAACTGTAGCAATTGGCGCAGTATAGCCCAGATGCTCTTGCGCCATAAAAATCCAAACAAACTGTAGCAAACGGGCGAAGAAATGATTTTGCTTTATCGGTCAGTGGTTGAAACCCCTTCATAAAATTTAACCGAAATTCAGAACATAACTTACTTTAGAAAGCAATTTTCAAAACGCTGTCCAACTTAATGTCTATGAGGCTTTCATAATCAGTTGAGGTTAGACAGCTTGGTTTTCGAAGTAACAGCAAATGGATTCACCAGTTAAAAATCATTCAGTGTAAGCCCCACTTCACCATTGGGTGATTTTTTTTAATTTGTTTGAAATAAGATATTAAGATAACGATGTAAAAAAATCGTAATGTGACGAAAAATAATTTTTCAACAATTAGTATCTCCCATTCACTTTTTACTGGATAAGCTGACAATCGCTACGGAAAAGCCCAGTTTGTAGGAACCTCTGGTCCAAAGAATGCATTGTTTTAAAAGGAAGAAATTAAAAAATATATTTAAAAGGAATAGAAAATTTCTATATTATTCGTGGTCTATATATCTTCTTTTTATTTGCTACAACAATTGGCGCAGTATAGCCCAGATGCTCTTGCGCCATAAAAAATCCAAACAAACAATTTGCTACAACAAAGACAGGCGTAAAATAAAATTGTGCAAAGTAATGAAATTAATGTCTGTATGTTGGAAAATTTTAATTAATAGACATAATGTTTTATGAGTTACGCTAAAATATTCAGAGTATAAACATGTGTCAATTTTAAATTCAATTCATAGGCAAAACTTTATTTTTTCTTGAAAGAAATTTGCTTCTTTGAAGCAAACTGTGCGCTTGCCAAGAACATGTGACAATTTCTAATTTTATTTTTGAAGTTAAAAGCTTATGATTAAATACTTTATAAATTTACGTAACTTAAGAATACACTAACATTATTAATATACAAGTAACCTTGCTATTTTAATATAATCATAATAATGTTATATTAATATAATATACTTACTTACTGTCCGTGTCTAAATCAAATTTCCAAAAATTTGCCGCCATTACGGCCTTGTCATTGGCCTGAAGCAAGTCGTCCATGGTGCATAGTAGCTCCGGAAAGTGGTCACAGATCAGCAAGTGTGATGGGCTCTGAATTTCTCCACAGTCACACTTCATGTCTCTGTCAATTGTCAGCACCCACTTGATCAGTTTCGTCATACGTTTGGGTACCCCAACCCTCATTATATTCAATATCCTCCAGACCATATAAAGGAGTTCAAGTCTGGTAGCCATCTCCTCTCTCAGTTCCATTTCTCTTCTGGTAAGTTCCTCCCTCCATTTAGCCCGTCGACTTACTCACATAGAATCCTGAAGGGCTTTAGTTCTTGACATAAAACTCCTCCTAGACTTGAGCCTAGACTATAGTATAATATTAATATATAGTATATAATATTATTATAATACTGTATTATATTGCAGTTCTTTCCGCGTTGTTGAAAAAGAAATTATTCTTTTCTGGCCAATGTTGAATGGAACCTTTTATTCCTTGAAGTATTTTCTCACTTTTCAGTATTTTCATCTTTCTCTTCTACCCCTCCTGCTTGCTTCTCTATGTGTTTATTTCTCCATCTGTCTCTTTATTTAAATATCTATTTCCATATATTTCTTTCTCTATTTATTTTCACATTACTTTTGAAAGGCAGCTCCATTTTATTTTTATCAGGTAGACGTCTAATAAATACTTCCAATATTGCTAACATGCTTTTTTTTAAAAAAAAGTAATGTACAAATCTAGCATACTTGCTTACAAGCATGCTAATGTAATCTAGCATGCTTGCAGTACTAGCATGCTGGGACCTTTCCAAACGGATTTGCGTTTACTCATTTGCAATTAACAAATAGTGTCTATTGCATTCCCAGCAGACTAGTAATGAAATCCAGAGCTTTAAGCTTAGCTGCCTAAGTCAAATTGTTTGTTTTTACTTTTAAAACACATGAACAGCTGCGGTCATGTGACAGCGGAGCCAAGGATTTCTCGCAGAAGTAGAGCCTCTCAAGTCGAAAAAGCTAAAATCCGAGCTACGCTGAAAAAAAAAAGAATGAGATGCATCCCTCCATAGGCATAAGCAGAAAGTTCATAAGGGGGGTTATAGGCTCAATGGGGGTTACAGAGCTACAACTCATATATTCCTATGTTAAATATACAAAATTTCATTGCAATGGGGGTTACAACCCCCTTTGTAAGCCGGTACATTTCTCCATACCATTGAGAAATCGAATCTGGGTTTATGACGGATGCATTATACAATTAGATCACCAAGGGCGGACCCAGAAATCTTTCAAGTGGGGGAAAGGGGTGATTTCTTTCCGATTCCCACTTTCAGTCAAGTGCCCTGTACTTTTCATTTGGTTTTACATGATATAATCCCGGCTCAAGGGACTTGGGGGGTCTGACCACCCCATCGCCTTTCTTAGATCCGCTAGTGTACGTCATCTTAGTGAACCTATAATTCACTGAATAATCAGGGCCTCTTAAAACCCTGGTAAACACCGGGTCACAGTGGACAGTTGGTCTGCAAGTGCTGTTGTGTTTTGGGAGCGCTGGGAGCCGAACCTACATTAACGGTAGCCCAGGCGAACCCATTACTACTATACCACCGCGGGACTTAATGCTTGAGTTAGAATGCTAGTTAACTTAGGAGTTTGCAGTTTTAAATACACTCTATAACAAAAAAAATCGACGCACCAAGAAGAAGTTGTCCGATTGTAATGAAATTTCGTATTCAAATCAAAACATTTTTAGTACAGAATGTCAACTGGCATCCTTGCGCCATAAAAATACAACAAACCATCAAAAAAAAATACTAATACATAAAAATAAAGCCTTAGTAATTTCTGATTAAATTTTATGTAATTAATTTAATAGATTTAAAAATTGGCATTAGACTTCGATGGTGTCTTTGCATTGATGAATATATCCACTACACGGAAACCCAATGGGTGTCTTCCTTGTGGGATTAGGGAGGCTGAAATCCAACCAGCGATCTCTTGGTTGGAATCCAAGCATCTTTGCCAATTAGCCCACCAAAACCCAACTGACTCCACCTTATTTTCGCATTTGTAGTTTATAACTTTAATGCTCTTTTAAGGCAGAAAATTACGGGGAATTACTAAGACTATATGCCAAACACCCGAGCTCTGGCTCAAGCTGAAGCTTTTCCCTGAGAATGGCAACAATGCCTTAATATGTAACAATGCGTCAAAGTGTTCTAATTTGAGCCAAAATGTGGGAGTTGAAAATCCAATCTCATAAAGTCTCCCATCAACCCCCGCTTAAAAAAACACGAAATTGACATGATGGTTATCACTTTCTTTTTCCTCCAGGAGTCATCCCGTTATCCAAGACTTTACTGGTTTTTATTCTATGCCTTGTAAATAAAGGATTTGATTCCAAACGCAATCCGACGTTTACTCGTATAAAACATCAGAAATGATTTCTTTCTGTCACTGAATATCGACTGAAGAATTGAAAAAAGTGGCACCACCTGCGTTAGCCCCATACGTAACAATAGAAGGTGAGGTGTATGTAACAGCACCAACCGTTTGCGTGTGTTCCTAAACCGCTGATTTTCAAAGCAGAGAAAAATTCTCATCTAACGCGTGAGTGAAAAAAAAACTACAGTGCGGGTTGCAGAACAATACAAAATTCGATCCGCAACAACAAGACCCCCACGTCACGAACCATGGTTAGGCCCGGCATTGACCATCCCCAAATGATAAGCCACGTCACGAGACGTAGGGATTCCGCAGAAAAGTAATGCCAGCAGAAGTGAGTTGTATTGCGGGATAAAAAGGTATCGGATGGGGAAAAAACTAAATATATATAAAACTGCTCTTTAGAACCTCAAAAAAAAATCTCTTTTTTTCCCCCCTCGATTGTTTTCTAAACAGTGGACAGTTGGGGGTTCGAGCGGGCCTCAACAGGTAATTTTGTTACAAAAAATCTCCAACACTAACTTGAAAAAATACCCGTCAAATTACGTGTTGTCAGCAGTCTTGATTTCGGGTATTACATTATTGGCCATTGGAACCGGAAAATGGTTTCTCCATTATGTTCTTACTTTCTTCCTGTCCTTATCTTTTTTTTCGCTAACATTTTTTTAAGTGTAGCTTTTTTTTTAGCTATAATATAAAAAATACCACGAGATGATTTTTTGTGTCGTGCTTCTTAATGGAAGTACGACGGAGTAACTCAATTGTCAAATACTGTTTTTATTTATATATATATAGTGGTTGATACTACACTAAAAGGAATTTGTACTAGAATCGATACTTTGCTCATATTTGGTACTGAAAAGAGAAAAGTATCTATACAGTAAAGTATCGTAATTATCAGTAACGCCATTTTACTCTAAAGTGATAAAAAATAACAGAAAATGTGCAATGTTATTTTTGGTTAAATAATAATAATGAGACTGAGATGGTCGCCATAGGAAGGTGGTCACTAAACAGAATAGACTTTGGTATAGGTATAACTAAGTCACTAGCAGTTCTCTCTCTTATAAAAAGTCATTTTACCAGGTCCCATTTTATATATATATATTATCGCTATAATATCTTATCATAATGATACCATTTTACTTATATGTTTATAAGCTAACAAGTGACTATAATGATCAATAATATTATTATTATTTATTAAATTTTGTTCTGATTCTGTTTTCTTTTTCTTGAATTTTATTTTTGATTTATATTCAACATTATTTTAATGATATTAAAATTAACAACTTAATTGAATGGGTAAATAGCGATATTAAACATTTTACCAACTTTTTTAAAACTAATTTCCTAACTTTAAACACTTTAAAGACAAAGTGTCTTCTATTTACTAACAAAAAATATTAATTTGGATCAACTCAGCCTTGTTATAGACAATAATATTATCCCTTTTTCTCTAGAAACAAATTTTCTTGGTTTAACTCTTCAGGAAAATTTAAAATGGGACACACATATTCAGAGAATATGTACCAAATTAAACAGAAACATTCGTGTAATTAGAAACATTAGCTTTTATTTACCTATTTCAATCCTTTTCAGTCTTTATTATTCTCTGATTTTCTCTAACTTATATTACCGCCTTCTAATTTGGTGTCACACTTCGAAAATCAAATCTACAACGTTTAACTTCACTCCAAAGAAACGTACCTCCGTCTTATCTCCAACCATATTTCTTCCTCCCAATATTTAGAAATTGCTAGACGTTTGCGAATTCTTCTGATCGATAAACTTCTCATTTTTAAAATCTTAACGCTTGTGTTCAATGTTATAAAATCTTCAGCATATCCATATCTTAGCTCTCTTCATCTGCCCAGCCATACATATCTAATGAGAAACTCTACTAACTTTGTCCCAGATTTTTCAATAACTAATCTCGGGCTGGCACGAACTGGCTGCTTTGGCCCTAGAGTATGGAACTTTCTTCCCTCAAACTTGCAATCATTAAACTCGCTCTCACTATTTAAAAAAAATTTCTCAATTTTTGTTAAATTAAATTAACATTTATTCATTTCAAAAATAATAATAATTTCTACCTCGGGCACCATGGGTTTTGTCAGACCCTACACTCTTTACCCAATGCTGCCTAGGAGAGTCAATTAAATACTTTTGTAATAAATATTTAAAAAAAATGTAATGCTTTTGAAACTGTAATCGATTCTCCTAAATAAAATTTGTATTGTACTGCATTCTTCCAAACACACATTTCATCTTAAGATTTAGAAGCAGGAATCAACTTTAAAAGCGTTAGGCTTATAATGTTGATTTCTGCTTTTAAGTCTGCATTGTGCTAAGTCAAATGACCTTGCGTGGTTTCTTTTGCTGAATTGTAGTTTACTGTTTTCATTTACTTTGCAAATGTATTCATATGTCATTAAAATTTTGTTTATTTTGCAACTAAATTGTCCCTTCATTTCAGATGGGAAAATAGTGCAGTGGCTTATGGCCAACGTTCCTACGAAAGTGTCATATAAGGAACAAAGATGATTATAATATTTTGAATATATTGTTAATCTGATTTTAGTATTTGCATTAGAAAGTGTAACATAATATTGTGCTTTTAATGAATTATGTGCAAATTAATAATTGGTTGATTGTCTATATACATCGTAAGAACAGAAAGGATTTTCTACACTAAGCAAAGCGAGCCAAATCATACGTATTAAAAAACATATATTTATTATATTATTTTATTATTTTTATATATATATATATATATATATATATACAGTATTAATATAGTGACTTTGTGCTCAAGAGGCTGACGTTTCTATGTATGGTAATCCCTTCTCAATAAGATTTTTTTTTTTTTCTAAAACGCTTATGCAAAGGTCAAGCAGGAGTTATCGCGGCGCTCCAAATCTAATTGTGACTTGCAAAGTTAGTGCGATTTTTTTCTTTGTGAGGTCAATTAATTGATTAGCAAGCAAGCATGCAAATAAGCAAGCCCACGAGTGAGTAATACACATTAACAGAATTTCGCGTATTAATGATTTTATTACACTAGTATTCGCTGATATTACATGTTTTAACGTTAAGTTTAGGGAGATGCAGTGTTTATTAGAAAAAAAAAAAACCGTTCAAGGTATGGATTAAAATTTACTAATGAAATTTTTATTATGTTTAAATGCAATTTTTTTTATAGTGCAATGTGAATACTCAATATCTTTTATATTTTTATATATTTAAAATCCATATCGTACAAATTCTTAGCAACAAACGTTGATATAACTTAAGCTAAATATATTTTATCTTTACTTTATTTAAGGCGAAATATTATACAAGTACATATGTACCATATTAGTAAAAAATACATGAAGCGCATTCGCATTTTGAGTGTATAATATTGATATGCCTATTTAATAATCTACATACATAACTAAAACAATATAATATAATTTAGATTTACATATGTATATACTACATAATTATCTGTGAGCACATCTTAAGGCAAAAACATTGACTTACTAAACCCTTTAAATCAGTAAGATGAATTCAGTTATAATATTAAACATTGCTGCTGGGAAAATAAAACTGAAGGCTGATAAAAATTGGATATATTTTTAAATTAAACGAATTTTATATTAAAAAAATATACGGTGTATTATCATTTCCAATAAAAATGTCTAATAACGTAATAAATCTTCAATATTTTCATCAACCTTTGTTAAAATTGTCCGACAATATATAAAATTTAACTTCAAATTCACAATCTTGTTAAGATCAATCATTTAAAATCAACGGTCTGTCCAGATTAATTTTACGGCGCTGAGCTAACGCCACCTAGATTACAGTATCTATGTGGCGCTGGCTGAGGGCAAGGTTGCAACTTGAGAAAGAAACAACTAAGATCTATGCTTAGTGCATTTGGAGAGAGGAATGTTCCATGCTCTGATTGGTTGCTTTTAACCTGAGGGTGTGGCTATGACTGCTATGCTTTTAACCTGAGAGTGTAGACTATATATATATAAAACATTTTTACAAGGTTAGTATTTACTTTTTACAAAATACACACCTGAAAACAAATTACTCTTACCTGAATCAGAGAAGGGATAGTAGGGGAACCTCCCACTCACCCCCTTCGGGGTAATCCCCTCGCTGTCTGTTTGGATAGACCGAGCTATGCTTGAATAATTGATATGTGATCACTCTCGGCCACACCCTCATATATCAGGTTGAAAGCAACCACTCAAGGCGTTTGGGGAACCAAACGCTTCTTCTATGCTACCATAGTAGTAATGCTTTCATCTATCATACCGTTAATTCTAGTTCGATTCTTATGGCCGATTAAAAAATGCGCCGTCTTTCTGTCCATCGTAGTTCTGGGTTTTTTGCCCTAGAAAACAAGCCTTGGATTCCTAGAAAATTGTAGATTCCGGCGTACCATGACCTGACCTGACCTGACCTTACGCCGTGCAACAGAAATAAGTGTAATTTATTCATATAGTAATACCTTTATTAGAGGACACTCACCCAAAAGGAAAAATTGTCGGTAAAAATGGGTTTTATTTATAAGAAAATTTCTTTTCAAGAAATTTTATCTGTCCGCATTTGAGAGGTAATTGTTTAGAAGAAGTGTACTCCATATTTCTTACCAGAGATGCGTACGTGGTGTGAGTCGATGATTTTGGCAAAAGCGGTATTGTTCGCAAAGCCTTGACGGAAAGTAAACAAATCAATGTAACTGCCCGTCGCGTTGCAACTTTTTACCAGATATGGACGAATTTCAGCGACTACAAAAGTGCAAAGGGGAAAAAAAGCCATTGATGCTCACAAATAAAGAGAGGACCTCATAGTCTATAGCCCAGTACAGCCTATTGGGCAATACGGCACTGGTTATAGGCGTGTGCAGAAAGTTTACAAGGGGGTTATAGGCTCAGTGGGGGAGGGTTACAAAGTTCCAATCCGCATATTCCTATGTTAAATATACACAATTTCATTGCAATGGGGGTTACAACGAACATCCCCCCCGCGTATGCCAGCAGTGGCATGGCTAAATGGGGAGGGGTTTACAAGGCCCTAACTTACATATTCCTATGTTAAATATACAAAAATTCATTGCAATGTGGGGGTTACAATTCCCATCAACGCCACCCTGCGTACGCCAGTGATGGCACTTTTATAGCGATGACAAATATTTGATAAATTTTAAAGCAACAAATATGTGTGCTTAATACACAGAATATGTTCATGACACAAAGGTATTTTTGCAGTATCATGCATCTCTGGGTGTTTATAGTGGGGTGTCCGTATGACGGTGTAATAAGCAGGGCCGTAACAATCCAGAAATTTTGGAGGGGGAAGAACTAAAGTATGTTTAGAGCAAATTACGAGTTTACAGTTAACTGCGTTTTAGAAACAGGCGCCTAGATATCCAATAAGAAGAGCCAAAGCGCCCCCCGTGCCTACGTCACTAATAATAAGGATACTAAATACTTTCTATGACACCAAGGACAAGTGCCCTTGCCAGCTCCTCCCGTTGCGCTTTTAATTGCCATAAAGTGACAAATTGCTAGAACATCACTATCTAATAAAGTGTATCTAATTTCGGTTCGTCCGCTGCGCCATCTATTGAGAGAATCTAAACTTACTGACGCACGCTACGTATTCTATTACTACAACAGTTCCATACTCCTTAGACAACGGGTGTAAAGTGATGCTTAATCGGACCCGATCGCTGGTCGTTTATTCACGATCATGGGCGCCGACGACATAAAAATATTGGGGGCGGGGGGACAATATACCAGTAGAAGGCATTTTGTTTGAAATTGGAGGGGTACAGGGAACCCTAATACCAACATTGGGGGACGGGTCCCCCCTGTCCCCCCCGCTAACGGCGCCCGTGTTCCCGATCCCACTTGAATGTTTCTCCATTAGTAAATAAGTAACACCATTAGGCCAGGGGGGGTCTAACAATCCTTTAAACTACTTTGAGGCCCGTACACCCTGTTCCCAGCCCTGAACACCATCTAGGTTGAAGTTCGGAAAACTCAGGGTAATAAAGTCACTTAGATAATTTGCGTATACAGGAAGTTCATAAGGGTGGGGTCACAGGCTTACAAGTGGTGATAGATCCATAAATTCATATATTCATATATATAGATATATAGTAGAACCTCCATATAACGAACTTCTCTATATAGCGAAGTTTTGGTAAATCCCCATGGTCATTACATATGAAAGTATATAATAAAGTATTATATAACGACATTTTTAGGAACCAAAAGAGAAAATCGAATTTGTAACGCCAGCGACACCGAGCTGCCTAATACCGTGGGAATACAATACGATTTTAAAATACGTGGCAAACAAACAGAATAAGGCATGTCTAAGGGACTTTAAACTTCCTAATAAAGAGTTTTCCTAAGCACAAACACCTGTGTCTGGTTGCCCCATACAGTGCAAAGCTGTTAGACTATGAGCAGGCCCCAATTGTCCTTGAATACACTGTATTGTTTGAATAGTAGTACTTGTTGCCCTTTTTTGCTCGGTTGATTACCAGAAATCCAGGTCTTGCAAATTTCCCACAGGGGTGCTAACACTTGTATGATGAATCAACACCGCCATTTGTTGTGCAGTAGGATATTAAGAGGTTTTTTTTTACAAAAGCATGAATGTGTATGAAAGAAGCATTAAATACAAATTTCATTGTGTACAAGCCAATAAAGTTTTTTTTTTATGGCGATGTCCGTGTTCAACGCATCAAATTCATGCAGAACTGCAAACTTTTACTTTAGAAGGAAATTCATTGTTGTGCAGTATTATCTATATTGCTATATTTATTACGCTATATTGATGCACATTGCTTCTGGGCACTCTATGCATTAAAACTTTAATTTTTAGTGTAAAGAAATAACCATATCAAGCACTCCACCATCAATTTTTACCTACGCGGAAACGAGAGCTTACGTCAATTCTACAATTGGAAAACGCGCAGACTTATGTCCTCGTTAGGGCTCAACCGAAAGCTTATTTTCCTAGGCATCGGCTCGTTAGTGTCACAGTCGTATAAAAGAGTGAAGGTGTGAATGAAGAAAAGTAAGAAAAAAAAACTAAATAAAAGAGGCAGAAAAAGAAAGAAAGTGAAATAGCTTCACATCTAGAGCCCTGGCTCGTTAGCAGATAGCATTGTAAGATTGAGTTTTCCGCGAGTCCAATCTTTTCGAACGGTTGGTCCGTCACCTTTTTAACTAACCCTTTCCTTTTGGATTTCCTTCTTTTTAGTCGGCCAGCAGTCACTATCTTAATAAGATAAGCTTTAATCGCTCTTTATCTAATGTTGGTTAATTGTTCAATTTTTGTGTGTTTGTCGTCCCAGGACTGTCCGATGTGTCCCAAGACTTCTTAGCATGAACTTCCGAACTTCAATAAGCATATTTCGCCCTGCAGTCGAATTCGTGAAGGTAATAACGTCGATTTTCCACACCATGTAGTGATTGTCTTGCCATCATGAAAGAAAGATCGAACTAATCAAATATATGACATTTACGAGGAGGAAATTGATGGCCCAGCTGCAGGAGCAAGGCGGATCGGAGCCACCGTGCCCCCCTTCCCGTTGCTCCAGGGTGGCCCAATCGGTTCAAAGATTTGGCGCCTTTTTTTTATTTGTTTAACTTTCTGGTTTAATTTTATTGAAGTTAATTTTTCTTAAAGTTCACGAGTGTTAAATTCATGATTACGCGTTGTCTAATATAATTAAATTTAAAACAGAATCAAATCCGCCAGATTAATTTTAAGATTTTTAGACTAATTATAAGGCAAAAGCAGCTGAACGTTATTGTCTTATTATGATTTTTTAAATGATTACAAGTTTGTAATTAGATTATTTCAATCACCTTCAAATTCTTATTTTAAAGTATACTCTATGATTGATGATTTCATTTCAACCCCAGCTCTCACTTTCGTTCCTAACGACTATCAGCGTTTTCCAACTAAGTCTAGCGCGAATTTTTACGTTGGGTTTGGTTCCAGACATTTTGTCAGCAAATCGATAGGGGATCCCCCACCTCCAAGACGGGGTTCGAAGAGATACAGAACAGGTTCTAACACAATTTCTTTATGTGTTCTTTTCTAGCTCAAATTTCCCACAACGATGTGATCTCACATATTCCAATATCTTTAAAATTTGCTATCTAACTATTTTCACGTAGCTAGTTTTGATAACTCATTGGCATCACTGGTCATATGGTTATCTATCTCAAACTCCAATCCGCACTTTCTCTGCGGTTCTTACAGAGTAAACTCACCATCGCTATCGCATAAACGTTTTCCTCACTTTTACACTTTTTTAACTTTTCATATTTTCTTTTAAACTTTACATTTTTTCTTTTCTTAAAAAAATTTCTCTTTTTTTTTTTAAATTTATTTTTTTTCCCCATTTTTTTTTAAAGCCTGGGATGTTGCACGGATGTGGTTTCACGAATATTTGACACTGGTTTTTATTTGAAGTTCTTCTTTAAACCGAAAGTTTATAAATTTTTTCAAAAGTTTTTAATTAGTTTATTTATTTATTTTTTTAATCAAATTTTTTAAATCTTTATTTTGATTGAAGTTTTTAATTATTTTAATCGAAATTTTTTTATTATTTCTTCAATCGAAAGTTTTTTAATTTTTTTTTTACTCGAAAATTTTCTAATTTTTACTTTTATATTTATTTAATTTTTAGTTATTTTGGAAATCTTTCGCTACATGCCAAAGTTCTTTCGGACGATCTTTCGAATAACCGTCTTTTTATGGTTTAAGATTTTCGTTTACATCCCTATGTGAATTTGACGACTGGCAAAATGTCTCGCCATTTACCTGTTTAAGACAACCATCTCTCTAGGACAATGTTGTAACGAGTGTCTAAAATTTATAGTTACTATGCTTTATCGTGATTTTTTTAAAATAACTGTAAGTTTGCATTTTCAATCATATTCAAATCCTTATTTTAAATTGCATCCTATCATTAACGATTCTAACCCAAGACCAGTCAAAACAACGTGATGTTCCGTTCCTGACAAGAAACTACGGTTCAGAACAAGTTGAAACCAATTCCCAATATGTTTTCGTCGCTTCAGATATTTCGTCGCCAACACATCCTGATCCCCCGCGCTTAGAGATCTGGTTCCAACATCCGGTTACAATTACCGGTTTCGCTCTTTTCTAGCTAAAATATCACGTGACGGGATGACTGCTTTTATTCTCATACCGGAAAAATTGCTATCTAGCTATTTTCCTCGTAGCTGAATCCACGTTTTTCATCTGGGAAAGGGGTCGGCCTAGCGGTGGATTTGGGAATTTATTTCGATTTCTGTTATTTCGAGAGGATATTCTTCTTGATCGTAATATATATATATATGTACATGATGGTCATATGTCCCCTTTTTTAACGATCGTAGCTCCTCTTGCGGAGAATTTTGGTATTTTTTGTAAATGTCTTGTTTTCAGAAACCTTTCTCTCGTTCGTTGTATATATCTATCTGAGGGTCACGCGCCCCCTTTTTAGCGATCCTATCTTCCCTAGCGATGGATTTCGGTATTTTCTTCGATTTTCATTTTTTCAAGGGATATTTCTCTCCATCGTTGTATCGAGTGGTCATATGCTCCCCTTTGTGTAGCGGTCGTGCCGCTATAGCGGAGGATTTTGGTATATTTTGTAAATATTTTGTTTCCAGGGACATTTCTCTTGATCGTCGTATATGCCTATCTGATGGTCACGTATTTATTTTTTAGTGATCCCAGCTCCCCCTAGCTGAGGATTCTGGAAATTTATACTATTTTTTTTTTATTATAAGAGTAATATGCATATTTGATGGTTATATGTCCCCCCTCCCAGAGAGCGCCACAGATATTTAATTTTTTCCTATTGAATGATGCCTTGCTCCATTAAATCATTCTCCTAGTCCCAAATTTTTTCGAAAGAACGCAACCTGTTTCTCTTTTGTGGATAGGCATGGGTGAATATTTTCTAGAGGGCGCTACTAGCGTGGGGTCTTAATATCTGGTTGGTATATTTTATTTTTCCTGTCTGAATATGAAATGGATGTGGGTTACCCGATTGCTCCCTCTTCTCCTTCTAACACTCCTCTAATCCATATTTCCCACCCATTTTACTGTAGATCCTAGAGGTAGGCAGTACACCCTAACTTTCTAGGTACCGTGTTCTCAACCCAATCTCCTCGCATCGAGCCTTCTATCTCAGTAAGTACCCTATTTCTTTGAAAGTGTTTTTCCTGAAGAGTTATTTTAATAGATGATTTCTTATTCACGCTATAATAGAATGTAGACAATCGAGTGTTTTCGCTGGATGCAAACGAATGAGTGATTCATCGGCTCCTTCTCCCAAGCGTCTATGCGAGCCTCATCTTAACCCCGCTCTTAAACGTCTCTGCGAGCTTTCTCCAAACGCCACGATAGGTGCCTACGTTTCGCGATTCATATATACACATTTTCCCCGTAAGTTGCACCACACATTACACACTTTTTCTCTACAGTTGGGGTCTTCTTTATTTATTTAATTAATATTACTTTTTTTTTTGCTCTAGAATCGAAAAGGAATCCTTCACCATTATAGTCTTCCACCTGATGCGTTTTCTATAAGAGATGGTGTTTTTGTGACGGTATCAATTTCTCTTCGAGAGATTTACATCCACATTCGACAATTCGACATTTACAATCTAGTGTGCTACCCAACTCGCCAAGGCGTTGTTCAGAAACTTATCGATTCTTTCAGATTCTCTGCGATGAAAAGTAGTGGTTAAACATCGAGGATACATTTCCCACTTCATCCAGTCATTTTAAAGGCAACCTCACAATTCAAAGTTCTACGGATCATATAAAGTTTTATCGCATGAAAATCCTAAACGACGGTGAAATAAATGACAAATAAATGACCCTAAATCAATCCCAATTGAAGAAAATTTTAAAACTGAACAATGTGGTTACCAGTTATATTGTAGAAAATAAGTTAGCTGCTATTTCTATTATAACTGTATACCATAAGATTGAAAAATCTATGAATCAGTCAAAACAGGAGAATTTGTGCGACTCCAGAATGGATAAAGAGGTTAATTCTGCTTTCGACAAGGTATTTTCTTCCCAAATGGAAGAGGTTGTTTATTCCAAGTTCAGTTTATATGAAGAAGAGGGCGGTTATGATAAAATTCCTGAAATTTTGTTTTATTGGGAATTGCTAAATTTTAATGTCTCTGACTGAGCTTGTAATTTTTTCTAGTGTTATCAATAACCGTAATATTTTGAAGCGATATGCACCTGAATTGTTTTGTATCCGAAAGTACGTTACGTGATATTGATATCTTGGAGAAAGTTCTAATGGAGGAAGAATCTATGTGTGAATCCCCATCCTTTCCCGAAAATTGTTGATATATATAATTCTAAGACTTTGGGAGATGAATTTTAACGAGAAAGTTATATCAGCACCATTCCTGTAATTTAAAATCTGCTTTTAAAATATATAAGATATATATTCGGTGTGGGAAAACTTTATGCTGAAATCTTGTTTCATGTACTTATAAGGTTTTCTTCCTGCGTGTGGGAAAACACACGTAAAATCTTGATCCTAATCACCATTTATTTGACTGGGGGAGAAAAGGTGTACGCATAAATAACATATATTACATTTCTGAAAATATCAGCTTCACCCAATTGGTAGAAAATCGTATTTTGTCACGAAAATAATGCATGCCATGCACTTTGTAGATTTATACAATTTATTTACTATGTGAAAAACCGTTTGTAAAATCTCGTTTTTGTTTAGTATTTTTTCAATGTATAAAATAGTGATCGAATTAATAATGTGTATTATGTTTCTGAAAACATCAGGTTTATTCAATAGATGGAGAAATGTCAAATATACTTTATAACTAACAATTTTGATGCTTGCAACGGGTAACCTTTACCCCTTTGTATAATATTCCTTCCTATGTTATAAAATCTCAATAAAAAAAGAAAGCCTCGTTTTAAAAAAATTAATTCATAAAAAACGAAAAAACGAAAAATTAAAAATATAGAAAAAAAAATTGGAAAAATTTAGACAACAGAAAAAAATTATAAAAGTTTTTTAAAAAAAAAAGAGAGAAATTTTGTACAACAAAGTCATGGATAAAAAAAGTCGCCAAATACTCGTGCGTATGTAAAAACCTGCCAAATAATCCCATAATCATGGGGCCACTCGAACCATTAGGCCCCACCAATGTTAAAATATAGGCGTTCCTGACGTAGTTGATGGGGGCCCGATAGTGCGGATGGCCCATGATCATAGGAATATTTGGCGCGTTTTTTCCTACGCTCGAGTATTTGGGGAATTTTTTATCCATAATTTTTTTTGTACAAAATTTCTCTTTTCTTTCTGTTTTTAAATTTTATAATTTTTTTTCTGCTTTCTAAATTTTTTCCCTTTTTCTAAACTCGTTCTGAACCGAAGTTTCCCGTGAGGAACAGAACGTCAAGTTGTTTTCGCTGGACTTGTGTTAGAATCGTTAATGATAGGATGCAATTTAAAATAAATATTTGAACATTATCGAAAATACAAACTTATAGTTATTTAAAAAAAAATCGCGATAAAATACAGTAACTATAAATTTTAGACACTCGTCTATAAAATCGTCTTAGAGAGATGCTCGTCTTAAACAGGTGAACGGTCGGACATTTTTTGTCAATCGCCAAATTCACATAGGGAAATAAATAAAAATATTAAACCATAATGTTGTTCGAAAGATCGTCCAAAAGAACGTTGGCATGTAGCGATATATTTCCAAAGTAATTAAAAAAATATATAAAAGTAAAAATTAGAGAACTTTCGATCAAAAAAAAGTAAAAACTTTTGATTAAAATAAAAAAAAATAAACAAAAAAAATTTGAAAAAAATGAACAACTTTCGATTTAAAAAACAAACAAACCGCTAAATAAAAACCCGTGCCAAATATTCGAGCACCCACATCCGTGCAACCTCCCAGGCCTCCAAAAAAATAGAAAAAAATCGTAAAAAAAATGTAAAATTCAAAAAAGAAAAAAAAAAGAAGAAAAACTTAAAAAAAAGTTTAAAAAAATGTAAAGTTTATAAAATCAAGAAAATGTTTTACGATAGAGATGGCGAGTTTACACTGTAAGAATCGCGAAGAAAGTGGGGATTGGAACTTGCGATAAATAACCATATGACCAGTGATGCCAATGAGTTGTCAAAACTTGCTACGTGAGAAATGGTTAGATAGCTATTTTTAAAGGTATTTGGGATGTATGTGAGATCATCTCGTTGTGGGAAATTTGAGCTAGAAAAGAACACATATGAAAATTGTGTTAGAACCAGTTGTGCATCTCTTCGAACCTCTTCTTGGAGGTGGGCGCCCCCTATTGATTTGCTGACAAAATATCTGGAACCGAACCTAACGTTAAAATTTACGCTAGACTTGGTTGGAAAACGCTGATGATTGTCAGGAACGAAAGTGAGAGCTGGCGTTGAAATGAAATCATCAATCATAGAGTATACTTTAAAATAAGAATTTGAATGTGATTGAAATTATCTAATTACAAACTTGTAATTATTTAAAAATCATAATAAGACAATAACGTTTAGCCGCTTTTGCCTTATAATTAATCTCAAAATCTTAAAATTAATCTGGCGGATTTAATTCCGTGTTAAATTTATTTATTTTAGGCAACGCGTAATCATGAATTTAACACTCGTAAACTTTAAGAAAAATTAATTTAGATTAAACAAAAAAGTTAAACAAATATTGAAAAAAGCAGAAAAAAGCGCCAAATCTGTGAACCGTTCGGACCACCCGTGCCACCCTGGGGGCCATGCCAGCTCCGAGCCGCCTGGCTCTTCCACCGGGATTTTCCCCCTACTCAAGATAGTACTACCCAGAGTCATGTAAAGACCTTAAAGGCACTAGATGTTCTTTGCTATAAACAGCAAACAGAAAAAATATTAGAAAATATTTTACAGAGAATTAAAAAAAATGTGTTACAAAAATTAAAATATGTGCTACAAAAAAATAATGTGTTACTAAGAATAAAATAATGTGTCATACAGAATAGAAACTCTTTTACAAAGAATAAAAAATAATACAAGGAATAAAAAATAATACAAGGAATAAAAAATGTTTTACAAAAAACACAAAAATGCCTTACATAGAATAGAAAATGTCTTACCAAGATAGAAAAATATATAGATAAAATGTGTTATAAAGAATAGAAAATGTCTTACAAAGAATAGAGAATGCCTTACAAAGAATAGAATATGTCTTACAAAGTATAGAAAATATCTTGCAAAGAATAGAAAATGTGTTACAAAGATAGAAAAATAAATAGGTAAAATGTGTTACAAAGAATAAGAAATGTGTTTGGAAAATTTGCAACAGAACTCCAAGTTATTTCAAAGTCAAAGCAACAACTAAATACCCATTCATATATCGAGGAATCTTTTCAATACTTTTATTAGTGCCTTTTTTATCAATATTCTGCACATTTTAATTAATATTCTGCACCTTCTTAATTAATATTTTACACCTTTTTAAGAAATATTTTGCACCTTCTTTTATTAATATTCTGCACATTTTTAATTATTATTTTACACCTTTGTAATTAGTATTTGACACATTTTATTATTAATATTCCGCACTTTTTCAATCAGGCCCTGCAATCTAAACATATACTAGTTTTTTTCACTGTCAAGTATACCTTCACAAAACGAATGTTGTTTTATAATTCACCATGAAAATGGTTTTGAGAACTTTGAAATGCATGAAGCGAAAAGTCAACAATTTTTTCAGACGGTAAAAGCGAGTTTCGTTATATTTTATTTCAGATACGCAAAATGAAACATAGGAATTTTAAAGTTGTTTTCCTTGGCAGAAGATTGTTTACTTGCTTATTTCATGTGTTTTGAAAAATGTATGCAGAAGCTTTCGTTGAAATTCAACAACTCAAATAAGCGTATATAATACAGGGTTAGCATAAATGCAAGACGGGATTTTAAAAAAAAATATGCTTTCAAAACTACTGCATATCAGCAATACATGAAAAATAAAGAAAAATGTTCTATTTTTTTAGTTACAAACATTCGATGGGTATGCATATTTTAACATAACAAACATCTAACCTTTGATCAGTTTCGTTCCAGACATTTTGCAGTTTTTCACAGCCAACGGTAATGAACGCCGCACTGATTCATTCTTTAAGTTCATTGAGTGTTTTCGGCAATGGTAGTTTATAATGCACAGTTAATGATGCACAGTGGTCATGTGGTTCGAAATGCATGCTGTGCAGAAACCACGGAAAAACCCTTGCATACTCTAATACACAAAAAGCATTTCTCTGTCGTTGTCACCATTTTTAATTTCAATCACAGCGTTCTAAGGAACAGCTGCCACCAATTGAGAGATGTTGGAAAAAGAAACTTAGAATGCTTTTCTTTATTTTCATGTAGCACTGATTATATTATGTGTAATAGTTTCGAAAATATAAATTTTTAAAATCCGGTCATTCATTTATGCTAACTCTATATATGCAAAAATAAAAGTACAAGGCAAGCATGGATTTGCTTCAACAAGTATTTTGCTTTGTAAGAGGCTTTGACAAGAATAATAATTAAGCTAGAAAGTCCTTGCAGACATAATAATTATTTCTTAACACTTTTTTGCTTGGAACGTGATTAAAAGATTAAGACTTAATTATTTCACTTGGATATTGATTTTTAATTACATGCTTCATGAGCACATCGTCAAATATTTTTCAGCTTCATGAGCATTAATTTTTTTTAGTAAAATAAACGCAATCAGTTACGTAAAAGTAAATATATAATACGTGTCGTCTATATAGAATGATGCTTTTTATGATTGAAAGGACAAAATGGGCACCTAAAGAAGGTGGCCCGTCCAATCGCGGAGGTTCTGACGAAAATTAGAAAATAAAATAAAATTTTATCAATCCTTATAGAGTCTCAAGTTGGTGATGGAACCATCTAATATTGTAAATTGTAAGGAATTTAAAAGAAAAGTCAAGAAGAAAACAGAGGCAGGGAGGTAGACAGACAGACAGACAGAGAGAGAGAGAGAGAGAGAGAGAGAGAGAGAGAGAGATAACAAACAAAGAGGAATTTTAATTTCAGGCGCAAATTAAATTTAAAAATTATTAAAGCGAACGCATTTATTGCAAAATAATGTATGATAATTTCTTTTGTATAATAAATGTTTAAAATAAATGGTATAATATATATATGTTGATTTTGTTCGGGCTCCCTACCAATCTATGTAAAATGAAGCTGTTTAATGGATACGCTGAGAACAAAAGATTGAAAGTATTTTTTAATTTAACATATCCGACACAGGCTTCGTTAAAAATTCTTTTTCAAAACTTCCCATTTTTAGCAAAATTTAAAAGCATTCTTATACTCTGCTTAGTGCAAATATGGAATATTTTCGAAAAGAAAATTTCGCTGCAACGCTTTTTCATGCATTAGATAGAAATATTTGAAGAGAGAAGAGAAGAAATAGTTAACATTTTTGAACACAAAGAAGTTATTTTTTTCTGGTTTACTCCCTGCCAGTTTGTGTATTTTGTTTTATTTTTATAACATTCTATTCTTTTAACAAAACTGGAAAGATAGTTAAATTTCACCACCAAGGATACGAAATTTTTTAAAAATTTAGCTAATTTCAGGTTTCAGAAAATGCTTTTTTTTCAAGCTTTAATATTCTTATTTTTACATCACCTTTTTCTCAAATTTCATATTTTTTACTTGTTTTCCAGCGGAGACTTTACAGGATATTTTAAAGTACATTTTCTCACTTCAATTCAATTTATTTTCCCAGCAAAAGATCTACAGAATGAAACAAAGGGGATAGTAATCAATGTATACGTTAAGTTTTGAGAAGAAGGGGTAGATGGGAAAAAGGGCAATTTAATGAGTGACACATTCCCACTACCAATGTAATAATAGCAATAATAAAACATAATCGACATAACAACACAACAAACGATTTTTTACCAACTTATATATTGTTTACACCATGCATAAACATAAACGATATGAATTTTAAAATATTCCTATCATAGAATATTAATTAATATGAGTTGCTATGTAAATTCCAGAATTTTTGATAAAATTTTAAAAATAAATCAGAAGTTCCGAAATGAGAAAGAAACATATATATATACAAAAGGTTAAACACTGGTAAAATAGCAATGAAAAAGATCACTCAAGCTTTCGGACGCATCAGCAGCAGTCCTTCATCAGGAGTAATGATGACGTTGTGTCCATGCCTCCTTTTTAAACTTGAAACTTCTGACGAAACCCTTTATCGGAGAAGTCCTGTAGTATGGACCAGTGGTAACTAATGGGAATCCTCCAATAGGAATAATGGAAAAATGCAATGGAAACAAATGAGAAACCTTTGCTGCAGGGCATCTAATGTTGGGGATTTCCCAGAAATACATACTGAATAAAGGCAGTAATTCCATTTAATTAAAATAATATTTAATTAAAACATTAGAGTAGTTTACCGAAAGATAATTAAATTACAATGCAACTTTAAAAAATTTTTTGAGGAACCTGCGTAATACGTGTGCATACGTTAATGGTAAACGGAAGACTGATTTGATTTTAGAATTCGGAAAACAATTATACACGTACTGTTGCCAAATATAAAAAATAAAATTATAATCATAAGTATATGCTGCCAAATAAGAAAAATGAAATTACGTACATTTAGGAGATACAATGTAAAAGGAAACAGTTCTGTAGTTTTCCAGTTTTAGAAATTGAACTTTTTAAGTTTATTTTCTTGCTTTTCTAAGTGGCAACAGTTAAGAAAGCCTGCGAAGCGGTCTAGCATTTCCGTTGTGGAAACCCACAGATTCTCATTCATATCCACAGATCATCATCTTACATTTTGAATAAGAGTTGCTTGTCAGTTTCTGGAAGTCGAGTTTCTACAAACAACTCGTACTCTGAAATGTATGAGAATCAGTGGGCGTTTCCAGGGTCTGCAGCTAGGGGAAGGGCTGAGATTGATTCATCATTGGTGTAGTTTCACAAGACCCAGGATTAAATATTTAAACAGTCAGTAAAATTTTTCGTAGACGAACTAGGGACCCCTTACCCCTCCCCCCCCCCGGCTACGATGGTGGACCTAGAATGGGGAATAAGTTTTCCTAGCTGATTGAATGTTTACAATAATAGTTACCGTTCGTAGGAAGTTTAACATGTCATTAATGTTGAGTGTTTGACATTTTTGAGAAATTTAATTTTTGCTCACAAACCGTGTTACAAAGAGTAAGTGCTTTAAATGGGCCTGAGTATGATTTAAGAGAAAATAATTTATGTGTATGAAGTCTAAAAATTAAATATGTTTTGTGGTATTACCCTTAAAATTTTCAAGGATTATAACATTAATTGATTCTAATTAACTTCCAAAAATTATCTTTATTACTTGGTGGATACCTAACGTTTATATTTGATAGATATTTCCTGCGATCTCACAAATATTGTGAGCCCGCAATTGTAATACATTTATATATATGAGCTCATAACAATTTTGTCTTTTTACTAATTGTGCTTATTTTGTGAAAACATACGACGGTCGAGAATTAAATACAAAATTATAATTGTATTATCATTTACGATAAAGTTATGTACCCATGGTTTTTGGTAATTTTGATTTTACGCACTTTGATATTAATATGTTACACAAATTTTTATATCATGTTTTTGTATCTCTTTATACACTAGCAGAAAATTATACTAGTGTACGTTTATACATGTACATATACTTATATATCTATTCGTAGATACGCATTAACAGCCAATAATACGTATTCAATTAAGACCAAGAAATGATTTTTGACATTTTACCTTTTACCCTTTCCTCTGTTTTTATTAAGGAGTTGAAGAAAATTTTTCTCGAATAATTTGAATGAACTTTGAATTGTGAAAATATTTTTTTTTCATAACATTGTAAAGTGAAAAATAATCACGATGACGTGAAACAAAAAGCCATCGTTTCAATCGCAACAAAAGCGAAGTTATTCCTTTAATAACATGCAAACCAAGTTAAAACTTATTGGGAAATAGGAGAATAAACGTATTAAATAAATACTTCTCCAGAAGTTTTAAAATCGAAGACGGCTGAATTAAATTTGAAGTGTTTCACAAATTACTAATTACTATTTTTCCCGAAGGATCGAAAAATAATGTTTTTCTTTCGTGTTAGTTTGACATTAGCTCCAAGGTCAATTGATGAAATCCGGGCTTGGTGTTAAATTTACGGTGTCCGATCGTTTAATAGCACTTAAATAGATTTTATTAGTTAGTTTCAATAAATACTGAACCAGCCATTGCTTTTAAGTTTTCTGTCTGTCTGTCTGTCTGTCTGTCTGTCTGTCTGTCCACAATAAAAAGATAAGGTAAAGGTCTTCCGTAAGTACAATAATGATAGCTGTTGTTAACGTTGAAAACCTACCGAGTTATTTGAAAATCAGAGAGCTGCGAATTAGAGAGTTGCTGATTAGATAGTTACCGATTAGAGAGTTGCAAATTAATGGTAACTGAGACACACTAAATTTAAATATCGACTTTAGGCGGTTTCTATCACTTGCTTGTTATTTTTTTCTTCAGTTACAGCCGATCTGCTCAGTCAACAAAACTAATCTTGTCAATTACATATTTTACATGCAAAACACCCAAAAGGGTAAGTATAAAAATGTTTCCTCCGTGTAAAAGTTCGAAATCTGTAACTTAAAAATTTAAAACCTTCCAAGTTAAATAAAACTTACGAACTTTATATTGTACTTAAGCAGTGACGTAGAAAATCGGGAGCTCAGGGGACTCAAGCCGTCCATCGGATAGCTTACAGAACAAACTTTTCCATTTAAACCCCGTCACATGGTTTCTTTGAGGATATTTGAGCCCCCCATAAGTTTAAAACTGCCACGCCCCTGTACCTAAATAATTTTAATTATAGGATTATATATTTTTGATTGCTTAATTATATGAAATTCATTGCCGAATGATGGTTAGGAACTTGTGAGTAATTTTTAACATACAGGACGTTTTTGAAGCGCAATATTTTGATTAATTAATTAATTAATTAACTTTTAAAGAAAATATTTTTTAAGATTTTAATACATTTTTGTTCATTTAATTAATGACATACTTTATGAAATATGACCTAAATCAGATCACAGATTTTGGCTGCGACGCAATCTCTTATTTATTATTATTACGTAATATTTTATTGCATAATATTTGAGCATATATTCGGAGTGTTTTTCAAAACTTTTTACGAATGTTTTTCTGAAGCTGTTGAATCTTTGTCAGTTTTTTAAGTAAGCCGATGGAAAGAAATATCGGCGGTGCTAAATATTAGGCGGGAGGGACCCAAAGATATCATTTAATTTTTAAATTTCCCCTCGATTGGATTTTCTGCCATTTTTCTCTAAAAAGTTTAGAGTCATTGTGATATGATTATTTTGCTAAGTGTAGAAGTTGTTCAGTTGAAGTCTCCAATTTATTCCTCAGAATGAATTTGACAGTACAACAACGAGCTTCAGAGATTAAAGCATTTTATCATACAATAATTTTTGCCACCCACGTTTACGTAGCTCAAACTAGAGCTTTTTTATATTTGGAGAAAAAGAGGCGCCGTCCTCATCCCGGATTCGAACCAGGGTCCCCGCAAGGGGAATCCCTGTGAAGGGTAATAATATCTTACAAAGCATTTTATCAAAATACCCATGGCGGGGATTTAAATCAAACTACGAAACTCCTATATTGCGCCCCGTGTTCTTTAACGAAAAATATCTCCTATTTCATAAATAAATAATTAACATTAATCGAGTGATAAACGTATAAAAATATTAATTAAAAAATCGTTTCTTTTAAAGATATTCCAGAACGAAATGGCGCCCTTTTATAAAAAATACCAAATGTAATATACAGGGTGTCCCAAAAACGTTGACAGCAGCTCTAATTTCTTAAATATTGATCCTAGACATATGTGTTAAATTGCAAAGTGGCATAAGAAAAGGGGTTGAATTTTATGAAATCGATTAAAATTGCAGAGGATTATTTTTTGAAAAAATACAAAATTTAAATTTTTATACAGTCCCTGTACACAAAAATGTCCAATAAGTGAAATGTGCCCCATACTACAAATTGCCAATATGCAAAATTTCAAAATTCTAGTGAAAAATGAACCAGAGATATGAAAACACAAATCAACTTGTCTTAGCGACATGGATTTCCTTCTTTGTGGCATATATATATATAGATATAGATATAATATATAATATTATATCCATATATATATATATCTAGGATCGATATTTAAAGAATTAGAGCTGAGGTCAATGTTTTTGGGACACACTGTATAATGTACTTTTGATTATTTTATTTTGTATGTTCTGGATTCCGAAATTATATCATTTAGATTGACATAGACTACTTCGAAGTTTAAATATGTCCCGATTACTACTCAAATGAAACTGACATTTTCAGAACAACTCATAACACTGTTTGTCACAGAATGGCCCTTGCATCATAAAAATACAAACAAACAACTAAAGCTCTATATAACACAAACTGGGCAAAAAAGTGTTAAGAGCTTCAAGCAAAAAATAGCAAAATACGCACTCTTGAATTGAGAAGTCTACTTTGTATTTTTATTAGTGCATTTTTATTAATATTTTTTATTTAAATTCCAAAATCTAAACAAATTCCAACATTTTTTAATTTTCAAACATATACTCCTCAAAAACGCTATTTTTCTTTTTCATATGAAAGCGAATATTAACACTTTGAAATGCACAGCAGACATGAAACTAAAGAATTAAAAATGTATTCGGACATCTCAAGTGAGTTTCTTTGTATTTTATATCAAAAATATAAAATGAATCACAAGAGCTTTAAAAACGTATTTTCTGAGCGAAAGTTCTTGTTTGCTTATTTATTTACTCGTGTTGAAGAATACTTGATGAAACTTTAACGAGAAATATAAAATAGGCTATAATATATGTACAAAAAACACGACACTATTTTGTTTCAACGAGTGTTTTAATTTCCTAAGAGATCTAAAAACAAATGCTAATGATCATAAAGGGAAAAAAATAAGTTTATGATATTTATTTTGCAAGTTTTTTTAATCACAGAAGCATTGGAATCATTAAATGCTAATTATTTTGGCCTGAATGTTGATTGTTAATTATTTTCTTCCTAAATATGCTTTCTGTTAATTTTTTATCATCTCCCTGAATAACGATTGTCTTGAGCAAAATAAACACAGCCAATAACGAAAAGCTAAAAATCATAATATTCATAGAAAGCACCAGTAAAACACTGTTTTCTATAAATATAATTAGAACAAAAAAATTTAGAATTTTTATGATATATAGTTTACTCGTAAATAGCATTCATTACCATGAATTTGAACCTGCCTTCCCGTCGGTGCGCACGCACACAGAACTGTCATTATACAGGTAGACACAGCCTTTATAATTTGATGATTTGATTGAATTGTAAACTATAAAGCTGTTTCATGTCTCACATGAAATGGGATAGCAACTGTCACAGTGATGCTTAATCAATGCAACATTATTCTTGTTTACTAATTGCAAAGGAGGGTAAAGGCGATTTTTTTCACATTTCCACGAGCGATTTGACCCTGTAAACAGAATCTAAAATTCTCATATGAGAAAAGAGCGGGACTTCACAAAGAAGAAGAAGGCAACTAAAATCCATAAAATCATAGTAGAATACCCAAAACTTTAACCTAAAAACTCGGGACCAAAGAATAGCAGAAGCTAACGTGATCTTAAAAATGGGAAAATTATAAAGAAAGTCACGAACTTTTGCAGCTGTGAAGTAAAAAGTTATTTCTAAAGATTCAATTTTTTACCATTCTAAGTTGCGAACCAAGTTGAACAACAACAAACTCGTAATTTCAGATCAACATGACACTTTATCAGGGAGCAAAAGCAATAAGTTTCAAAATAATACCTTTCTCCCAAGCCAATAGCAAAACGTCTCTCAAATGACGTCACTCGAACCAGCCCAGAATTATTGTTTTCTATATAAAATCAAACCAATGAGATTTCGAGGTTAGAGAGGGAGCCGAGAGAAGTGACACTCCCCCTTGATTGAAAAGGCCAAGCAAAAGGAGAAAGAGACGGATTATGGCGGATAAAGTTGAGCTAAACTAACTCAAATGATTAACAGACGATGGTCTGGGAAAATGATATCTAAGCCAGTGAGAATGACACAATGAAATAGGAAAGAGACTATATATATATATCCAATCTCGAAGTTCCCAAAACCGTAGACGTAGACAACGAATATGGAGGACTATTGGGTGAGGATGTTTTCCATTTGCAGCCTCCTCATTTTATTAGCATAGATTAAGCAAATCGCTAACGATAATGGAATAGTTTTTAAAAACAATAATATCACCGTGCAATATCAGGAATTTTAAATAACTATATTTGTTATTATTATTGTATTTTGCATTAAATAGCATTATAATAGATAGTGTAAACAGAAAACGATGATACGGATTAGCGAATTTTGTAATAGAAATCTACTCAGGTTAAGCGTAATTAAGAAACTCGTGTACTTATAAACGTGTTTAGTAAATGTATCAGTGAATTTTATTTGTTCGATTGAATTATTCGAATCTTTTGAGTTCGATCAATGAGAATAAACTAATAGATAATCATTCTCATATGATAAATTATTTCGATAAGATTTAACTGATATGGATTCGATAGATCAACTGGTAGTTTTGGAAGAACAGGACTCCACTAACATGTATACCAAAATATACAAATTTATAGGCTTATGCTATCCCGAAACCAAGGTATTGGGTTTAGTTATAGTCATGTACTTCGTGAATTATACAATACTGATTATAATATATGTGAAATTGTAAATAAATATAGTTTTTAAATTGGACAATGTCTTATGCAATTATTTTACGTGTCAATAGTTCCGCATATTGATTTTATGCAATCATACATACTTATTTCTTGATGTAGATATTTGAGGTTTTGCAAAACAAAAAACAACACAACGCGTAAAACCCAAGTTTAATTGTCCTATCCGAGCAAATACCAGACCACTAGATCATCACGACCAAACTACATATTTAATCTAAATGTTTCAGTTTTTAATATTTGTTTACCACTTAATAATTTCATTATCACATAAAAAATGCCGTGACATAAACAAATAGTCATGACATAGTATGATGCCGTTCCATTTCAAAATAAAATAAGGAGATAAACATCTTAATTGTTTTGTTCTATTCTGGGGTTATATGTGCATTTCCATTTTAGATTTTAATCAATGATCTTTTTTCTCTCTCTCTCTCTCTCATGATTGAGGTAGTAACTTTGTTACGATTAATTGGTATTTTTTTTTAAAAAATGAAAATGAACAAGAAATAAATATGATTTATATGTATGATTGCTGACTATTAACATGATAATGAATAGAGATCAATTGCAAAGAAACTGTTTATACTGCACAACTCTAAAATAAGTTAATTATTTTAATAAAAGTTTGCGTTTGGTTTAAAGCATATTAAAACTTGTGATTTTAAATAAATTTTAAATGGATGTTCAAACGCAAGTAAACATGAGCAATCAATTGGTGGGTTAAGCAGGCTTATTTCCAACAATCAGTAGAACAGAAGAGTCTGAATATAGAAAGTACTTTTTTGAATGTTTAGACAATGCCCAGAAATTAGCATTCTAGAGAGAGGATGAAAAACTGCAAATTTGTCTTAGTAAAATCGCGGACCTGCCCAATCGTTTCTTTTAAAGAATCGTAATTTAAGAACGGAACAAAATTCTCAAATTTTTAAGGAAACATTTCTAAAGTACTTTGAAAGAAAACTTCCACATTCCGTCCACCTTCAGCGTTATACAAACGCTAAACAACGTCCAGACGAAAGCATTGGCGCTTTTAGTGCACGAATCTGCGAGCTAGCTCAAAATGTCTAACCATCCCAAACACAAACACCTTACGTGCTCAAACTCACTGACCAAAATAATTTGAGTATTTTTCAGTGCGGAATTAAACAAAAAACACAATTTTACGTTATGGGGGGGACAACACCACAAACTTTTCAACAAGCTATAGACTATGCAAAAGTATTTGAAGAGAATGAAATGCTATTTTCAGGCACATCAATAAACGTCGTAAAAACTGACAATCAACTTAATAAATCACAAATTGAGGAAATGGCAGAACTTTTTGCAAAGAAATTAAAAATTGGGAATTGTCACGAGAGAAAGACTACTACACAAATATCAAGTCTTCAAGAGTCCATTAAACAAATAAGGAAAGACATAGAGAATAGACAGGCAAAGAACAGGAGAAGTAGAAAGGGAAAATGAATTACGCTAACGACTTTTTTCAAAACAGGGGTTACTACGATAGATGCCATTATTTCGTCTACCATGGGGGCAAGTAATGGGAATCGTAGATATTCAAGACAATCTGTTAATCAGAATTTTAGGGGGAAACCGATACGAAATGTCCAGAAGAGAAAACTCAGACATATATATGGGTTTTCTGAGTTCCCACAAGATAGAGTATGTAGCTACTGTAATAAAAGAGGGCATTCATACAATTTCTGCTTCAGAAGGAAAGAAGGTGAGAAAGAGAAAGAATATGACACACCTCCCCAAATATATATTCTCCAGAAGCAGAGGTTCAGACCGAGAACTTTCAATGTTAGAGGGGGGTTACCAACCTCGAGGAAGAGGATTTAACGGAGGTCCGTCCTTTTCAAAAAACGAGAGTCTGGGGTAGTGAGGCGAAACACCATTGTTACAACCCACTGCCCCAAACAAAATACAGACGGAAAGAGGTGTAAATACAAAAGAGACGAAGTGCATGGAAGGGATAAGCAGAGCTTATATAACATAGCAATAAAGAAACAGTATGTAAAAGACAGTTTTAATAGAAAGACGCAAAATAGGGGTAAAATTGGGAACGTGAAATGCAACAATATTAACAATACGAATAAAATTTCTTCGAGGGAAGATAAAGGAAAAACAAGACAGGTTAAGAATAAATGGGAAGAAATAGAGGATAATGAATCAGATCTTTCTATAGTAAATCTTCGTATTGGTCGGATTATAATCCGCGGATTGATTGACTCAGGCGCGAGTATTAGTTTGATCGATGCTGATGCCCTAAAAAAATAAAAGAAGATTTTAATTATAGGTCCTATTCCAATTCTTTGAATTTAAAAGGCGCTTGTAACAGTAAAATAGTTAGTGGAGACACTTATTTTGTTCCAATTACTTTGCAAGGCAGAACAACACAACATCCTTTTGTTGAAACCGAAGAGAATCTTAGTAATCAGTATGTGATCATTTTAGGAGTAAATTTTCTAAGGAAAATTAACCTAATTTTGAAATGTGGGAAAGAGAACTCTGATAGAAGAGATAGGAGACTTAGGATAAGAATTAATTCCATACGAAGCGGTATCATTAATCGGAACGAGGAGAATTAGAAAATGATAACGTTAAGGTAGAAACTCAAGTATTGAAGTTAAATAAAAAAAGTGAAATTGAGCCCAGGCAAACCTTCATGGATTTACATTCCAAAAATACAAGAAATATTTAAAGATAAGAAATTAATGATTTGTTCTACCGATAATTTACAAGAAACATGTATTTATTTCTCTGACCGCAGTAAACAATCTTTCTCACACAGGTCAATGTCCTATTAAGGTATATTGGACACAACGTCACGAAAAATTTATTTAAATAAAGGAATGACAGTAGCGACTATACAACCATTCTCAGACAGTCTTGTGACACAATTACCGTTACAATGCCAATCTAATGAAGAATTGTCCGAAAATGATTTTGAGTTAGATCATCTAAATATAGATGACAGACAAAAGCTAATAAAATTGATTTTAAAATATTAAAAATCTTTGCTAAATCAGTTTTACGAATAAGAAATGCAAAACTATTTCCTTTGGAAATAAGATTAAAAAAAAAATACTCGAAAAGTAAAGTTCAGCTTACTAAAATTTTTTTTATTATATGTAAATCAAATAAATCTATGAAAAAAACGTAATGATTTGTTAAAATAACATGCCTTATTTCAAGAAGAATTACAAAAAAGGAAGTTATTTTAGCGCAATAAATAGCGGGACAGTTGTCATAAAAAATAAACATAGCAATAATTACGGATTAATGGTAAATAAAATTACTTACCACTATGAAGTTACTCACGAAGAACACATAATCCAAAAAATATTCGCCAGAAGATTTTATTAATCCATATTTAATAGAACAGTGCAAATAAAAACACAATGGTAAGGAGCAGTAAGCACGAAAACAAACAACTATAATTTGATTAGTATTACAGTAGGAAAACTAGGAGACAGGCAGAGTCTTAACGTCTCTAGTAAACGAAATTTCCAGTGCAAATGTCGTCGAAATAAGCGGAGATTTAACCACAGTACAAAATTGTCGAAAACGAAATTGTAAATTCATACTCTTGACCGAAGGGTTGAAAAGACTTTCAACTATTCCAATGGGAAGCGAATTTTAGATCAAAGCAACATAAATTTTGCACTAGAATTGATCAACGCAGAGTAAATAATTTAGCAGGAGGAAAATTTACCAAATAACAAAGCTTTTTCGGACGAAAAGAGAAAGCAAAGTTCAAGCTGGATCAAAGACAGATTGACCATTATATGTTATCACGAATAACTAAAAAGGGAACAGGAGAAAGGAGTGAAAAGGGGGTTCACGCAACTTTCACTGCATCCTTTCCAAAGCTTTCCAAACTTCACGTAACATAAAGGGGAAATAGAAAAAGTAATGTAAAGAAAAGGGGGAGAAGGAAGAGTTAGACGCACCTACATGTAGGCGGTAATAAAATTGGTAGAAAGTAACAACGATCCATTAATAACAAAAAAGTGAAAGTGAGAAAGTGAGAAAGGCGAGAAAACCAGTTTCTTAGCGAAGGTACACAATTTGAGGTGCGAAAAACGAGAATATATTTTTTCCATGACAGAAAGCACATTTCCTCAATTTTGCATCGTATCAACCGAAACTAAAATTGACAGAAGTTATTTTACATGAAGAACTTGGGGAAATAATCAAAAAGAATGAAAAAGGGATGACGGAAGAAAAATAAACGAATTGTTATGTTATAAAATACGGTGAATACGTATTTGTATTAGAAATACAATGGGAAACAAATAATATGACAACAAAAATGCAAAGTTTTACATAAAAAAGGAAAAGAGAGAAATTAATATTATCAAAAATTTTAATATAGTGATAATTACTAATCATAATAATTAAAAGTCGAGAGGATTATTATACTTTGTTCCAAAAAAAAAATTCAAGCAACATATATGTTTTCGAATATAATAACAATTATAATAAGCTTATTATTTAAAGATTAATTTTAAAACTAAGAGGCTGCTTTTTGAAAACATGATTTCTCCACATAGGTGATATCTATGCTTATGATGACTGCTATATATATATTTATACGCATTACAGTACAGCGACATAGAAATACGTCGCGATATGCAATTTAGACGGAGACCATGTAAAATCTACGAATTTGGCTGTACATATTGTCAAACAGATAGATGATTTCCCAGACAACGCATGCCTTTTTCGAAACTGCAGAAAATGTGTTACAGGGGTTGCCACAAAAATGTTAACCAAGGAAATGAAATTATTTTCAGCGGATAGCACCCACATCGACGACATTTTGGATCCAAAGAGACATTCAAACACCACAATATGCACATCCACAAAGGACAACAATACTTGAGATTGCATACGCGAATCTCAATTAACGGAGCAGCAGGATCACATTAAGAAGAATGGACGTTCTTTATGAAAACCAGAATGTTTATGTAAAGTAGAGAAATCAACGCCTTAGTAGACAATACGAATAGACGAAGACAAATATACACATTTAAAAATGATGAATTATTAAGTATGTCTAGCAAACCTGCCGAACCTAAAGGAAAGACATACCAGATCATTATTATTCAACGTTAGAAATCAAAAGGAGGAGAAGGAGGATCAAACGATACAATAAGTAAAAGAAATACTGAGAATACGGAAGGAACAGAAGAGATTGCCGAAGTCGCAGATTTAGAGAAGACCAGAACTTTTGAGAAAGATAAAATAATTATACGATATTTATATTCCATCATTCAAAGCTCGCATAAAGGATGCTTAATTATTCGTTCTGATGGTAGAGAAGTCATATTTACATTAAGTGAGAAGAAATTACAAGTTACAATTCCAAATCATTTATTACAAAATGATGGAACTTTACATTTTATCTTTATTTCCACTGAAGGATTACTTCAAAGAAATTTCAAGATTACGGAATGCGAAAAATTCTGCCGATTTGCGAACTGTTTCTTATGCTGGAGTTTCGCATCGCAATTAAAGTATTATCTAACTGCAATACGAATATCAATGTATTCAGCAAGGATTTTGGTTACGAGCATAACAGCATTTTACTTAAAAAGCCTAATAACTATGATTTTTCAAATTATAATAGGAATACTTTTCATAGCGAGCCAAATATTTCGTATAATAAGAGCATCGACTCGAGCTTTATTTATCGTAGGCGCTGTGGTCGGGAATAAAACCAGAGGAAAACTTCACCATTTGGAAGAATATTTCGAAGAGAAAGCGGAAGGAAGAGAAAATACAAAGAGACTAGCTCTAAGTAACGTCATTATACTATTTGACTATCTTCGCAATCGTAGGTGAAACAGAAAGTTCATGTACTCAAAATGAAATTTTGGCAAATCAAATATTGAAATGTCAACAAATAACAGAAAATTGCCAAATATTTAATCATGTTCAAGTGACATTGAAAATTTTGCATTTTAAAACATGTATCTTCCTCCAGGACGAAAAATTTGGGACAATTGTTGATTTGCAGATTACGCTGAAGGGAGCTAGGTGCAAAATCAATAGCGAACGACAATATTTTTCGTTTCCGGTCGAACTGAGGACATCCAGTATTAGCATATGTGCGCAGAAAACACCAAATGCAAATGGGGCCGTGGATGCAATTTTAGTCACCATGTGTCGCATTTATCATTCACGCAACAAAGTTTAGAATACTCGGGAGTTTCGCGATGTTACCCAGTTTCAATGAGTTCCAATTGCATAATTACTGACAGTATGCATTGTTTGTATACACGAGTATACTTGTATCCTGATTACACAAACAGTTACGAGATAAGAAAATTGACGCGTCTAGAATGTGAATATACACTGGAAGTGCAGGAATCTTCAAAAATTACACAGAGACGTTACACGTTAAAGGAAGTGCGAGAACATGGAGCGGAATCACATTGAGGATTTTAGCAGCATTAGATAGCCCAGTAACTCTATTCAACGGAGAAAATTTAATCATGGGTGTAGCTGATCCAATACTAGCAGTTTTGGAATCTGCATCGAAGCAGGGACGCCCAGTTGCAGGAGAAATTGAATCCACACAAGCAACAGAACTATATTCCGAAAACTTTTTGTTTCCACAGAACCTATGGGAGTGTATGACGTACGAAGAACATATATCGTGTCAGAAGCAAGAATCTTTTCTCAACACACTCATTCAATAGAAACACAGAGCATTACCGAAAGTGTTGGGATATCATTATTTACATCTAGA